>OZ029925.1:14676802-15191802 GCA_964023275.1 Norana najaformis
TACGTATCCGTGTGTATATCTACATATGGATGTATGTATCTGAACAATTATATAGCGCATTAACAGAATCTCTCAAAGGCATTGTGTGAGCCGAGCGGAGATGATGAAGTAGCCACAGGAGTGTCAGTTTGTATAACAAAGTCATTCCGAGTTCCTAGGAAGTCAAGTATTCACTGAGTAAAAAAAGATTTTCCTCGGTTTCACTCGCACGAGTAATATCTGCTAACATCTGCATCTGCCCATGCACTGTACGTATTTATTTACGCTGTATGTATATGTGTATGTATGTATGTAGTATTATGTATTATGTTTGTATTATGTATGAATGTAGGTATGTATGCACGTGATGTGTATGACTGAATAAGTGAATGAGTGAATGAATGAATGAATGGGTGAGTGAGTGAATGACTGAGCGACTGAGTGATTGAGTGACTGTGTGACTGAATGACTGAGTGAGTGAATGCTTGACAATCAAAGTTCTTTGCGTTTGATGTTCTTGGTAATTGATGTTCTCTCACCTCCAGCAAGTTTGTCCCAGGGGCTGACCATCAGAGGAATGTTGAGGTCGACCTCTGTTCCCTCGGCGCTGTTCTCCTTGATTGTTCCGTGGTAGATGCGAGGCTTAACCATGTCCTCACGAAGAACATCTGAAACACGTCGGACAAAGATTTCCTTAAATCCACTCATCCTCCACTAAAAGTAGACACTTTAAAAGTTATTCCTACCAACCAGAGTCACAAGCCTCGTTAGTATAAAGGGGATCTTGTCTAGATAGGATCAACAGAGGACTCGTCTGGGAGGGATTCTACAAAGGACCTTGTACAGACAGGTTCCACAGTAGAACTTGTCTGGATAGCCTCTTTAGCTTCTAAAGAGGATCTTTTCTGGATAGAGACAGAGAAAGAGAAAGAGAAAAGAGAAAGAGAGAGAGAGAGAGAAGCGAGAGAGAAGAGAGAGAGAGATAGAGAGAAGAGAGAGAGAGGAGACAGAGACAGAGACAGAGACAGAGAGACAGAGAGAGACAGAGAGAGAGAGGCAGAGAAGCAAGCTCACAGGAGAGAGGCAAAACCCAACGAACAGGCAAGTCTGAACAGTACTTTCCCAGGGAGTCGGATCGAAATAATCCGAACGATCCCGCAAAGCATTAGGCGAACGGGAGGGCAGAGCCGTCTGAGTAATTATCCCCCATTAATTCCTGTCTCTGACGACGGAATCTTCACCGTGCGTCTGCCTCAGGACCACATGGAACCAGGAAGATAATTAATCAGAGCGTGTCAAAGGAAGATGCTGAACACGCAACCCCAAACATATCACTCGTTCATTAGATATTTCGTTCATTCCTTCGCTCTTTCATTAAACCATTCATTCATTCAACCACATATTCATTCATGCATCAATTCATGAACCCAGCTACCCACCCATTCATTTAGTACTTCATTTACACAGGGTCAACTCATTGTACCCCGTTCTCGTACGTCTGCTCGGGCGTGCCGCGCCTTCTCAGTCTTTCTGGAACACTCTTCCACCAGACATCCGATCCCTCGCCTGTTCAACAGTTCAAGAAACATTTTCTGCCCGTCTTAAGACGTTCCTATTTAGAGATCGTTAAGTAGCCATGCTGCGGCGCCTTTGTGAGTTACTTAAAAGGCGCTTTACAAATTTAGTGATACATACATACATACATACAGGGACCTGGTCTGGCAGTGCAAGCGACATTCGGAGCAGACACAACTGGGCCGTAGATCTCGTCGCTCGGCAACCTTCTTGTTCCCCGTCTCAAGCATCCACGATGAAACATAAAATCCGAGCACTGTTCGGTTCATCAGGTTGAGATAGGTCCCATTGGCAACCTGCGACTTGACTTTCTTCGTCTGTCTCCGCCTCTGTTACTTTAACGGCTGAAACGCCTTCTTTCTTATCATCGTTTTGTGTTGCTAGGTCGGGTGCACCCTGTGGAGTTCCTCTAAACGAGGCGCTATATAAATGACCGATTATGATTAAGACGACTAGCGCAACCTGAGAATCAATTATTGATGAGGATATGATCGTTTTGAACGAGAACAATGGAATAATTGTCCGATCGGTTGTGACGCAGATTGGCCGAGTGCTCGTCTATATACAGTAGTAACGCGGACTGCGCAGGTTCTGCCAAGGATGCCATGTGGATTTTTCTCATTATAGTATTGTTGATGTAGTTTTTATATGTTATTATTATGCGTTATTATTACCACTATTACTACTATTATTATTATTGCTTTTACCCAAGGTACTTATGATCCATCAGGATTTCAGAAATTAGGGATTGCGTTGTTCTGGGATGGCTTATTATTATTATTATTATTATTATTATTATTATTATTATTATTATTATTATTATTATTATGTTCGAATTGCAGGATTAGTTTGACTGCAATTATTATTATTATTATTATTATTAATATTCATCATCATCATCATCATCATCATCGTCCTATATGTTCATAGTAGAGTTCCGGAGAAGCAGATGGCGTTCCCACGCTGGACAGCCACTGAGAGTCTTTGAAGCAGGTAGCTGGTCTCCAGTGGATCGTGGGTTGCCATTGTCATCCTTCGTCCTAACTCCCGCACAAAATCCAATCCTTCCGTACTCCATGCGCCGCTGGTCTCCAGTGCGACCGTCACAAAAGAGTGGGTTTGGGCTATAGTGGCGTATTTTAGCCTTTTGGCTGAGACTGCCCTGTTTGCAGCTTCACTTGGTCTGGTTGAAGTAAAACCTAGATGTGACGCTGCAAATGTGTCAGAAACTGTCACATCCCATGCAAGACACCTTCCGCGAGACCACGGGATAAGAGTCACGCCATCCAGTCGTTTGCCATCTTCCCTGGTGAGTCCCAACGGTTCTTTCTGAGCACGGATGTTCGCTCTGGTAAGCGCTCTCCATATAATGTCGTTGAGCATGTTATTATTATTATTATTATTATTATTATTATTATCATCATCATCATCATCATCATCGTCATCATCATTATCATTATCGTTATTATTATCATTCTCATTATTATTATTATTATTATTATTATTGTTATTATTATCATTATTATCATCATCATCATTATCATTATTATTATCATTCTCATTATTATTATTAATATTATTATTATTATCATCACCTTCATCATCATCATCATTATCGTCACTACTACTACCACTACCACCGCCACCACCACCATCATTATTATTATATAGGCATTAACAATTCTATTCTATTCTATAGCCATTCCTCTTTCCCAAAGCGAAACAGCCGAGGATCTCTTAACACGCAATGCCTTAACGCCAAGGGGGAGTCTTGCGAGGAATCCATGTCAACTGAAACCCTGGGTAGGACTCCGTTGCTCCATCTCTTGGGCTCTAGGTGTATGCGAAAGCTCGCCACTGGTGACTTTTCCCGTATTCCGAGCACCATTTGCTTGCAGATGCACTTGATATTCGTTAGAAATTTTAACACCACTTACAGGAAAACGAGCGCAGCACTTTCGAGAGGTACTTTAGAGGCGCTATTTGATGCATACATCATAGATGCATAGATGCTAGATGCATACATACATACATACATACATATATGCATACATACATACATACATACATACATACATATATCAGCCTCGACTGTCACGGACTCTCGCTGTCACGTGGAGACGCTCGAAGGCAGATAATTGCAGCTTTAAGTGCTTTCATAATCCATCGATGGACAGTGGACACAGGTGCCAGGCAATAATAATCTATCCCAGGCAGATAATAATAATAATAATTATTATTATTAATAATGAGTTCCAAGCGCAAAAGACGCCGGTTGCGACAGGAAAAGATCGGCTTACATAAGCCGTGGGGTAGCTACATAAGCAGTGTGGTAGTTACATAATCAGTGGGGTAGCTACATAATCAGTGGGGTAGCTACATATTCAGTGGGATAGCCGGCGTAGTCTCAGGCCAACCGCTAGAAGGCAGGTAGGGATGAGCATCTGCCTCAAACAATGTTACGTTACATTAGCTACGCTAGTTGCTGTCTTGTCTCATATCTTACCATGACTGCATTATGTGTGTGTATGCATACACGTATGCATGAATGTATTATTTATGTAGATACTTAATATAGCGCCTATAAGGATCTATTGAATGCGCTGCACAAATGGTTAGCTAACTGATCTAAAGAACTTTACGTAGCAATCCTTTCTCTGCCTCTGCCCATATAGCTACCTTACTTTACTTCACCGTACACGATCTTATCATGTTTGTTTGATTAACCTATTGATCATAGATTCAACAAAGGTGCCTCGTTACAAAACACTTAATGTCCATCCAGTTTTTAACCATAAAACATTTCACACTGCATGGTCAGCATTTGTCCAGCGTAATAGCTATTCTTGTTCGATTAACCTTATTGCGTCTGATGCGGTTTGACCTTCGAGGTTTTGTCGTTGAAAAGGAAATGAGCACCGAGGGATTTGCTTATGATCCGTCTAGCGTCCATTAAGCAACCCGAGTCCAAGACAATTCAACTCTCCACCACAAAACACAAGTGAACAGATCGTCGGAATTTTTAAAAACTCGCTTCATAATGCGTCATCCGATTACATTACGGAGCACAATGGAACATCATGCGAGCTGAGCGATAATTATAACTGACAAAAGAGTGTTTACACAGAAAAAAACTGCCGACCCTTAGGATACATACGATTAATAATATCGACATCGATAATAACTATGATTATGATGACGGTAAAAATGAATATAATTTTATGTATTTTATTTATTTAAAGCACTTGTAACGCGCGCAATGTCAGTTCACCTTAATCTGAGGCGCGTAATATTATTAATTTTATTATTTTATTATTATGATTAAATATTAATATTATTATTATTATTACTACTACTATTACTACTACTACCACTACTACTACTACTACTACTACTACTACTACTACTACTACTATTATTACTACTACTACTACTAATAATAATAATAATAATATTCCTAAACAAAACTGTTGAGAGCCCTGTAGTCCCATATCATCAGACTCAGCGTCATAATGCTACATTTATATAACGCCTCTTAAGGCAGATATTCCTCGCAGGCGCTCACGAGCTGACAAAAACCACAATTAGAGAATGACCTGCAATTAACCTCTAAGGCAAAACAGACAAAGAAACGAGTAGCTACACAATGACTGCATTCCTGATTAATGGACCTTCTCCCGATTCCGTTTCATTTAACTCTGCTCAACATAAAATGCACTGGTTTAGATCAGTCAAATATTCATGCGTGCAGCAGTTTTGTGCGGTACTTAAAGGCGCTACATTAAGTGTCCTCATATACACAAACACACATACAACATGTATGCATACATACATACAAACATGCGTGCATGCATACATGCACACACATATATATATATACTTACATACAAACCTAACGACGTAATAAGTCTCTGAAAGGTATGCAAATCTAGGCGCGTTAACCGTGGCTTATCCGCCCGAATAGCGCCCCTTAACGACGAGACCTCGGTATACAAGCGTTACTGCAAAGTTGCCGTTAATCGATGCTAATTAATGCATAGGAACCTCGTTATTATTCGACTGTTGGCAGCCACATCGAGTATACCGCTTTATAACACTTTGTGGTTTAATTAGGTGGTGTTCTAAAAGACTGAAACTACACGAGGTGTTGGATTCATATATGAGGAACGGACGGCGTCACAATGACTCGTTTTTTGTGAGGAGGCACAGAATGTAGAGATCTGGAAGTTTAATATTTCACACACCCCTCTCTTATTTGTGCTTGTTCTTCTCCTTCTTATTCTTGTTCGTCTTCTTCTTCTTCTTCCTCGACTTCTGTTCCTCAATCTTCTTCTTCCATCTCATCCTCCTTCTTTTAAAGTCTCCCTTTCCTTCTGCAGCCGTCTTCTATGTGCTTCTTCCTCCTCTCCTTCTTCTCCTCCTTCTTCTGCTTCTGCTTCTGCTGCTCCTTTTTCTTCTTCTTCCTCTTCTTTCTCCTCCTCCTCAACTTCTCTTCCTCAATAGTTTTTTTCCCTCTCATCCTCCTGCTTTTTCTATTATTTTATTCTTTTTTCTTTCTTCTCCTTCTTCACCGCCCTTCTTTTTCTTCTTCTTTTTCTTCCTTTTCTTCTTCTTTGTATTCTTCCTCCTCTTACCCTTCGTCTTCTACCATGGGTTACTTTTGTACGCCTTCAATGTTCTAATATATAATCTAATGACTTCGACAGCGGTTAATAAGCGTCCTCATATTGCATAAAATTTCAATCAACAGTCGATTTTAGTGAAACCAGATTCGATAATCATATTATTCGTTGAAGAAGTCTAGTCGAAATCAAAAAGACCTCAGAAAAAAGAAAAGAAATTAGGCTACCGTGGTTAAGCAAGTTCTTAACAAACGAGTCTTGAGAAATTAATGACACTAAAGACTGACAGAACGCACAGAACTGGATGTAGTGAATTCCAAAGCTTTGAACCAGCAACCGAGACGCCCGAGAGCACAACACTCTCCAGACACAAGGCATGACAACAGTTAAAATGTTCTTTGAATTGTCTTCCTACTTCGTATCAACGCATACTGACACACGGACGGACATGTTGTGGATTCCGAGGGGAGCCATTCCATATTCCGCGCACTCGCCTCTTCTGATTGAAAAGATGTGCCATCGTCGATATGTGTTGTAATCGATGCGCTAATCGAATTGTCCTGTCGTGCTCTGCGGCAGAAACGACTTCATCTGCGACAAGTACTACACTGGACAACGAGGTTGATGAGAATTTACTTCTCGCCAGTTCGTAAAAAGCATCGATTCATGGAAGTAGTACATCAAAATCAAAGCCAGTTGCAGAAGGAAACGGCCATGAAGACAATACGTTAAAGTTACTGACTGATCATGAAAACAATATATGAAAAGTTTTAAAATGATCATGAAGGCAGTATGTTAAAGTTTCAAACTGATCTTGGAGGCAATATGTGAACAGTTTCAAAATGATCTTGAAGCAACACGTGAAGAGTTTCAAACTGATCATGAAGGCAATAAACTAAGAATTTCAAAGTGAGCATGGAGACAGCAATGTTAAGAGTTTCAAATGATCGAAGGTTAATGTCAGTAGGCAATGATCCATAGTCAATGATCAATAGGCAATGATCAATAGGCAATGATCAATAGGCAATGATCAATAGGCAATGATCAATAGGCAATGATCAACAGGCAATGATCAATAGGTAATGAATAAAAAACAATGTATTTAGAGTTGTAAGACGTCATGACCATGAAGGAAATTTGTAAGATAGTTTCAGAAGGCAATGATCCTGTAATACAGTTTCAACAGCCAATGATCGCGGAGACATTGATTATGAAGGCAATATGTTAAACAGCTTTCAACAGGTAGAAAGACCTCTAAATATCAGCATATTAAGTCAATATCACATTCAATATTACAAATTGCGCAAGGAATCCATTTCAAAGTCTGCCGTATAGTTCACAAAATCCTACATTTCAGTAAGCCGACATATCTACTTTCTATGCTCACCCGTCAAACCAATAGATATTGCACTCGATCAATGGACACGGACTCTTGCTGTGCCCCGTAACCGAAAAATGTGGGGCTCGCGGGCTTTATTGGTAGCTGGTCCACGGCTTTGGAATTCACTGCTCGTTTTAGTTCGTTCTGTCAATTCCTTGATGTCTTTCGGGTCTAAACTGAAGACGCATCTCTTTCCATTTGCTTACCCACCGTAGCCTGGCTTCTGGTTCTCTGACCTAACAGAATTCTACCCGGTTTATCCATCTTATGATTTTGATTGCGATTTTGACTTGAAGCGACCATCGACTGATACCCTAGGCATTATGATAACGGCGCTATACAAGTCTTTAGATTAGATTATATTACATTAGATTAGATCAGATCAGATCAGATCAGATTAATAGAGAGGCTCAGCGTCATCGATTGAGGATTTGATCGTGGACATCAAAACTAAAATGTGAAAAACTCGGGGTCTTGTGTTTAATCAACCGTGGATTCTCCGGTTCCATGGTCACGCCATCCTCTACGTCAAGTTTTATCCTCTGTAGAACACTGTCGGGGGGCAGCTGACATTTGTGCGTCTATAGAACCATAATAGACACCAGTTGTTCGCTCAAATAATTGAGACCTCTATAATTCTCTCAAAGCTCCTTGCGGTTAGGAAGGTTAGGAGTTAGGCCACATTGATTAAGTACATCACTACACGAAGTTGTTTTGCACTAAGATACATAGTAAACGCAGTTATACCAAATAAGAACTCTTAATGCCAACTTCTTTGGCCAGGGTATCTCTTTCTCTGTCTCTGTCTCTGCCTCTCTCTCTCTCTCTCTCTCTCTCTCTCTCTCTCTCTCTCTCTCTCTCTCTCTCTCTCATCTCTCTCTCTCTATCCATGGCCATCTCTGTCTGTCTGCCTGTCTGTCTGTCTTTCTCTCAATTCTCTGTCTCTGTCTCTCTGTCTGTGATTTCTAACGCTACCTTAAACTTAAAAAATCAAAAAAACTATGCGCTTCTAACTAAAAAACAAATGTGACGTCAGCATAGAACACACATTGACAAAATGTTCGGCTACAAGAAAAGCAGGTACAAGGAGCTGATCGCATAGTTGACTTCTTCCGGCATTCCTTTGATCAGAGGTTCTCAGGAGCAATTACTTATTAGGGGTGGAAATGAAATACGGCTTTAAATATTTTAAATTGAATCAAAACACAAGTCGTTAAAATAGAAGAAACGAACTCGAGAATAAAACAACTTAAATATCAAGCGAATATGATTCCTATATTAATTGATTGGAATGGCTTTACATCTCTCTCAAAACGAAAGCTGGTCTTTCACGCCGGGTGTAATAAATATATGGAAGGTCAGGTAAAGATCATAATTGCTCAATATATCAGCTAACAACTATAGTCCTCAAAGGTAGTTAATCATGTACAAGTACTCATAGTAGTACCCTGCGAAAGCGTGAGAGTACTTACTGTATTAACTAAGGCTATAAATAAATAAATAAAATTCTTCTTACAAAGTCAGGAGATCCATTAAGATGACCTGAGGTCCTTTAACAGCTCCACAATTTCTTAGCTGCGCCACGATGGCCTTTTCAGTACAGCGCTGAGTCTATAATCCAATGATTGAAGGTTCGAGCCTGATAAATGATCTCCGTGTAACGAACCTGGATAAGCCATTCGCTCACACTTGTCTTGTGTCTCAGAGTCATAGTAACTCCTATGAGCGCGTAATGAGTGCAGTTAATGAATAAATAAAAATTAATTAAATTGTCCCGTTGCAGGTCACAGTATGGTCTATACCTTCACTTCCCCACATAGCAAACATGCCAGAGGCATATACTCGGTTGATTAGGAATCAACCTTTCCCTTTCCTCAGGTCTGTAATCTGTATGACCTTATACCGTCCAGCCATGGCTAAACTTAAATGTCAATGTTTTTCATGCCAGAGGCGATGCAGGGCCGTAGTCAGTCAAACTGTCAATTGCTTGATCTTTCAGTGACTGTAAATTCGAAAAATAATACTGAAGGTTCCCTTTGGAGTTAAAAATTGCGAATTGCATCCAATAAATAGAAAATTTACAATCTACGCAGTTCCTTCGGTTTTGTATTTTCCGAAAGTAAGATAATTAAGATTTTAATAACAATTTACTAGGTTCCCTGCGCAATGGTAGCCGTAAGCTCTAGATTTCTTCAGCGCTCATGAAAGCTAAGTCGCAGGGAACAGTCTGTACATAGGCGCTCAGTCAAAATAACTAAAATCGGTGAGGATATTCCAGGTCGAGATCCAAGGGTCAGGCGATGTTATGCTGTTATGTCTGGTCAATCATACGAACTCACCAACACTTCACCTCTTTCAGTTTCTGCGCAGGTCTTTCACTCAAGACTGAAAACACTTCTTTTCCAAAAATCTTATCCTGATTCTTCCTCTTCCCCTTATCTCTCTTCTCGCTTCAATTTCAAACATCATCCACCGTAGCCGTCCGACTGTCTGAGTGCCTGACTCCTGGATCTTGTCCTGGAACCGAACCCTTTTGCCTATCGATTTTGTTTTGACTGAGCGCCTATGAATAAGCTGGTTCCCGCGACTTAGCTTTTGTTGAGCGCTGTAGAAATCTCGAGATTACGATTACGATTCCGATAAACGAATTAAGATAAATGATATAACCTACGCGTTTCATAGGCTAATTATTAAAAGAAAACTTCTAAATTAAGAAGAACATTTTAAGACTTTAAACTCACCAGCACCGGATGTCGACAAAACCCAGGCAGTTATCAAAGTAGAAATGCACAAGACGATTTTCCAATCGGCCGAGAACTTAGTGGCTCTAGCCATCTTCACTTAAGCGTTCTCTAAACTCTCAAATTTTCTTCTAACGCAAATACTTTTAGTTCACCTTTATCACCGTTTTTCTTCACCAATCGAACGATAGTCAGTGCTTTAGGTTACCACAATTACATAAAAATCTTACTAGCAAAATTTTAGACGTTCGAAACACTTCAAACACACACTCGAGCGACCTACACGGATTTTACTGCTGATCTATTCGCTCAGTCAGCTCAGATTTTCATTTCCTGCCAATTCCTCACGCTTCTATCATCTGTGTCTCGCGCAAAGTGCTTACAACGACACAAATTACCAACCAGTGACACGAATAGTCATCGACAGAAGACAGCAATGGAATGCGCTCGGAGACACTGGCTGCCTGTCTACATCGCACTCGACCGCTGCGCCCCAAAGCTAAGCGTCCGTCTCTTCATCGCGGCTTAAGCGAATGTTAATTAACGGTTGTCGACGCTGCTGTCAGGTGAGCTGGCCATGTCATCAATTGCACCGCCCTCCAAGCCGTGCGCTTGCGTGAGAGCGGCATACGACGAATTGCATCGAGTAGAGTAAGGAAGCAGAATAGGCGTTAGGTGCTATCAGAGTCAGACAACGGACTTAATGCATTACACGCTCCTGTCAACTATATGTTTGTACGTAAGTATGCATGCATGCCTGTGTGTATGTATGCATATATGTATGTATGTATGTATATATGTATGTATGTATGTACGGATGGTCGGACCTTAGAATTCAACCAGATAAACAGTCTACGTGCGTTACGTTCTGGTCAACTCATCCACCCATCCGTCCGTCCGTCCGTCCGTCAATCCAATCTATCCGCACGTCCATCTAGTTCTCCCATCCATTAATCCATCTATCCACTCCCTCCGTCCCTCGCTCCCTCCGCTCGTCCTTCCGCCCCCGCCCTTCCGTCCGCCCGCCCATCCATCAATTCCGTACGACTAACCGTGCACACATACATACAGTACATATAAATATACATACATACATACGAACATACATGCATTCATACATACATTCATATAAATACATTCATACATACATACATACATTTATACATACATACATACATGCATACATACATACATACATACATACATTTATACATATATATATACATACATGTATGCATACATGCATACATATATACATGCATGCATGCACAATAGGCTTGTCTGCTGGTAAATGCTAATAGCACTCAAATGACCTGTACTCAGTTTGTTCCAAGATGTTTGTTTCTTTACACTTCTTCTTCCCATACAGAGTAAGTTTTATCATCCGTTATTTTCGTCCAGACATCGCTGTTCTGTCTTCGTTATTCAGTCTGCCAGATGGAAACGATGTGTCCGCCATTCAATCGACCAATTTAACGTGTTTCAAGGCGTCCTCTGTTCAATCCTGTCTAAGAAAACTTCATTCAGTAGGAGCGACAGAACTATTTTTCGGATCGAATTAGACGCAGCATAGGGTGAATCTGGCACTAGTTCAGCGCCAGAAGAAAAGCTGCGTCTGTTAAGCCCTGGCTTATTCACCGAAATCAAATTAACTGAACGGCGCATGAACACAATTAACCGTCATGCCGTAGTAAAGCCTACTTTATTTCTGTCCTCACACGCCGTTGTAAACTATATTGTCTTTGAGGTATGTGGCTACCAAGTTTTACTCAAATTAGAAGTCATTTCGCTATTGTATTCAAATCAAACATCTATCCTAGCTTTTGAGATGAATTTATAAATTAGCGTGACACTGGCCTAATTATCTGAATAATAATAATAATAATAATAATAATAATAATAATAATAATAATAATAATAATAATAATAATAATAATAATAATAACAATAATAACAACAATAACATTAACAATAACAGTAACAATAACAATAACAACAACAATAATAATAATAAATATACGCCCTGTGCAATCCCTAAAGGCGAAGGGGCAAACTTGCCAAGATCCACCTGCCACTCCTTTGCACATCTGTGCAACGCAATTCACATTAAAACCAATTCCTTATTTAAGCCCCACCAAATGATAATATTTGAGTCTCTAAGGATCCAATACGGACTGCGGTTCCAAAGGAATCAACTGCATCTTTCGCGGTATTCCGTGATTTTTGACGAATGGAACTACGTGGAACAGTCGTCTTATGGACCATGTGAAGAAGGCACCTTCTCTGGACACAAGTCACAGCTGAAGACATTCTCTGTTGAACCTATAATATATGACAGTCGTTGAATTTTTTATCTATACTCTTGCAAAGAGCCATTTTTTTGCCTCGGCCGGGTACGACGATATATGAATCGTCTTACTATTACTATATTACTACTACTAATACTACCACTACTACTACCACTACTACTACTACTACTATTATT
This sequence comes from Norana najaformis, assembly GCA_964023275.1. Classification (NCBI taxonomy): domain Eukaryota; kingdom Metazoa; phylum Annelida; class Clitellata; order Crassiclitellata; family Hormogastridae; genus Norana; species Norana najaformis. The sequence goes on from OZ029925.1 coordinate 14,689,586, forward strand.
ATTATTATTTTTATTTTTATCATTATTATTATAAGGTTCTATTATTATTTGTTTATTCCTCTGGTAACCACTGTCACAATTTGCCCAATTCAGTGCGATTTATTCGTTGCCTCGTGTGGCGTCACCCCCTAGAAATTCTACTTGCAGCGCCTAATGATTATATAGCGCGCTGTAAGCTTCCTCTGGCGCTCGGCGTATAGTCGAATGCAAAAATCGATTGCAGCACTAAAGGCCGTCGAATTATTGGCGCAGACGGCGAAGTAATTAGGCGAATTAAGACATAAGAGGTCGGAACGCCGACTACGTGGGAAGGAGGGAGGTAGACGACGACCGACCGATGGAAACTTGCACGTGATAGACTATGAACGACCGATGGAAACTTGCACGTGATAGAAGATGAAAGACCGATGGAAACTTGCATGTGATAGAAGATGAACGACCGATGGAAACTTGCACGTGATAGAAGATGAACGACCGATGGAAACTTGCACGTGATAGACGACGTGTTGACAAGTGTTCTGTATTTTGTTGTCTACGTGCGGGTGAATCGTCTAATATCAATCACGCAAGACCTCGCTCAGGTACATGAGCGCAACTGAGGGCATTCGTCTGTCTGGTTCTGGAAGTGCCACTCTCCTGTGTATGGGTGTCTGTCTGTGTATGGGTGTCTGTCTGTGTCTGGGTGTCTGTCTGTGTCTGGGTGTGTCTGTGTCTGGGTGTCTGTCTGTGTATGGGTGTGTCTGTGTCTGGGTGTCTGTCTGTGTCTGGGTGTCTGTGTCTGGGTGTCTGTGTCTGGGTGTTTGTCTGTCTGGGTGTCTGTTCCTGGGTGTCTGTCTGTGCATGGGTGTCTGTGTATGTCTTTAAAAAGTGTGTGTGTGATAGATAGATAGATAGATAGATAGATAGATAGATAGATAGATAGATAGATAGATAGATAGATAGAGAGACAGAGACAGAGACATAGACAGAGACATAGACAGTGAGAGACAGAGAGACAGAGAGAGCCACTCTATGGGATCTTACAGTGAACGAACAGAACGTTCCCTCAATAACAGTAATACACCAATATACCGAGGCCGCATAAACCACTCGCAAGACCAGAGGCGTCGATCCGTAGTAAACATTGGAGGGGCCCGGGCCTAAAGTGGGGGTCTGGGCGCAAAGCCCCTGTCGGGTTCCAGAGGCAAAGCCCTTAGTATGGGGGTCAAGAATAGGCCTAAAACGGGAAGAATGAGAACTTTATCAGTCCATAGCTGCCTTTTACTGATTTTACAGGTAAAATATTGCTGGCCAACCAGTGGCCGAGCTCTCATGCTCAAAATATTGCCTGAGCCCGGGTTCCGGGGGCACCCATATGATTGACGCTTCTGGGAACATTGGTGTCAATGTAAATCTGTGAAGCAGCACCGCAAGAAAAAAATTTACATCAGAAAGACCAGCGTAACTGCTTCCCAAATAGAGGTGTCGAACTATAGGCCACATTTAGTGAACACATTTTTCCTTTCTACTTCCTCTAATAAAATTACTTATTTAATTCTAGATCCCAAATTTTTCGTTAATAAAGACTGGATTGGACCCATATAGATTCCTTGGATTGGACCTAAAGACAATTCTTTGAGCATAGACAAAAGTAAAACCATAATTCTTTTCAAAAATGTTTTAATTGCATTAGCAAGATGGCAGCACAGGTTCATTAATGTCAGTTATATTCGCTAGGTGACAGCACGGTTTTGAAAAAGACCATTAGATCAAATCGCGCGCTGGTTACACAAATCCTATGCACGTGTTGACCACTCCTTCACATTCCTTCGGACTGTACGTTTGGCTGTCCCTGTGCTTGTCTGTCGGCCTGTCTGTGTTTATGGCGGATTAGGCAGCTGGAAAGTGTGCTGCCTGCAGATACGAGAAGGATTGTTGACGTTATTACTACATTTCGGACGCTTGATTTCTTTGTTTGCATATAATTAGTCATGTATGTTATTTCCTGCCCATCCCGCTGAGCACCTGCTTTTAAAGGTTTCGCTGTGAGCGTGGCGTTGCCAGATCCATACGTAATACACCTGCCTACTTAAAATAGTTTTGCCGCCCTTTCTCGGATCTGGCTGGTCACCGATCCCTTATTAAATGGGAAAAGCCCGAACAGCGCCCTTTTCTTCGGCCTCGGCTGTGCTACGGCGCTATATAAATTTTATTATTATTGTTTGTTATTGTTCTTGTTCTTGTTATTATTATTATTATTATTATTATTATTATTATTATTATTATTATTATTATTATTATTATTATTATTATTATTATTATTATTATTATTATTATTATTATTATTATTATTATTATTATTATTATTATTATTATTACTACTACTACTATTATTAAGTGGGGAAGACTTAAGGGCAGGAACAAAATGTTGGAGGAAATGAATATTCGGTGAGAAATATAGAAAAAAACTGATGTGGAGGGAAGAATGTTTGCACACACGTGCCACACCACTCTGGAATAAACTCCCCCCAGAATTGCCACAGTTTTCTGACCCATCATACAAACTCATCGATGCTCCACCGCTTGCAATTTCTGCTTCGGCCTTTCATTGAAAGCTCAAAACATTCCTCTTTCACAGATTTTACTCTGACACCCGTTCTTCCTCATCTCTCTCTCCTCTTCAACCCCAAACACCACCACCCGTAGCTGCCACCCTGTCTCTCCATCTGACTTTTGGAACTTGACTTGGAACTGAACCCTTTTGCCTATCGATTTTGTTTTGACTGAGCGCCTGTGAATAAGCTGGTACTCGCGGCGCGGCTTTCGTTGGGCGCTGTAGAAATCTCAGAATTACGATTACGATTACAACTTTGTCACCAGGCAGTCAAATTTGGTATCGATTTATGCTGGAAAGTAAATGGGCCCGTGTCTAGGACCTTGGGATTCATCCATTGCCGGCTCAAGGATAAACGGAGCTGGAATGAACGTGTCCCCTACGTCCTAATGTTGGACATGGTAGCCTTATTGCAGTAGCTTCCAGTGTTTAACATCTTATGGCTGCCAGGGTCGTTGACGTCGACCTTTACCTTACTTTACCATTAAAGTCATGCGTTTACACAAAATATGCGTGGGGAGGTCAGCTAACTTACTTAAAATAGAGGTGTCGGCGTGTATCCGACATGGAATGAACAAGTTTATTCTTTACCACTTTCGCATCTTATAAAATTACTTTAACTGATGTTATGCCCTAATATTTTACTAATAAAAACATGGTTTAGCAAAAAGAAATATCTTCGAAAATAAGTAGAAATTAAACAGCGTCTTCTACATTGATTGTGAAAAGACGCATGCCTATTGAAAATGGTTCATTTGCATTCGCTAGGTGGGAGCACAGTTTCAAAAGCCCATTGAGCTGGCAGTTTCAACGCGAATTCCAAACACGTAAGCTATTGACTACTCCTTTTCGTTGCTTCTCTGATTGGATGTCTGTCTGTCTCTGTGTTTGTCTGTCTGTTTATCTATGTTTATGGCAGATTAGGCAGCTGGAACGTATGCCTTTATGCAAGTGTAAAAGCCTTGTTGGCTGTATTTCTAAATTTAGGCAGTATCCTTTGCATGCACGTGTGTCTACTTCACTGACTGCCCATCCCACACAATACTTTTTAAAGATATTGTTGCGGGTCTGGTGATGACAGCCGGCCTACTTAGACGAGCTTTGTTTCGGGTCTGGCCCGCCGCCCATGTCTTCGGGGTGGAATGATTGTTCGGCAAGACACACACCTACCTAATACCTATCTTTTCTTTTATGGAATGGAAGCGTTGTCCTCCCAAAGACTGTAGCCGTTTGCAGCATCCCCAGTGCCATAAAGGGAGACTACCCCATTAGGGGCTGATGATGAAGCTGCGTTTGGTCTTTGAGTGACCCTCAACGTTGATTTGAAGAGTTCTCAGGACCCCTCCACTGGCTAGATACGGCACCGGTAAAAAAGCTTGTCCCTCTGACAGAGCTTCTTTGGGTCGCTGACAAATTTTTGAGATTTAAATTGACACACGTGTTCAGAGTTCCTGATCCGTGTGCACCGAGGCTTGGGAATGATGACTGTTCGCGGCACACAGTTACTCTCACAATCAAGTACTTCTTGGGCTCATGGCATAAGGCGATACATATGGATAAATGTATAGGTTTTATCTAGCGACCGTATGGCCTCGACCCTGCTCATTTTTGCAATGAATCTATCGGGTGAGATCCTTCACCACCGCTGCCAGTTTGAATGGGCGCCACGCCATTTAAGGTCCCCGTGCACGGACCCTACTAGCCCGAGATTTAAAACTCTGAAATAAGCCACGACCGAGACGTGAACCTGGGATCCTCACGCACAGAGGCTCCTTGGAGTACGCACTTACCGAGGTAGCTAACTAGGCCAGTGTCTATCCTCCAGGCCACCAGCTCTGCGTAGTACAAGCATTCGTCAGTAGCAGATCTGTTGGTTTCAAAGCCCCTCCATGGTGGAAGACTCGACATAACTCTATAAAGTCCTTGGCTCCCGTCGCATCAATAAATCCGAGATTCCCCGGCCGCAAAAGACAGTCGCGCAGATAGTGTCTTGCACACCAATAACCTAGGCCCACATTGCATTCTTATCGTTTCTCAAATCTCTAGGTTTGTTAAGGCGCCATATAAATGCCTATATATATATATATATATATATATATATATATATATATATATATATATATATATATATATATATATATCCATCCAGTGGCCACTTCTCCAGTATCTGAGCATTATTTGCTTACAATTTGTTTATAATTAGTAGTAGTAGTTCGTATTTAACGACATCTTATGGCATCAAAGGCCGTTGACGTCGCCCTCCTCCTTTATACAGGCTTGGGACTGGCACTAACCGACTAAGGGCAGTGGTGGAGTTTGTTCATAATTAACTTTAGCATCACTATATATGTATGTATATATCCTAAACGATAGTCATGTATATAGTATGACACATAGCAGTAGCTGGCAATGTATATGTTTCATATCTATAGGCCTTTTCAAAACACCAATGAGCCTTTGAGATGTTCTTAAAAGTCGCTGTATAAATGTTTATGCATATGCACAGCTCGCATCCTGTCAAGCTGCGTTGAGTCACCCGAATTCTGTGTCCTTATTTTAAATTACACGAGTTCTGATCGACTCGATAAAAGGCGGCCAATCCGACAATTAACGCGCATCTGGATTCCATTCGCCCAAGCAGCAGCAGCAGCACCGCCACCACCACCACCATCACGCTCAGAAACACGAGATATTCACAAACAACAGATGCGGAGGAAGAAGACAGTGGCACATTCTGAAGTTTACAATAGAGGGCGCCAAGAAAGCACAGTCGCACTTAACTTCACCCATTTTAACTTACTGGGGGTTTAGTAAATATACGGCGGGCGGGTGGCCAGCCCCATACCTCATTTTCCAACGGGCAATGTATTGATAGTGTAGTCGTAGCACAGTTCGCTAGGGGCACGATCGGCGCAGAATCTCGAAATATGGTGGGGGGATGAATCCGGTCTCAATAAATGACTCCGTTCATGTAATGGTCTGTTTATTAAAGACGTTTGAAAGATGATGTCATGAATATTTAATGATGTCATGAATACTTAATGATGTCATGAATATTTACACAGAATCATTACCAGCTCAGCCATAGCCAAATGGATAGCCTTCGATATTATGCCCAGTTTGACAATGTGATCTGCGTCGATTTCTACAATGGGCCCGAGATTCGAACCCCGGTCACAGAAGTAAAAACTCACTTGGCCATCGTGCCACCTCAGATTTATTTAAATTATTTCCAAAGAAAATGAGAAATCATCTGGTACGAAATTTTTCACCACCACCACCATCATAATAATCACGCAGACATTTTTATACCCTGGGCAGTCACGGACTCACCCACTCACTTGGATACACTTAGCAATTTCAAGTCCTATCCTTAATCGATCTACTGGTGGCTACGGATGGCGTGCGGTAGACCATTCCCGACATATGGACCAGCAAATACGAAACTTCGTGAACCACATCGTCCAGTTGTTTTCGCTGGAATGCAAAGGCCGCCAAGAACAAAATAAATGACGCCGGTTGTGAAAAGAATTCGGTGTAGGCCTACATAATCCGATCAGCTACTGTCTTGGGCCAAATGGTGAATGCAATTGTAGACGAACAACCCCGTCCTATTAAAATCCGTTTATTCAGTAGTTGAAGGAATGAATATTTACACTGACATTACACGATCCTGTTACTTTCACCCGGGGAAACTCGATTTTGCACAAAACGCGGTCAAGAAAACCAGCTCATTTGCAGTGGCAAATCAACCCTAAATCATCAAACTGGGTCCGATTCGGCTGAGAGTTGAGTGCAAAAACTGGGTCAGGCTCAGTTAAAACAGGATCAGGTTTAATTCAGGGTCTAGTGCAAAAGCTGTAAGGTTAAGTTATGGGTCAAGTTCAAAAATTGGATGAGGTTCAGTTAAGTGTCCAAGGCAAAAATTGGGTGGGGTTAGGTTAAAGGTCAAGGGCAAAAACTTGGTCAAATTCACTAAAGGGTTGACAGCAAAAAATGGGTCAGGCTAATTAAGGGTCGAGGGCAAAAACTGGTTCGGGATGAGTTAGCATCAAGATTTGTTGATCATAGTCACGCAGCATCCAGTGGAAATGTGGAGATGATGAAAGCCCGGCAGATGGGACAGTTGATGAGGCGAGCACAGCATCCTGTGCACATGCAGGCATGTCGACACGGAAGTATCGCCTGCTCAACCGGATGTGACTGACAGACACTGCAGAGGGCGCTGGTGGCAGAATCGTCAGTGGCAGACTGACTGACATCGTCAGATGGATTTGACGATCCGTTGTTGCTGCTGTCCTCAAGTCCTGTCATGTACAGGTGCTAAACAGACAGAAATTGTCAGCGGTAACGTAACGTAATTGGGCATTTATATAGCACCACTTTAATCTATATAACACCACTGTGTTATACCACTGATTGATTGAAAACACCACAAAACAGTGTTTAGCAAAATATTATTGTGGTGTAAAATTAACAAGTATCTGAGCAGATGTCCTAAAATGGTGTTATTACATTACATTTTAATCAGATTACATTTGAATTCTAATATATTTTAAACAGATTATTATTTCTTCAGATTAATTTTTTAACACATTACAAGTTAATTAGATTAAATTTTAATTACATTTTAATTTAATTACAATACATTTCAAATACATTACATTTCAGCAACTGCTAGAATGCAATGACAGGGACCAAGGATTGTGACTGACCTTAAGGTCGCAAGGCTTGCCGAATGGACATCTCACAAGCTGAGAGAAGACATGAGATTCAGATGGACATTGGTCATCTCGAAGATGGACAATGGCCACCATACACACCTACAGACACAAACGGGACACAATCGTGTAATGAAAGCAGACATTAAAGTAGCACTATACTAATGACTAGCACTTTTCAGAGGCCCTTAAAAGGTGCTATACAAATGTTCAAATACATACACACGGTACATAATCCTATTATTCAACCAAAGGAGACAGAAATTTGCACAATAAAGACAATCTCTCAACCAGACTTCATAAGAAGCGGTGGACCGCTGATCTGTAAACGTTAAGCTAACTACAAGAGGCACCCACGGGAATTAACTGCTAACAACTTTATTTGCTTAGCCTCAGCTTATATAGCACTCCACCCCACAGCCTGTTTAATAATCCAAGCTGATCAGATTAAGCAGCACCAATGCCCACTTGATGAGACCGACTGCAGCGGTCAGAAGCTACCCATTTTAAAGCAGTTCCAGATACACTGAAATATTTGCTCATTTTGGAAAGTAGTTGGTGGTGAACACTGTCAGAAGCAGCATTTAGGTCGACAACAGCAATCCAACAACCAGACAACCTGATGTTATGATTTAAGTAGCTTGACGTTGATTTGCCCCAATGTGCCATGAATCCAAATCCTGACACTGAGGTGAAAAGCAACTAAATTAGCAACCAGCTATCGTGTGCATTAAAATGAACTACAATACTGGATTTTAAATCATTTGATTTGTTGCAACAGGACATTTATATAGCGCCCTTCAGATCCTCTCAAAAGTAGCAGCTTACTATCTGCTGCAGGTATTGAACTTCAGACCATGGAGTGTTAAGTTCGTGAGAGTCAAGCACTATGAGCAGCAGAGGGTATCTGGCCCTTGGAGGAAGACCGAGATCAAGAAACGAAGGCACCTTTAAGGTTAACTCTTTCTTCTCCACTGCCTCTGCACTGCAAACGAAAACACAGGTTTAAATGTAACAAACACATCAAGCATAAAGCATCACAATATATGAAGCAATAGTGGAATGCAAGTAAGTATGTAAGTATATATGTATGCATTCATGTATGTATGTATATAAGTATGCATGTGGTGCACTCCTGGTGAGTTGGTAGCTGTATTTATGTCTTCGATGTTTTCCTCATTTTTGTCGTTAGTAGTTATGATACTCTCAATAATTATTAAACTTACTATGCAGATTTATTTCATATTTAATTCACTTCCACTAGCTTTTGGGAACCCGCCTCTCTCTTGTGTTGTTTCACAAATAATCAAAGGCTTCAGCCACCCATGTTTTTGAGGTGAATTTATAAATTACAGCAATATAAGTATCTGAATAATACTAACGTAACTGTGTGTACCCATTATGTATGTATATGTCTTTATGTATGTACTGGTATGTGTGTATGTATGCATGTATATATGTATGAATGCATGCATGCATGCATGTATGTATCTGTATATTTGTATAGTACCTATTGAGAACCTCTCAAAGGCACTGAATGGTGGATCATTGTTGTTCACCTCCACCTTTCTCCAGGTTTAATTTCAGATGTAACAGGTACAACCAACAACTCATTATGCTAAGGAATGGCATGCTAAGGGAGTTAAGGTGGTAATGTATGGTAAGACAAGGCAGCAAGATTTGAAGTAAAGTAAGACAAACTGGTTTGTCCCAGACTGATTAATCAAGAGTGACATGCAAAGTCATCAATATAGCTCAGTGCTAGACCTTGAAGCGTCTTGTGTCTTGTATACAAGGACAGTAACTTTAAACAGGAATCACACTGGAATGTAAGACATTGATTGATTAGGCCTTACAAATCAAATTCTTCATTGTGCTGACTGATGTTGCACAGAGACTGCTTAAACAATGTGTGATCTTGAATCGAAGGCCAAGGCGAGTAAATTATTGGGTAGACGTCTGCAATTTTCGTTCCCCAAAATACACCGAGCCAACAAGGAACAGAGGACGTCAGACTGAACGTAACACCATCTGCAAAAGTAGCAACAGAGCAAGAGAAAATCATATAATTTAATCAGCTGATTGACTGACAAGTTCACGGAATGATTCAGCAATTGATAACCTTACTTACTTGCATCACTGATTGGATCACTACAGTTTCATATTATAATCTACTCTAATCCAAGACTTCTATAGCACCATTATCATAATGCCCAAGACATCAATCGATGGTCACTTCAAGTCAAAATCGCAATCCAAAATTACGATCCGTTGAAGCCCGGTTGAATTCCAATGTCAGGAAAACCAGAAGCTAGGCTACGGTGGGTGAGGCTAGGCTACAGTGGGTGTGTTGGCAAAGTTGATTCAGTTATTGACAGACTAATTTATTTTTTGGATCAAAACAGATTGCCAGTAATAGTCCAGTACATTTGACTAAGCTATTGACTGATTGATCGATTGACTGACTGACAGTGAAAATGTAAGTTACCTTTTAGGGAAGCTGTTCTGCTGTTCACTAGGTTCAGGACAAAGGGGTTGAATACCTGTCCAACCTGCTGGACCTGCATCAGTGGAAGAGGTGCACTCGTCATCAGACTACGTGTAAAGTGGTCGGCCAAGTTATATCTAAAATGCCAGCAGTCAAAACCACCATTCACTATTGAAGCGATGAAACTGTTGCTTGTTCACTGTTTTATTATAAAAATATCTACAAAATACTGTTCATTATTACTAAAACTAAGTAATATCATACCTGATCATTAAGAAAACAACTGTACATATCCTTTATTTTTTTACCAAATGGTGTACAAAAATCTCATTTTACAAAACCACTTGTTTATTTATTATTATATTTAATACCATTCTGTGACAGATCTTCAATGAAGTGCACCACGCAATTGTGCAATATGTTTTTGCTGAGAATGCCCAAAACTTACGCATGGCCTATGCGTATGCATCTAGACACTTGGGGTAGTGCTTTAAAGTACATATCAAAAGCACAGTGACCATTACAGTGAGCTTCCATACTCAATGTTTTAATGTGGAGCTCAATCATATTTTTCAGCCATTGCTATTACCACTATTACTAGTAATCCACAAATAAATGCCTGGATCTTAAACACCTGGAATTTAACAAATAAAACAATGGAAATTAAATTAGTAAAGACACTGCTTCACAATGCTTCTCGCGATCACTGCAATTAAGCAGTGTAGATCAGAATGTAGTACCTCTAACGAATTTAGGCGGGCTAACTGCATTTCTAATCGAATCATACCCTCAGAAGGGCGCTACATAAATAGGTAACACAACTGACCATTATTACCGAGTTTAACATTTTCTGTACCTCTGAGTTATCATATAAGCCGCAACAAAAGCAGCGACTAGAACCAGAAATGTAACACCAAACTCTTTTAAACCATCAAGAAAATTTTCCATTCTCGTCGCATATTATCGCCCAAAACATATCATAGAATTTTCTACTGCAAAGCGACGTCTATATATGTAATTGATGTTGCGCTAGCCTATGAGTAAGAATATGTGACGTTATAGGCTATTAGAACTGAATGATGCTTATTGATAAGTATTAGAACTGAATGGTGCTTATTGATAGAATACGAATGTCAAGCTTCAGGATTGCACTATAAAATTCTGCAGCCAACGGCAAGCAATAAAATAAAATAAAATTCTTATAAACTGGGTAAAGAAAGAGTGATAATTGTATTAACTGCACAGCTTGCAATTTCTGCATCGGCCTTCACTCAAAACTGAAAACATTCCTCTTTCACAGATCCTATCCCGACTCCCCTTCTTCCTCTTATTTCTCTTTCCTCTCAAATTCCAAACATCACCCACCGTAGCTGCCACGCTCTCTCTGCCTGACTTTTCGATTTCGATCTGGAACCGAACCTTTTTGCCTATCAATTTTGTTTTGACTGAGCTCATGTGAATAAGCTGGTCCCCATGACGTGGCTTTCGTTGGGCGCTGTAGAAGCCTCGGGATTAATATTATGATTAACATCAGGCCAGGACATTGCGCAGCAAATCATTATCTTTTAAAATAGGTTAGCACGCAACCGGAAAATGTGACCAATAATAATAATAACAAGACAATTTATATAGCGCCGTAACATGACCGAGGTCGAAAAAAGGGCGCTGTACATTCACCAGTGCGCTCAGCCGTCGAACGATAGGCTGAAAAGAAAAGTTTTTAGCCGTGTTTTAAATGTGTCCAGAGAAGGGGACGACTTGACTTGCTCGGGGAGACTGTTCCACGCCGACGGTCCGGCAACCGCGAAGGTGCGTTCTCCAAATTTTGTTGCGGTTCGGCGGACGTGTAATTGGTGTAACACTGTTGGTGTAACAATGTTGTAACATTCAGGTAACAATAAAAATACATCCTCTCAGAATGTAGGCAATAAAACATTATGGGAGAAATTAAAATAGCCAGCACTGCTGGACGTAACAGTGAAAGAAACGACTTTTGTACAGTGCACTAAGTGCTCTAACCGAAAATGTCAGTGTCTATGTTTTTGCTGAAGGACGTAGCGGCAGCAGTGATACTGATGTCAGTATCAAGTATCAGAAAACAATGGTTGCAAGCAGCAGCAGTTGTCGCAGCAGCGGAGTCGGGGGCACTGGAGTGCATACAGCACCTGTTAGCAAGAGGATCTGTCCAACTCAGAAGCACACTCTGTTTACGAACAACTCCAGATGTTAGACTGCGCGATGAGATCGAGAACTATCTGCAATACAACCCTGATGAAGAAGACGACGATCCTGTGGAAGTTTGGAGAAATAGCAAGTTCGCACTACTTGAAACTCTTGCAAAAAAGTCCTCAGTCTGTGCGCCACTCGAGTTCCGGTTGAGAAAGTGTTTCCGACCATAGGGATGATATTGAACGGAAAGAGGTCGACACTCGCCTCTCATAGAGCCATTTAACTCTCGTGCATCTATGACAGTTATGCCTCGTACTTTAACATAAGCAGCACCAACTGACTGCAGCACGTCAGACACTCTAGGCTTTCTAAAACTGAACTGATTTCATTCCTGTTAGTTTCTACGTTTATCCAGTTATTTGTAGTGAATGGTCTGACTTGTTACACTGCTCAACTGCAGCTGATCACTGAATGGATCAATCAATACAGAGTGGATTGCAGACTGAAAGGGCATTGCAGTCCAACCGTAAACTTAGTCATGTGTTTTATTTCTTTTGTCAACACTCGCATACGTCTGTCAACTGGTCTAGATAACTAGATCGGTAAGCGCGTACGCCAAGGAAGCCTCTGTGCGTGAGGATCCCCGGTTCGCGTCCCGGTCGTGGGTTATTTCAGATATTTGAATCCAGGGCTAGCACGGTCCGTGAACGGGGACCTTAAATGTCGTGTAGCGGTGATCTTACCCGATATGGTTGAGGCCAAACGGTCGCTAAAGAAAAACGTGTACAATTTACCTTCTTCCACGAATTCACGTTAATGAGTTTTTATTTCAGTCTTCAGTCTGTCAGCGTAGAAGGCTATGTGGTAAAATGCATTACATTATTCGGCAACTACTAGACATACCGGATTACCTAAGAATGCGAAAGCAAGTCGGTAAGCATGTCGACAAGACTAACCGACTTAGTCAAAAAGCATACGGCTCAGTCGACTTAGTCGTTAAGTCATTCGCTAAGTCGTGAAGTCAGTCGGTAAATTCCTTAAAGCATCCACTGAACGAGTGCAATCCTTCTGGGGTGCAGTGGATGGAGCTTTCTTTCTTCTCTTTGACCGACAGAAGTCTGGAGGTTGAAGAATATTCAAGAAGACGAAGACAAAGTTAAGTAAGAACGACAGCACCGGCAAGAATTAAGCCTAATCCACACATAAGACTTCTCAATGGCGTTCTGTATTACACTCATACAAGTATATATATAATATATAAATGCATGTAGGGGCCTATATATAAATGTATGAGTGTAATGCATATATATAGGCCTAAATATAGACAGATAGACCAATAGGCATTAGACCGCAATAGGAGACAGACCGCTTATAGACGCACCGACATACAGATACATTGGCAGCGATAGACAGACAGGCAGACAGGCAGACAGACATACAACGATCTGTGCTGTAAAGCGATATTCTAATATATGCATACATACACACATGCAAACAAGCATACATGCATGTTCACATATTCACATAAAGATAGATAGACACACGTACATAGACTCAGGTAGGCCGACAGATAGCTCTACTCACATACACACATACATACACATACACACACATACACACACACACACACATGCACACACACGCGTAGTAGTTGGAGCATCTTCATCGGGTAATCCATGGCCGGCGCCAAGAACTCGCTGAAGGCAGTCATCAAAAGAAGGGAGCTTAGATGCACACGAGGGAGCGTTCCATTCTTCATCTCATCCTCAGTGCAGTGGGCCAGACTAGAATTCAGGAAGATAAAACAGTTAAGGTGCTCAATAAGATAACGTAACATAATAGTTTGATTAGATATTATTGATAGCTTTATAGTGTTACTTATGAAAAGTGTTATTGATAGAATTTTAAATTAAGTTAGCGATTGCAAGAAATCGAGCTCGAGTCAAAGAATTATTAATTCTTAATTCCGCTAAAGATTCAAAAATGTTCGTCAGGTCTTCAACTATTTACTGTGCATTCTTCCTGCTACTGGCTGCTCCCATCAGTCAATCTTTATCGAAGAAATCTGAACGATCGGTAAGCATTACTAATTTATCATGATGAAAAAGATTACATTTCTATCACGATTAAAATGGCAGAACTTGGAATGATGACATTAGTCGTTAAATACGATCTGTAAAATGATTGTACTATTGCAACTTCATGCGAAATGAAAGAGTGGATAAAATCAATCAATCAGTCAATCGTTCGATCGATCAGTCAGTCAATCAATCAGTCAGTCAGTCAATCAATATCCAGTCCGTCAGCAAGTCGTCAGCTAACCAGTCAGCCAACCACTTAGTCAACCTGCTAGCCAGCCAGCCAGCCAGCCAGCCAGCCAGCCAGCCAGCCTACCTGCTAGCTAACAAAAGTGTCAGTCAGTCAGCTTACCTACGAACGCGCTAGTGAGCAGAGGACGAATCGTGGTCTTGGACCGAACCCTCGTCTTATATGATTGTCTTCAGGGCAGCTGTTGTCGATTTGGAATCAAATCGGTCGCCCATGTTGAAGTCTGCACTGCACGCTGTTGCCATGGTTTCCAAGAGAACGGCGTCTACGTTCCGCATCTTGGCCTGATGGTCTGGTGCGAACTGCAGAAGGCAAGTCCTAGCCAGTTTAGTCGGTAATTAGAAGGCATTGCGGCGAGGTGCTATGGTAAGTTTAACACATGTCTCCTAGTGTACAAAGTAATACACATTGGCCATCCAACTTCTATTTCGTCTTTGCTTATTCCTCAGAATGAAACGATTGTTTTGCTCTCTGGATGTGGCTGAGCCTGAACGGTACTGGGTTCCCAGTCTTTCTCGGATGCTGGTCTAAGAATCTGGAACTTGCTACCTGGTTTTGTCTTTTGTCTGCTCTGCAAACTGTGATGCCGTATATAGGTCATGGCTGAACATCCATGACTTTTGGATTGCTTATCCTCCGTAGCATGGGAAATCTTACATGCCCCTTCGCTGCCATGGGTCTTTTCTTCCACGAAATCTGCCTTCATCGCATTTTGCTGGATTCACAATAAATTGTATATTTTATGAAGCACCGTAATAACTTGTGCATTAAGAACACGGCGCTATAGAAGTCACTAGATATTAGAATGGATTAGATCAGATAAAATTAGATTGGATTATTATGTAATCTTCTGGTTATGTTATATATTATACTACACATGTATCATGCTGTTATATTGTGTTATGCTACGTTTGATATGTCATGTCATGTCATGCCATGACATGTCATGTTATTTTTGCAACGTTAAACGCTCTTATCGTGCATAAAACCTTGTTGTTAGAATGTGAAAACAGATTTCTAAAGAAATTCACTGCAACACCAAGTATGTGTTCTGACATTTTTATAGCGCTTTTCTGCGAACCTCTCAAAATGTCGGTCAGAATCGTGCTCAGTAGTCGTAGAGCCCGGTCTAAGCGAGCAGTCTTAATAGTCAGCGTCCATCAAGTCCAATTAGAGGAGTCTCGTGGGTCATCGGCTTCAAGTCTCAACCTTTGGCTAAGAACAGCCATCCTGCACGAGACTTCGAGGTAGCGGTGCCTACATTGATAGCCCATTCACTATTGGATAAAGTCGAAGCACATCCTGTCAAAACACATCCATTGTTTCCTACTGTTAGACATTTCGCCCAGTAACTATAAAAGGGCACATTGCTGACTGGCTATAGGCAACAGTGACTGTAAGCTTACTTCATTACCAGACGGCTGATTTCCATTAGCATTCTGCACAGAGTCTGTTGTTTTCAGACATTACTACACGAATTTAGCCTACTATAAGAGACCACACTGATTGTTTTCGATAACAATGACGGTGCTTTAACAATAGGCAGTTGATGCTCTTCATAGTTGTGGCTACATTAGTGTCTTTTTTCAAAATTTAATTTGAAGAATGTACCTACCATCGCCAGTACTTAACTGCCAAAAGAAAAAATGTTCGCATTATTGACTGACAGGCAAACAGACATATTAAATAGCAATATAAAAATAGCTTAGGCTTCTGCCTTTGAAATGTTTCGATTCTGAACCAAACCTCTGCCAATCTTGGGGCCTGTGTTTATATTAATCTATGTAGGTATATGAAGCACGTTTTAAGAACCTCTTAAGTAAAAGTAAAGCAAACCTTTCATATACCGAACGATATGGCCAACAGAGTTTACGATAATCATTATGAAGCTTCTGTTCTTGAGCATAGAACGCATCTCACGAGTTTGTGTAAACGTGAGCAGGATATAGAAAATGAAAAACAGAGGCAAGAAAATAATTAATGGACTATGATACAACCCATTTTCCTTTAGGATATGAATCGGAATGCTGCAGTGAGCAAAAGTAAATCTCCTGTGTACCATAGACTCATTACCTGCTCTTCGACCCTGAGCCGTTAATGGACAATTCGCGAAGGTCATGGACACTGGACCAATGCATCGCAGATCTTGCCGTTTACTTCTAGGCTCATACCGCGGTACCAAATTTTACTGCTTGGTGACAGATACCAATGTATGTGTGAGTGAGTGTGTGTTTGTGTGCGTGTGTGAACGACTTGTCCATTGTCGTTACACGGAGTCAACTCAGTCGGTTCGTACCCGCAATCGTTGGATTACAGACCATGCGCGCTTCCGCACAGACCACCGTGGAAACTTCAAAGGGCTACACAAATATTTAAACGTGGGTCTGTGAACCAGCTCAATCATTCAACTTTGTTTCAAAGACATAGCGAGTTTATATTACGATGTCAGTTCCAGGAAGGGGTTTTCCTCTTCCCTATCTAAATAGAGAAGGGAATACTTTGCCCTCAGTAGTCCAGGCTAACCGTGCCCTACTGGACAGCTACATCTGTCTGGAGTTCTTTCCAACCATAAATCAAATTTAAGGATGCCACAGAACAGCAACGCCAAGTTGATGCCTCTAGGAAGAAAGAGTAATCTCCCTTCACAACTTTAGACGATCTACTAAGCTACTTAGAGATAACGAGCATAACCGAATACGGTGTCAGCCGTCAGACCTGAATGGTTCGTTCTACGTTGTTCGAATCCACGTTAATGGCGACTTTCTCTGGTTACTGAATATTATTTTCTTACAGATGAGCTTGCTGAACATCCTTAGCGAACTCTAGTATCACTTAGGCTAGCTGAGAGCGCAGACGATAAATATTTCAAAGGCGCTGTAAAATGTTCTATTACATTTTATTACATTACATTAAAGTAGTATTTATGGGTTTATAAAACCTTATCTCTTCCTGGATTCATTTCTTCCGTTGGCTGTTTCTGTGTCTTCTCGGATTTCCTCTTGGCTTTCGACCGGACTCAACCTGGAGTTCAAGAAGCACACCGGTTTATCCTAGCAGCGACAGTCGAATGATGCCTTGAATGTTATTACAGTAGCGCTAGAGAAGCTCTCAGATTAGATTTGATTACTGTACTGACCAAGTATTTTCCCGCTGATTTCAAGAAAAACTTGCACCCTGTATTTAAGGCCGCCATTGTATCATATTGCATTGTATATGGCTATTTATATAGCGCATTTTAAGAAACTCACAATGGCGCTAAACTTGGTTATCTAACAGATATAAATAGGTGCGACAAGCCTAAAATAGGTGGAAAATTTTTAGCCACATCTAGCCACAGTAGTGTCTCCCGATAGCAGACATTGTGTCGTAGATTTCCGACGGTGTCTGCCTCTCGCCTAATGGGACCGGATACGTGACATCATCATCGTGGTTTCGGAGACTGGTCAACAGAGGGCGATGGTGATGATGGGCTGAAATCACGCCAGTTATTATTTTATTACCCATCAGCGCATTTAGACTAATAGGGATTTATGTGGGGAAGGGTTTGCTTACCAAACATATGCAGTGAGACAGACAAAGACAGGGATAGAGTAAAAGACAGAGTAAGGAGCAGAGGCAGAGACAAAGGCCGAATTAAAGTTTAATGGGTAAACGGCAGCGACACACATATGGTTAGACGGAGAAACAGAGGTACAGGAAGAGACACACACAGAGAGAGAGAGAGAGAGAGAGAGAGAGAGAGAGAGAGAGAGGGACAGAATCAGAAGCAGGGGAAAGAGAGACGGAGACACTGTTAATCGGACACAAAGACAGACAGAGAGAGGCAGAGAAAAGACAGAGACTGCAACACATGCAAAGGCAGACGCAGAAACAGACATAGATAGGCAGGCAGACACACAGACAGACATACTGCAAAGCGCCGTATACATATTAGCGAACCGGAAAAATCGCAAAAATCTTTGCAATTTAACGGCATCTTGCGTTGGAGAAAAACGAGTCTTTAAATTTTTTCTCGAAATGAGAATGCGATAAGAGAGGGAGAGAAAGTTCCCGTAATGGCGACGGTAGTGAATTACATTCAGTGCATATATATATATCCCTAGATGTGGACCAAAATGCCTCGAAAACCACGAATCTTTCTTTAGTTTATTGGATAGACAAAGAGCTGGCCAGAAGAAGCCGATCTTAAGTTTTGTTAAGCGTGAGTGGAATCCACAAGTCCGGTAAGCAGCTCGGAGCTGGACCGTGAAGGGCCTTGCATGCAGTGACGTCAACTTGAACCTTGACCCGACCTGTAAAAGATCTTTATCTATTACAACACTGGTTGCATACAGCCAATGTAGTTTTCTAGCCATTAAAGTTTTGACTGAAGATCGGAAGCCGAAGAACAAGGCGAGAAGCTACAAGCTGCGCCGACTGAAGGAACTTTAAATGCGACGTTAGCAAACTGTTAGCAAACCTTTAGCAAAGCGTTAGCAAACCGTCAACAACCACACATAGGCCTACAAGCACATAAAAAAATTGAATTAAGCAAGAGTGCAGTACGCAAGTTAACCATGTACAACTTACTGAAGACGCTATACGTGGATAACTACATTACAATATGTTTGATCTTTTCACAGGTATCCGCCTACCAAGGTATCGACTGAAGATTTGGGAAACTTGAATGAAAAGTCTAATGAATTTTATATTGGAAATTGTGAACGCGTCACCGGTTTCTGCAGTGAACGCCGGATAAAAATGTTCGGATGACTGAATCGTTTCAATTAGAATGCAGATAACTTAGTTTCTCTCGTTATTCTATCACCAAACGGTCTGACTGGTCCACGTTCTCACTTGATCTCCCACAGTAATTGTAAATCTTTGAAATTTCTCAGCGCCTCACCAAAGCCGCTTCAGGGAGACCTGCTTTTTATCGGCGCTATATCAAATCAAGTCAGCAAGAGCCAAGCTGTTCGGTCGGTTTCGGTGTCAGGTCAAAATCAGGGGGGCAAGCCGGAGAGACCGTATGGTACTACAGTGGAAATTAAAAAGACTGGGTTCCGTACTATATCTTCTCTATTCCGCCAATTTAAGCTAGGTCCTTTCTTCACTGAGGTCAAGGTTCATCAGTATTGCGGATGAAACTCAGGCAAATTTTCATAGCCCAGCTGTAGAGGCTATCTCCTTAGTGGAGAGAATGCTTAAGACATCGGAGTCGTTCTATATCCAACCGTCTCAGGCTCAACCCCAGGAAAATCCAATTCAGCTGCCTGGTAGCCGTGGGCAGATCTGTAAAAATTGATCTGCTCAGTTTGATGCATCACTTCCGAGGCATTTCCGTTTCTACTACTGTGCGGAATTAGATGTGCTTTGGCCAAGGTATTCACCTTCTCAGAGTACGTGCGAAGAGTGTATCGAACATGTTTTTATTATCTTCGTCAGATTTGCGCAATACGCCGCTCGCATACAACTAAAGACGCCACGACCCTCCTGCCGCATTCGTGTGCACCAGGGTTTATTACGGCAATGCTGTTATGTAGGGTTAATCTTTCCCGAATAAACCAACTGCAATCTGCCTTAAACGCTGCGGCCCGGCTGATTGGAAGTGTACCTAGGATTGGGCATATAACCAGCTTCATGTGGAATGAACTGCATTGGTTGCCAATGCACAAAAGCATTAAGTTTAAGACCTATATGCTTACGCGTGATTGCCTGGCCAGTTGTGTGTTCCATATTATCTCAGGTGTTGTGTCTCGATCTTATCCATTCCTGGCCGCAGATCCCTTTGCTCTTCTGCAGGGTGACCTGGTTGTCCCCCTGCCCGAACTCCACTGTGTAGCATAGAAGCTACGCTGTGATAAGTCTAACTACCTGGATTGCTTAGCACCCTACGACGTGAGCTTGCTTTTTGTGCATCTATCCGTAAGCGCTTAAACCCAATTATTCGATCCTGCTTTGGGGTGTCAGCCTGATGAGTCTGCCCCGAAGAGGCGATATATAAATATAGGATTACAATTAGTTTATTATTATTAATTTGCTACTTATATGGTGCCATTGTCTGTCTGTCTGTCTGTCTATCTGTCTGTCTGTCTGCCTGTCTTTCATCTGACCCATTTATCTTCTATATCAATGATCTGTATGTTTCTTTCCTTCTATCTGTTCCATCTCTTCTATCTCTCATTTCTATCACATCATCTTGTTTGTCTCTGAGTTTGACTTCCTGTAATCGAGTATGGTTTTCCCAGGATCAGCAAACCAGTATATAAGCAAACAAATAACAACCCAAGTAAAAAGCAAAATAAATATATAAATAGAAAATCTATGCATATATCAATATTTAAACAAATAAAAATAAATAAATCGGCTATACTCCAAACCTAACGCAGAACTGTTGCGCATATTCGGTGAGCTATTCCCTTACTTTACCTCATCTTAGCTTACTTTACCTCGCCTTAGCTTACCTTACTTTGTCTTGTCTAGCATTAATTTATCTTAAAAACGTTTTGGTCATATAATTGTCTGCAATTTCTATATATCAATTTACTAAGGAGAGAGATGCCAATCAACTTTTATTCAGCGCATGTAAGTCTTTAGTAGTAGTAAAAGTTTCTTCAGTTCACAAAGATTTAAGGCATAGAAATGACGATAACAGTAATTGTAATTTAAGATTTATAAAGCGCCTCTTAGAGAATAAACTCAACAGAGGCGCTCCCGACCCGAACAAGTAGAATCACTGTTAAACATTACAGTCTTCAGGCGGCTGCGAAACCCTGAGAAGGGAAGAGAGAGGAGATCGAGTCGCAGATCTCGAGGGAGACAGTAACACCGATGCTGCTAACTGCGTCTAAATTTGAACCTCTATTTATTTAAAAGTAGGGCATAAGGTAAGCAAGACAAGGGTAACGTAACATAGGGTAAGGTAAAGTAAGGTGCAGTCAGGTAAGATGAGGAACTTCAAAGTAAGTAATGTATTTGTAAGGCAAAGCAAGACAGAGTAAGACAAAGTATAGTAAGTTGCATATACATGAAGTAAGGTAAGGCAAGGCAAACCAAAACAAAGTAAAGTAAGGTAAGGTGAGGTAAGGTAAGTAACGTAAAATAAGACAAATGCTGACTGGGAGGGCACAGTCAAGTGAGATAAGAAAAGCAGGGTAAAGTGAGGCAAGACAAGGCAGACGATATAAGGCAATGTATGGTCAATACAGCACGGTAAGGCATAACAAAGCAATGCAGGGTAATGTAATGCAAGGTAAGATAAGGTCAGTAATGTAATGTAAATAAGATAAGTTAACGTCTGCGTTCGTAAACTACATGGATCTTTTGACAACAGTCCTGACAGTCAAAGCCTCTGACGACAAATGTCGACGGTGCAACTACGAGCGCTTACGATACCTTACGTTACCAAGTCATATTTTCAATCTTGGTTGCGCCTGTAATGAGCCAAACATGACAAAAAACACGAATGAGCGTCCTAGCGACACTCTCATCAGCGTCAGCAGCTGTTACAGGGAATCATTTCATAAAAATTAACATTTTTGTGTCTTCTTATCAAAGTTCGTTGTCATAGAGACGCCACGCAGCGTTCGTCCTGTATGATGCAAAGCACAACGTATCCCTCGTCTTTCGTTACCGTAGGCCTACAGATAAACGTATTCATGTCTGTACAAAGTATCTGCAATTTATATGGCGCCTCTTTAAGAGACACTTCTCACAGAGACTTAATTCTCCAAAGGCCCATTACATCAGTGCATTCGCATTAATTTTCGAAAGCGTCAAACAGTGTTCGCATTAAGCTTCCATGGCGTCAAGCTGCGATCAAAATTAATGTAGTAGCCTTAAGCCAAACTAGAACTTGATAGTATTATGCTAAAGCCAAAGCAGCACTTGTTAAGGTTCAGTTAAAGCCAACATAACACTTGAAAGTATTCTCCAAAAGCCAAAATAGCACTTGATATGATTCTGTTAAGTTCGAAAATAGCACTTGATAGCAACCTAATTAAGCTTAAGTAGCACTTGATGGTATTCTTTAATAACCAACAGATTCCTCTCCAGTGTTTGTCCTAACTATTGCTGGTCCTGATAGCAACTGTTGCGCATGTATGTAGGCCCGTGTACGAATGTTTTTCCAAAACGATCGTAGTAATTATAGCCTCGACGTTACTCATTTTCGGTGAATACCTTTCAGTAGTGAAAACCTTCAAGACCTTTGCCCTTTGAACTGGCGTCACGCCGTTCTAGGTCTTCATGCACGAACCGTGCAAATCCGCAATACAACTGTCTCGACTACAATTCGTTTGCGAACCGGCTTGCTCTTCTGTGGAGGCGCTGTGACGTGCGCTTTAACCGAAGTAGCTAGCCAGGCTAGTAGTACACGACCTACTGCCAGGCTGTCATAACCGTCTGATTGGTGACCATTTCCATCATGTTTCTGGCCGCTCGGCTGCTGCTGCTAGTGTCCTTGACCTCGTAGGCGTCAGGAATCGTTCCGTTGTGGACGGTCGAAATGGTCGAAATAGCCGTCTCACTGGAACTTCCTGTGTCCAGCTGATCCGTCGCCGTGGCAACCAAGAATGACGCATGAAATAGACACAGGTTTTCACGGTTAACATCAGAATTTAAATAGGTAAAAGTAATATACTTATTTACACGCCTCTATAGAAACCTATCAAAAGCCTAAAGGTAAAGGAAGCGCATTGTTTACATGCCTCTATGTGAACTCATCAGAAGCATCATCCCGTCATCGTTGGGTCTTTCGGCTGAGGCACAAGGCGGACACAGAAATCCAGCGATAGGACATCTTTTAACCTCTCAGCTTGCGCAATACTCATTTACCGACCACTAAAGTAGCACAAGGTGGCGTTGTATTCCATACCCGGTCATAATTTAAGTACTTACACGGATCGATGTGTTCTAACTTATAGCCCCGCAAGCTTCATATCAACAAAACCAAGCGATCACCCAAGAGTTGTAAAGTATTATGCTTATGTTCTCAAATGAAACATTATGTAATGAAATTTAGCCTGAAGTATGTATGCATGTGCATATGTATGTATATATGTATGTATGTATATATGTATGTCTGTATGCATGTACGTATGTATGTATGTATATGTATGATTGTATGTACATATATGTGTATGTATGCATGTATATATTCATGTATAAATATGTATGTATGTATGTATATTCTTATTGTTCTTGTTGTTGTTGTTCTAATCTCCTGTCGTAGATGATCTTCACCTGATGAACGTCTTCCGTCAGATTTTCGCCAATTCCTGTCTTCCATTTAGACTATAAATACAAAACAGTTTTTAAAAAATAATCTAATCTTATCTGGTCTGATCTCGTACAGCTTAGTCTAATGTAGCCTATTCTAGTCTACAGTAGTCCAGACAGTCTAGTCTCGTCTGTGAAGGTCTCCGTTGGCCTTGTCAACCCCACTGCATTCAACACAGCACAGTCTCAATCCAGTGCAGTATAGTTTTAATTGAGTTAAATTCGCTACAGTTCAGATAAAAACAAAATCAAATTGCACCATAATTACACCAAAGTACATCAAGATTGACAGTCCCTCGTAGATGGAAGGCGACGTGGCGTCCGGATATACCTGGAACCACCGGATATGCTCAGGACAGGAGTTCGTCGCCCACGGACGAACCCCTAGCCTGACCATAATTAATTCGATTAATTTAACTCACCAGATGCATGTGTGGGTCATATAAACACGTTGTGCCGCCTAATCCTTCGAATTTAACCATTATGTAAGGCTTGAAAATCGTGTAAAAAGCACTTTATTAAACAAATGTTAATAATCAATGCTTAAAAACTTTCAATATCTGAGGCCCCTTTTCTGTAAAAGATCCAGGTTAAATGGCCCTGCTGCCTCCGTCTGCTAGGCCCTGAGAATGCAATGAAATTACAGCAAAATTTCACCAAAACTATACCGTATTGCACAAATTTTCACCAAAAATACACAGGACTAACCCCTAGTTTCACCAAACGAAGAGAGAAATCACGTCATTATTACACACAATAACATTAAAATTACATCGAATTAATTATACCTGAATAGCACAAAATAATGCCAAACTTACGCCTGAATTTTATCAAATACCACCAAAATTACACAAATAAAACGCCAAATTAGACCAAAATCACACCAACATTACACCCAAATGACACTAAAATTGCTCACAAATTACAATGAGACGTACCATGAAGACAACAACGACGACGACGACGACGTGTAGGCTGATGTAGATGAAGGAGAAGACGATGAGAGCGACCTTGTCGGCCAGCAGGGCCCCGGACGGGTCTTGGCTGTTCATGAATACGGGGATGATGGCGTGCCATACGCAGATGCAGCACAGTATGCCCATCGATCCCAGGATGTATTTGTCCTACAATGAGTATGCTATACTTCACGAAACATCCAACTTATGAGTATGTTATACATTACGAAATCTATTACTTCTTCCACTCGTGACATATTTCCAATGCAAATGCAATCGTAATCTCGAAATTTCTTCAACACCAAAGAAAGCCAAATCATAGGATCCAGCTTATTCACAGGCGCTCAGTCAAAAACAAAATCTGTAGGCAGATAAGATGAGGTTCTACTTGTGAAGATACAAGTATTCTACTTGAAGATGCATGCAATTACTCCGACTGAGGGTACATTTCCCCACTTGCACATGTACTTGTCCCACAACTAGTATGCTACTTGATGATACATATAAATACAAATGCTCCATTTTCCCCAAAGAGAGAACTTTCTCATTGGCATTGAGTATTTGAAAATATCCCAACCAACATGTCCTTGTCTTGCAACAACTGTATTCTACTGCTATAAGCAACGAGCGAAATTTATATAGCGTCGTTATAAGAAAGCTTTCACAGGATGACTTCTTCACAGCCATGAAACAGCCACAGGCCACAGACAGACAGGCAGACAGACAGGCAGACAGACAGGTAGACAGACAGACGGACGGATATACATACTGTAATGCGAATGTAATGCAGCATAGTGTAGAGACAGCCACTGATGCAATGAAATGTGACGTAATACAATGCCATAAGGTGTACTGGGATATAATGTGATGTAAGTTAACATGATAAAATGTAATGTAACGTGATATAGTGTAGTGTAGTGTAATTGGGAGCATACCAGGTAGGTTAGATAGGAGATCATCGGTAGACTCTGGTTGACGGCGAACTTGAATGAAACAGTCGTCAGAAGCAGAATGAAGGTCAACTGAAGACGATTCTGAGGCAGATCCGGTTTAACGGCAAACGTTCCAAACGACATGCTACAGATGAGGAACTGGAACATTGCACCTTACACGTGTTACAATGTAACACAAATGTACGTGTTACAAGTTACACATTAAGCATAAGTGATGAGAAACAGGCACGTTACAAGTTACAAGTGTTTGTTGAGAAACAGGAACGTTACAAGTTACAAGTGTTACAACAAATATTCCAGTGTGTTACATGTTACATATCATGATGTAACTCTTACATAGGAGGAACTGGAACATTGCAAATTATGCACTTTACAAGTCACACTTCAGCGTGAGTACTGTACGTTAAACATCCAGCTGAATAAGAAGAAGAGATTTATACCTTTATTTAATTCAGAAGTCATAAATGAAAATACCATAACTACGAAGATGTTCCAGATGAAGAAACCTGGTCGCCGAGAGGCTTTGCAAGCTGCTGAAAACGCCGGATGATTGATATTAACGTTCTGGATCGACTCAGAGACTGTCTTTCGCCACGTGTGAATTACGCTGAAAGCAGACCGAAACCACTGTATAACGAAAAACGAAACTATTGCATGGCGTATGTATCGTAGAAACCAATATCATTATATAAAAGAAACCGAGATTGTTGAAACACAGAAATCGGACACTTTATACCACTGCATAAGTTGTTCATTTGTCAAGGTAACATTGTTTAGTTCTCATCTGCAAAGATAAAGTTACTTAGTGCTCAGCTATCAAAGTAAAATCATCCAGTTCCCACCTGCGAAGATGATTCTGTGTAGTACTCTCATGCGAAGAAACAATTCCTGAATCGTGGCTGGGGGCGCGGTAGAGGTGGTGACGGCTTCGCTAGCCTGTTTCCATGGTTTGTGTGAGGCGAGAAACATTAGCTGTTTTCAAAACCCCATTTTACATCTACTCCATCTGTCAAGTTACTATTGTTTATTTCTCCCCTGTCAAGGTATTACTGTGTATTTCTCACATGCGGAGGGACAACTGTTTAATTTTACATACGCAGGTAAAACTCAAATATTCACTTGCTAAGGTAACACACTTTACAGCCCTGTCACGTGAAAATACAATTCTTGAATGTATTTATTTCTATTGAGATGCCCTTGATTTTTCTCACCCACGAAGGTAGCGTTGTTTTTTTCGCCTGTGAAGGTAGCATTGCATTGTTCTTACCTGTGAAGGTACCATTCCTGTTCATCAACGAACGATTGGCTGTTGATTGCACACCGTTCGTTGATATCCTCAACAAATTCAACCTCCGTTTCGTCTCTTTCTGTGCTGAGCGTAACGGTCAAATCCTGCAAGTTATTTGAGAAACAAGGCAGCATAAGGCATTACGCAACTAAAAGTCAGAATAAATTACAAATCGACTGAAAGTCATCCTCACCATCATCATCATCATCATCGTCATCATCATCATCACCTCCACCACCACCTCCACCACCACCACCATTACCACCACCACCACCATTACCACAACCATTACCACCACCACCACCACCACCACCGTCATCATCATCTCTGTGCATGGGTTCAAAGGTCGTAGGTGTCCTGCGCAATTAGTCATTCCCGGACCTTGTTGACTCGGACAAAGTCCGAGCTGGTGTTGCTTTTGGTGAATGTCACGTGCCACGGATTTCTGTGGTTTCATTTTCTTTACGGGCGACGTATCTGCATCCAATCTTCTGGCCCTCCTCCAGGCTTGGAACTGGCCAGCGTCGGCCAGCTGTTTTTGGAGTTTTGACGTTGAGCCTTTTCACAATGAGAAACGTCGTATAGATGGCACTTCAGTTAATAATTCCTCGCCTCAGCCGGCGTTCCATTACTCAGTTGTCTCCCCATTCACCAGGATGAGGTTCCAAGTCGGTCTTTGAAGTGTAACGGTAAAATATGGTAGGAGCCAAGTTAACAGAGAGGCAGGTTGAAATGAAACAAGGTTCGTCTGTAAAACTAACTTCACTTCAAAGCGACCACTTCTTGAATACCGGTAAACCTGGTCTCCAATGGACTGAATTGGGATGAATGTGACGCAGCTAGACTGAGCTCGACTAGAAGAATAAGAGCAGACCGTTGAGCAAGAGGCAGCCGTGGATTTGAAGTGCCAGCGACTTCACTTTCTTGCCTTCGGCATATGAACTTTAATGGTCAGTCCTCTCCCTCACAGTCTGATCATCCCATCCACAGTTTACGCTCAGCATATTCTTGTTATAGCTGATTTTACTAGCCGGCGCAAATGGAGCAGAAATTGCGAAACACCTTTCTACCCTCGCGGGATTTGAACCCTGATGTTTGGGGTTGACAGCCAAGTATGCTAAGCACGAGGGTATGACTCTATTAGACGAGACTCTATTAATTCGAACTCGTAGTCGTAATCGTAAACTAGGAACTTCTAAAGCGCTATTTAGAAGCTAAGCGCAATGTACAAGCTAATTCACGAGCGCTGCGTCATGTCAGTGGGGTTGTCCAGATATGCCATGTCAAGAAGCAATCTGGTTGCCAGAAGACCAAAGAGAGAAGGAGAAAGGAGACAAAAGAAACGGGTTTGCTTCGATTAGAAGAGGTCCAGAATTAAATGAAATGCATTGCAATTAAATAAAGTGGAATGATTTGGATAGAAATTAGTTAAGACTACTGGATTCTGATAGAGTCTTTAAGAAGATTACATTGAGATGAGACGAGACGAAACTAACAAGATGAGACTAGAACAGACTAGATCAGTTGGCATTCTTAATAGATTAGATTAGATTAGATTGCATTAGATTAGATTGTATTAGATTGCATTGGAATATTCGTTATGAAGAAATCAACTAGCTGGACTAGACCAGGTAAAGCCAGATTAGAACTAGACTACAATAGAATACAATAGATTAGATTAGATTAAACTCCACTTCATAAGAATTTCCGATACCATCAGCGTCCAATTCCATCGTAAACAACACAAAGTAAATCACGTGACCAAAATTCAATCAGCGCAGCCTTCTGACATCTATCGACCGACAGACGCCTTAGAACGAGCGCCGACGCCTAGTGCACTAAATGCGAACTAAATCTACGCAATCCTACAGAGTTCATTGACCCAGGTCCCACCAACAAACGGATTGATTGACAGATTGGATGACCTGTTCGAACGACTGAACCAACAAGTACGACCGAAGTCAGTCAGTCAGTCAGTCAGTCAGTCAGTCAGTCAGTCAGTCAGTCAGTCAGTCAGTCAGTTAACTAGTAAATGGACCAACCAACCACCCAACCAACCAACCAACCAACCAACCTACCTACCTACTTACCCACCAGCCAACCAAAGAACCAACAACCAACCAACATACAAACAAACAGAAAAGTCAGCCAGCCAGCCAGCAAGTGCGTAAGTCAGTCAGTCAGTCAGTCAACTAGTAAATCGACCAACCAACCAATCAACCAACGAGATCGATCGATTCCGTTGATCGGAATCTGCCCCTACCTGTGTATCGAAGGGGAATTGATTGAGTTCCATGTACTCGAAGAACGAGCCGTTGATGCGTCTCTTTTCGGTGACCGTGGCACAGCCGTTGCCATCAAACGACACCGAATACCAGATAGATTCTCTCGCCTCACCGTAGATGTTGTCGATCAACAGCTTCGGATTCCAATATCGACTCCAGTTAATCTCACCCACCTGTCGAAGACGCAACGCAGCACAATTCAAATCCAATAGAATGCACCACAATAAATAAACATAATTTTCTTTTTAAATACAATATATTGCCACAAAATATAATACAAGCAAAACACACTCGTAATCGTAATTTCGAAATTTCTACAGCGTGCAAAAAAGTTAAGTGATTGGAACCAGCTTATTCACAGGCACTCAGTCACAACGAAACTGGTAGACAGGTAAGATCAGGTTCGTTTCCATGTCAAGATCCAAGTATCAGGTAGGTAGACAGTCAGACGGCTACGGCGGATGGTGCAGCGGCGAGTGATGCAGGGAGAAGAGTAACAAACACAAAAAAGACACGTGACACAATACGATGCAATAATGAATTGAATCGCATAGCAGTTTATTGCTATAGTATTCTATATTCTATTCTAATTCCTATAGTATCAATAGGTCAGATGTGCACATCGAAGCCGGGGAACAGGAAACATTCAGAGGAAACATTCAGAGCCAAAAACAGACTGGAAAGAACAAGTCTTCAGTTCAGAACAAAAGAAAGTAAAATAAGAAAGTAAGATGCAAGAGAGTCGTTAACCTGAGGAGGTAGAGAGTTCCAGATGGATGGATCAACACCTGTAAAGAGAGATGGATAAAGACAATACGAGCACCAGAAACAGCATACTTTCCAGAAGATGCTGATCAAAGTGAGGGTTGCTACCGGGTAATACAGGGTAGGATGGCATCTATCTACAGTATATGCTACATTTTACAGTAGCTACAGTATTCAGTAGAGTCTACAGATCTATAGATCAGGCTGAACAGGTAGAAAGATATGTCAGCAGATTGGTAGGTAAGTACCAGTTGAACGCATCCGTCAAGCGATGGTTCTCTCCACTTGGACTGAACGAGGACATCTGCTGCGTATCGATCTCTCAGCGTATCGATCTCACCGACTTTGAGGAAAACCACACGAACGGATATCGGTACCTGTGTCAATAGCAATGGGGTAATTGTAGTCGCAAATTTACATAGCGCCACTTAAAGAGAAACTAATCAGCAGTGTCAAGTAATACAATGTGGTGCGATTCAATGCGATGTAATGTAATAGGCCTACAATATATTGCATTGGATTGTATTCTGTTGTAATGTATTCTGTTGCGTTGTAGTGTAATTCGGTGCGGTGGATTATTTGGTGTGACACGTTGGTCTTTTAAGTAGCGAACTGGGTCTTTTATCTAACGATTGCCGGTTCGAGCCTTCTCAGTAGGCTGAATGTTTAACCCGAACGAGACATTCGAGATCACTTGTCTCACGTTACAGATTAAAATTTACTGATCTTACACGTGTAATAAGTCAGTAAATAAGTAAATCAATAAGTAAATAAGAAACAATGTGATGTGATGTACTGGAAAGAAATGGAATTCGATATAACGCTATTTTAATATCTGGACATTTTAAAGTCAGAAGTAATGGAAAATTTGTCATAGTGCACTGCGATCATTTGTTTACCAATCCCTGGCTATGGTGATCACGAGATGGTGCAGGAGTGAAAGCAGGATAGGATAGCTTGAAAAGTTCGGTTTTTAGTCTTGAGTGAAAAGTGCAAGGGAGGGGCAAGCGGAGAAATTCTCCAACTAAGAGGCGAGAAAGGTGGATGATCGAACTTGGGGGAGTCTTTCGGGAGTTTATTCTAAAGAGCTGGTGCTGCGTAGATTAAGGAGAGGTTGCAAAATTCGAGCGAGCAGGAGACGGAGAAAGAGAGAGTTATGAGGAAGAACAAGTAGATCTGGCCGACTGGAGGCCAGTGCAAAAAGATTGAGACGTTTGAAGGGCCCTATTGGTAAGATATACAATTTTGTAATGGATGCGCTGAGGGATCTTAAGCCGATGAAGCGATTTTTTCAATAGGGTTGTGATGGTGTTTCGAAGTTTTGGTATCAGCACGGGTAAGAGCATTCTGGATAGTTTGAATACGTTTTCTTTAAGATAAATAGATGTTGCAGAAGAGGAAGTCGCAGTAGCCAATGGCTATTGTTCAGCAGCATTACAATCAATTATGGAGCTTCATGAATATGCATGTGGAAGCGCGAGGCAATTGAGTGACGTTATCGGCAAAGGTAAGGCCTTTGTCAAAGACGATTTCGAGAATGCAGACTGGACGGGAGTAAGACGCAGGTGAGTGAGATCCTTCGGAAAAAAGTACTGAGCATAAATTAGTTGTTTTAGTTGTTCACAGAGGCCAATTATGAGAAATTCAGTTTTTGAAGGGATGAGGCATAGAAGGATGGCGATCGTCGAAGATGATGTCTGGATGATGGTGTTACGAAGATGATTTATTGCGTATGAAAAGGAGTGAAGGGAGAAAGATATGAAGAATTGTATTTCGTCAACATAGACGTTATGATCAACAGGTCATGAGGAATGTAGGCCTACTGCTGAGTGGAAAAGTGTAGAGAACGAATATGAGGGGGTGCAGAATAGAACCTAGAGAAACAACATAGGTGAGAGTGTGAGGATTTGATGAATGTCCAGTAGCATTAAGCGTCCTTCGTTCTCTCTCTCTCTCTCTCTCTCTCTCTCTCTCTCTCTCTCTATCTATCTATCTATCTATCTATCTATCTCACTCTCTATGTTATTCTCATTCTGTGTCTTTCTGTCATTCTCTCTATGTTTCTCTTTCTTATTCTCTCGCTGTGATTCTGGCGAAATTTCTTTTGTGCTTCTTCCGCTCTATTTTTCTCTCTGTCTCTCTCAGTCTCTGTTTGCTTCAGTCTCTGTATCTATCAGTCACTATCTCCGTTCTTCTCTGTCTCCCTTTCTCTCAGCTCTTCTTTCTCCTGTTTACTCTCATTCTAACTATATATTTTTTATTCATACATAGGTAAATAGACATGTAGATAGACACAGATAGATAGATAGATAGATAGATAGACGGACTTAGATAGATAGATAGATAGATAGATAGATAGATAGATAGACGGACATAGATAGATAGATAGATAGATATATAGGTAGATAGATAGACGGAGATAGATAGATAGATGGATAGATGGATAGATGGATAGATGGATAGATGGATGGATGGGTGGATGGATGGATGGATGGATAGACGAATGGATGGATGGATTAATATACGTATATATATACAGTAGATTCATCCATCCATCCCAACCATCTGTGGCGTAGGCGTTAAAAGGTAGAGACGGCCAAGTATGCACGTGCCTGCAGCCGCTATATCGCCTGTGTGGAAGAGCACAGGTGAGCTCACCTGGTCGCCTTAGCAACGGATTAGCGCCGTAACGTCTAAGAAAGCAGATTAGAGAGTAAGCAGATTAGGGCTACGATGAAAAGAACAGTAATGTAATGTAAGGTAAGATACGGTACGGTCAGATAAGGTTAGGTAAGGTAAGGTGAAATAAGCTATTGTAAAGTTCTTAAATCAGTCAGTCAATCTATCGATCAATATGTTTCTGTATCTGTCATTTATTCTTCTATCTATCTCCAGAGGGAATGGGAGAAAAAAGCAAAAGTGACAGGAAGGAAGGATAGAACGAGAAAATGAAGAAGAGAAAATGGCGAGAAAATGGAAGGAGGCAGGAGTGGGAGGGAAAGATGTAGATGACATAAGAAGAAATAACAGAGACGGCGAAGAAATAATAGAAAGATAGAGAGGGACAGAGACAATAAGACAGAGAAAGACGGAGGAAGAGAGTGGCAGAGAGACAGAGCAAGAGGGACGATCGGAGGAAGAAAAGCAGGCACGGTGGAAAAGAAGAGAAGGGAGGGACAGAGGAAGAGACAGGGAAGAAAAGAGAGACAAGAACGGACAGAGAAAGTGACATAGAAAGACAGACATACAGACAGAGCGAAGGACGGAAGTAGGGTAAGAGAGGAGAAAGTAGAGGATAAAGAAGAAAAGAGCCCCAAAGGGATAGAGAGAGAAAGATCAACAGACAGACAGACAGGCAAAATGAATACTAAGAGACAGACAGAGGGAAGGAAGGAGGACGGAGGATGGAGGGCTAGATGGAAACAGATAAGAGAAGAAAGAGAAGGATCGATAGCCTGTCATAAAGATGGCCGATTAAGATACCTTGTACTGGTCAGTCCGTACCTTAATATCTTTTGAAGGCGCCATGCTGTCTTCTGACTCATTGTGGCGCCTGATGGTGCCGTTCAGAGTGGCTCGCCGGCGTCTCTCCATCGTGCCTCTCACCTGCTGAGCCGTCGACAACGAGTTCAGCTCGTTCTTGCTGTTCAGGTTCGAGATGTGCTCGAGAAGGGTCTTTTCGAGGTCCTTAAGAGCGCTTGCGAGGTCCTCGGTCTCCTCTCGCATGAAGGCCATCGCTCGCTGCAGGGGAAGTCACGCCCCAGTTTGACGCTATCGGTGCCAGGGAGGGGTGGAATTGGGGTTCGATAGGAATTGGGTTCGGGTTTCGGTTGAGGTTATGTTTTCGGTTAGGGCTTCGCTTTGGGTTTGAGTTCGTGTTGGGTTTGAGTTGGGATTAAAAACCCCAACTGTTCGATAGGAATTGGGTTCGGGTTTCGGTTGAGGTTACAGGTTCTGATTAAGGCCAGCGTCCTGCTAAGGTCGGCGTTCTGTTAAGGCCATTGTCTGGTTAAAGCAAATGCTAAGGTCAGCATCTAGCTAAGGCCAATGTCTCGCTAAGGTCAAACTCTGGCTAAATGAGGATCAGTGAACGCAATAATTGCCGGTGTTGGCTTGTCAGCAGTCGTCAAGTATCTCAGTATAAATCCTATCTTACTCCACGAGGTGACGTTTACCAATTCCGAGAGATGCAAGCACTCGATGAAGAAAATGAAGACAGATTCAGGTTAAAATCTTGACCTTTCCGTGCTTTCTTCGCCGTTCAGCGGCAACGATATCTGAAAATTATCCATCGATCTGATATAAAAATTGAGAACAGGCATATTAAAATAAGTGTGATGGCTTAAGTGCAAGAACTAATGAGAATTTCCGTCGATACAAGAACAATCCTCAAGGTAATGTAAAATTAGGCAAGTTTAAGATAAAGTAAGGTAAGGTACGGTAAGGTAAGGTAAGGTAAGGCAAGGTAAGGTAAGGTAAGGTAAGTAAAGTGAGGTTAAGGTAAGGACAAGTAAAGTAAGTTAAGTAAGGTAAGATATAATTGGGTAAGGTAAAGCACGTCAAATAAAAGGCAAAGAATTTAAGGTAAGGTAACCAGGACAGGGAAGTTAAAGAAAATTAAGGTAAGGCTGCTTTAACTTTAGTCCCCAAAGGCCGGATCCTTGAGGCTGGAACGCAGAAGACAACAACGACAACAACCACAACAACCACAACAACTTTATTACCAGACAACGAATTGCACTCATACAACCGGATTCAGAAAGCCAAATGCAATTATATCAGGCCATCGCTGAGAAACAAACGATTTTTCATGTATCTAGGTTTGTCGTGTGTACGTGCGTGTGGGTACGTGCGTGCGTGTGCAAGTATTCTATCTATGAAATAATAACCAAACTGTTTATGTCTCAACAAGTGTATTTGTAAGAAATACTTAATAACTGATGCCAGAAACTGTGTATTTGAAGCAAATTATTGAAAAGATGTATCTGTACATTAATTGCCTATATATTTCTTGTATGTATTTATGTACACAAAAATATTATCTCTGGATGTGTCTAACCTTAGAGCTTTCGGCGGTGCTCTTCGCGATGTACTGGGTCAAAGGTTAATAGAGCAATATCGTCAAAACTGCTTCGAAAATCTTTCCATGCAGGGCTTCACGAACCAGGGGCGATGGTCAGAGAACAGCGGATGGAAGGAGGGGAGAGGCACGCAATCAGATGGAATGATGGAGAGAGAGAGAGAGAGAGAAAGAGAAAGGGAAAGAGAAAGAGAAAGAGACAGAGTGACAGAAAGAGAGAAACAGAGTGCAGAGCGAGAGACAGAGAGAGACAGAGAGAGAGACAGACAGAGAGACAGAGAGAGTGAGTGAGTGAGTGACAGAGAGTGACAGAGAGAGAGAAGAGAAAAGACAGAGACAGAGAAGGAGACAGAGACTGAGACAGAGAGAAACAGAGACAGAGACAGAGAGAGGAGTGTAAGGAGGATTAGAAGAAATGGGATGAAGAGAGGATAAATAGAAGGATGAGGGATGGATGAATGAACTGATAAAGGATGAAAGGATGGTTGGAATAGCAGATGTAGATAAAGGATAAGTAGATGGATAGATGGATGGACGGAAGGAAGGACGAATGGGTGGATTCAGTAAAAAAAACAAGACAACGAAACAAGGTGAACCAACTAATTTTAGAACAATACATACGATCTGTCAACAAATGAATCAACGAGAAGCACGATCAATTAAAGTAAGCAACGTAAACTCAAAGTAAGGTAAGGCTAAGTAAACTAGGATAGGGAAAAATGGAAGGGAAGGTAAAGGGAAGGAAACGAAGGAAGAGAAGGGAAGACGATATAAAATAAATTTAAGTAAAAATTAACTAAAGAAGAAACGAACGACTAACCGAACAAAAGATTCTATTATTTTCTTGAACAAACTGCGCACAGAATGCGCGAATTAAAGAATTACTTTCGGCGCTAACGACTCGATCAATAGAGACGCCTTTTATCGAATTACATTGCAGTCTGCAAGACACGGACTCACCTAAAGGCGTCTGAAGGAGTTCACTGGACTTGAAATCAGTCATTAAAGCCGCTATATAAATCCGCTCATTCTGGCGCCTTTGTTGATCCGGGTTAACAAGAGCGACCGACTTCTTAGAAGCTTTGAAAGACAGTGAAGCGGGGCTTGGAATTGAAAAGAACTGTAAGGAACTTCGACTACGTAGGGAAGAGAAGGGAAGGAAAAGGAAGGGAAGGGAAGGAAAGGGAAGAAAAGGGAAGGGAAGGGAAGGGAAGGAAAGGGAAGGGAAATCATCATCATCATCATCGTCATCGTCACCATTATCATCATCACCACAACCATCATCATACCAGTAGTCATCATCATCATCATCATTATCATCATCAGTGCCATTATCATCATCACCTACCTGCAGCTCATAGCTACTACCTTGGCACTCGACGAGGTGACGGGCAAACGAGTGATCGTACGATAGGCGACGATCGACGTACCTGTACTTGAAAGTACAGGCAATCGCGGCTTTGGGCTCGACCGCCAATAATTACCTTCTGCGGCGACGGTGGCTGTTGCCAGCGGCAGCGGCGGCGAGCACCTTTGATATGCGGAGACCGCGCGCGACGCAATCTGATCTTGTTCTCTGCCGAAAGAATCACGCGTCGTCGCTTTTAATCCGTCTTAAGCCACGCTCCTTTGTCAACGAAAGTCGCCGATTGAGTCTCCTACGACGGAGTCCGGCGGAATCATCTGGAGTCCCTTCTCCCCGTGCAGAAGCGGATGCTTTGAGCCGCGTAGGCAAGGTGGCTGCGTCGGCAGGTGCGTGTTGCGCGCCACGTCGGACAAGGGCGCCCAGCTTGACAAGTGCGCTGGCGTCGACAGTGAGAGGAGGGAGGGAGAAGGGAGTGAGAGGGAGAGAGGGAGGGAGAGATAGGGAGAGAGTCTAAAGAGACGGACGTAGAGAGCAAAAGAGAGTGAAGCAGACAGAGTGAGGCAGAGAGACGGAGAGGGAGGGAGAGAGATATTGGGAGAGAGATAGGGAGAGAGACTAAAGAGAGGGAGAGACGGACGGAGAGAGGGAAAACGAGTGAGGGAGACAGAGAGGAAGGGATGGAGGGAGATACAGAAAGAGGCAAAGGTAGATACATGTATATAGAAAGATAGAGAGAGAGGAAGGAAGTGAGAGAGGGAGGGAGAAGGAGAGCGAGCGGCAAAAACGGGACGAGATGCTGGGATAGAGAGATAGGAAGATAGCTCAAGTGATGGATAGACTGACGGAGAGAGGGAAAGAGAGTGAGGCAGACAGAAACAAAGGGAGGGAGATACAGTGAGGCAAAAAGAGACATTGGGAGAGAGACAGAGAGAGAGGGAGGGTGAGACATATTGGGAGAGAGAGAGAGAGAGCCTAAAGAGGTGGATAGACGAACGGAGAGAGGGAAAGAAAGGGAGGGAGAAAGAGAGGGAAGGAGGGAGATACAGAGTGAGGCAAAGACAGATATTAGGGGAAAGACAAGGGAGAGAAAAATGGAATGAAAATCGGAATGGTGAACGGAACTCGCAAGGTCACCGCTGACTCAGCAAAGACATTGGCACCAAATGATTTTTCTCTTCTATACGATACTCATAATATAATCCGCCTATTCATCACTGGAATGGGTCTCTGGTTAGAGTGCTCAGCTTGTAGCCCGGACAGCATGGGTTCGAACCTCTTCCTCTGAGACGGTTACTGTTTAGGGATCATGAGCAAGTCCTTCACTCACAATTGCTCAGCGCCATCGATTGATGCTTAGTCGTTAGATAGTGGCGCTCAATAAATGCAGAAATAATAAAAAATATAGTAGCGTTAGGGTTGGACTGCTAGTCGAAGAGGAAGAATGTTAGTGTAAGTCAATTCAAAGAGGCAGTCAGTTTAAACCACTTAACAAATGTTAGTTTTATAGTTAATTTTCGTGTTAGTGTTGCGAAAGTGGAGCAGTAAAAAACTAGTGTGGTGTTAATTTTGTTGTAATTTTTCTAACGCTTCGTTCTTGCTTAACCCGATGTAATTTGTTAGTTGCCTGTGTTCACCTTGAAGCTAGGCATCCATTGAGCACGGGTTACAAACATATTTATCTATACATTATGTATATGCATATATACACATCTATATACGTATATACAATCTTACACATACATAGAGAAAATGAATGCATGTGTCTGCTAGGCATACATAAAAGGCTTACACCCGATATAATATGTAAATTGTATTTACTTATGCGTTGGTGTTTTTGTAGCCATGGAAACGTGGAACTCTGTCATCTGGCTGCTTGTATAAACAGGAATGGCACGATGACTGTGTGTCAGTCTGCGTCTATATGTCTTGATTCACCTGTGGCTTTGTCTGACTGGATCTCTTCGTAAATGTCATTTAGTGTTTCTCTCTTTGAATCATATTGTAGTTTCTTGATATATATATATATATATATATATATATATATATGTATATACATATATATACGGTGCTTTTTCAGACGGAACGCTCCGAAACGGCGTTCCGGCACCTTTTTTCGGCTAATAAAAAATAATTTAGTTATTAATAAAAGAATTGCTGCATTACTAAGTTATTTTAGTTATGTAATATAATGCAACTTTTAAAAATTCATTTTCAGTGTTTACAACTTTACACTGTTTTCAGTGTTTATTGATTGAGAAAAATAATGAAATTTTAGCACAAAATTCCATAACTGTTCGGTTCAAGAATCTTTTTCTAGAAAAAACACTGAATATATATATATATGTGTGTGTGTGTGTGCGTGTGGTGTGTGTAGGTTTGTGTGCTTTTCATTCCGGTTTAATAACTCTATGTCTTTCTGTCTCTATGTCTCAATACATCTCACCTGGTCTATTTTTGTATCTCCCTAACTCTCTTTTCTTGTCTCTCCTTGTCTATCTCTATCTCAATTTTCAAGCGTCATCTCTACTTGTCTCATTACGTCTGTCTTTGTAGTCTCTCCTTCTCTATCTTCTCTCCTTTTACATGTCTATGTTTGTGTCACTGCGTCTCTCTCTTTCCCCTTCTCTTTGGTCGTATCAGTCCTATTCGTTAATACTTACAGAATTTTCAGCACTTCAACGTCTAAGAGCGACACCTATGATCGATCGCGGCTAATCGGACCCGATACGATCCCTGTTGACTCGGCTGTTGAACTGAGATCCAATCTGTCGAATTTCCATAATTATGACGATGGCACGTGAGAAAGATACGCCCAGCCCCACACAACATCCACTTAGTCTCGATCTTTCAATTGACGGACTTAGAAACCGCGCTCACATGACCAGTTTTTCAGGTACTGCGTCGACCAACATGACCAGGGTTTTAGTTTGGGAAGGAAGGAGAAGAAAAGGGAAGGGAAATGGAATGAAGAGGGAAGGAAAGGGAAGGAAAAAGCAATGGAATGGAAGGGAAGGGAAAGGAAAGAAAGGGAAGAAAAAGGAAGTTATCGTTTGGGAAGAAAGGAGAATAAAAAAAGGGAAATGGAATGAAGAGAAGAGAAGCAAAGCAGAGGGAAGGAAAGAGAAGGAAAAAACAACAGAATGCAAGGGAAGGGAAGCAAAAGGAAGATAACAGAATAGAGAATGGAAGTGAAATGAAGGAAAACAAAAGGAAAAGAAAGTAACGGGAGAAGCAGGGAAGCGAATGTTAGAGAAAGAAAGCTAAGGGAAGAGAATAAGGAAAGGAAAACTTAGAGTATAAGTAACAGAACGCACGATGAGGTCAAATAAAGTAACGCAAGGCAGATAATCGCTGGTCTACAGCAATAATACCCAGAGTCGTGGTCAATATGATAAGCGCTCATATTATCACAGAGACCAGTAGGTAGGCCACGATGAGTAAGCAATTGAAACGAATGAGTTTAGACTTTGGAACGGTTTCTGAGATCATTCATCTTAGCCTGTATCTGTGCATCTTTGCATTAAACAAAGCGTCTTCGGAACATCGCATAGCGCTATATAAATGCACCTTTGAGAAAATTCTCTGTCGGCATAGGTGGCTGATAACAACAAGCCCTAGGTTCAAAGGTGCAAAGGTAAACCTTGGCCCAGGTCACGTCCAAGCATCGTGACAGGCGATATTCAGCTATATGCTCTGCCATACTCAAAGGTACGAATCGTTATCGAGTGGCATTGTTTCGTCGCTCGCGTAAGTACACATACCGATCTGTTATTATAGTGTATACCTGTTGATTAGGGTTTGCACCTGTTCATCAATCATCATCCCTGCTAGATTTTTACCTGTCAGCATTTCTGCTTAGTTTCTAAACCCACCCTCCGTTCTACGTAAGACACAGGAGCTAAAGACTGGTCGTCCGGGCGAGGCAGCATCCTAAAAGGTAAGGTGGGGTAAAGTAATACAAGATATGGTTAGGACAGGTAAGCTAATGTAAGTTCAAAATGAAGTAAGGTAAGATATTGGTAAGATAATGTAGCTAATGCATAATACTGCAAGATAATGTAAAATAATGCAAGGTTATTCAAGGTAATGAAAAGTAAGGTAAGGTATGGTAAGTTGACCGTCAGATAGACAAAACTAAACAAAATACAAACAGATAGAAAGACAGACAGAAAGATCCATACAGACAGGCAGGCAGACGGACAGGCATACAGATAGACATACAGTATGGAAAAGCATATAAACTGGGCCTGTACTATCTTATACCTGTACTATTCTCGTTCTAGCCCTGCACTGTGGGGCCTTTCATCGTCCCATCCTCTGTCCATAGTTGTGTAAGTTATCATACCTTCCTTACCTTACCTTACTTGACCATACCTTAGCTTACAAGCTGACTTGTTTAACATATTAAGTCAGATAATTGATTACAGACGTCTTGGACACATTAATGTCTGATACTGACTGGCACTAAGTTGAAAGTTGAAAAGGTGAAACCATACTTTACCTTACCTTTACTCGGCATAACACGACATCAGTCGTATCCCATTCCATTACATCGCATCGCTCTGCATCGCATCAC
The DNA here is from genome assembly GCA_964023275.1 of Norana najaformis. NCBI lineage: Eukaryota > Metazoa > Annelida > Clitellata > Crassiclitellata > Hormogastridae > Norana > Norana najaformis. The sequence continues at coordinate 14,730,412 of OZ029925.1, forward strand.
GTGATATCGTCCGTTTAGGACGACTGTAGAGAGAACAGATGGGAAGGGAAGCCAGTGCAAGATCGATCCGTAGAACCAGCCGAGCAATCTTACTCACCGAAGCAGAGGAAACACGAGGACTGTTTGAGAAAGCGGAGGAAACGGAAGTGGACAATGCACTGGAGGCAGTCCTAAGTCATCCGCTGGACTCTGCCAGCTGCAGTGGATCGGACTTGCTCTTCACCTGTACAGAGGTCAAGGTCCTTACCAGCCTCCTTCGAAGGGGACTGCCACTGGATCGCAGGTCCAGCGACAGGCGTTCCCTTCTCCATCACGCCGCACTGCACAACCGTTGCGTCGTACTCGCCTACCTCTTGGAGCACGCCCAAGAGCTTGGCCTTGACCTCGGCGAGACAGACGACCACGGATGCAATTGTCTCTTCTACTGCGTCCGCGGCAAAGGCGGTGTGGACCTACTGGAGACGGTCACAGCGGCCGGAGTTCGGTTCGTTCCTAGCACGGCGGGGGTCACTGTCCTCATGGAAGCAACCCTGAGGGGCAGGCTCGACCTTGTGCGTTACCTCTGCGTCAATGGACCTCGAAGTGGACTGGATACGAGAGCCTCTGATCGAAATGGCTGGAACGCACTGATGTATGCGGCGAGCGGTGGCCGCGCGGACGTCTTTGAGAGCCTCGTGTCGTACGGCGTCGACTGGCGCCAACTAGCGAATGATGGACGAACGCCACTGATGCAAGCGGCTTTTGGTGGACACGTGTCGCTGATGGAGTACATTCTGGGACAGGAGGGACAGCTCGGCATGACGTTAGAACAGCGTGACAGCGAAGGATGTCAGGCGATTGACTACGCAGTCCAAGGTTAGACTGTCATAAGGTATTAAGGTATGTGGTATGGTATGCTGTGGTGTGGTACGATTTGGTATAGTTTGGTATGGTATGATGTGGTAAGGTGTGGTATAGCATAGTGTGGGTATGATGAGATGTGTGATGGTGCAGTGTGGTATAGTGTGGTGTGGTTAGGTATGCTATGGTGTGATATGATACAGTATGTATGCAGTTGAACATTTTTATAGTACATTCTAAGTTCCTCTAGTCAATGTTCCTCGTTAGCCTAAACAAAGTACATTAAGTTCATCTGTAAACAAATAATGCTCAGAAAACCGGAAAGTCACCACTGACAGGATCTCGCGCACACGAACAGGCCTGCCATAATACATGCCATATGACATTGTATGGTACGGTAGAACACTTGAAATGATTTAATATATTGTGTATGGGATAAAATATGATATAAGGTATTGTTTTTATGGTATATTTTCTAAAGCATGAGACTGTGTTAGTTGTATGGAATGAGGTTTGACATAATGTATGTTATAAAGTATGGTACAAAGTATACGACATAAGATATGGTATGAAGTATAGTGTTAGATGTGGTATAAGACGGACGAAAATTAATACTGAGGGAAGGGCGACAGAAAGCAACACTAGTTTTGGGCGCCAAGCCGTAAGGTAGTCTGATAAAGTGACTGCTATAGCGCCATTACTATTACGAACGCGGCATCAATCAATGGTGGCTGAAATGAAACCGTAGTCAATTAACGTAAACCGTTGGATAAACTCCATCAAAATCCTATAGGTTAAGGAAACCGGAAGTCAGGCTAAAAGGTAAGTAAGCACGTTGAAACAGGCGAATCTTAATGTTTAAGGTCTGGATGGCACTAAAACATTCAAGGCGAGATGGTCAAAAGCGGAATCATAGACGAAAAATTCTTAGCTTCAATTTCACTAAGATCACTATATCATGAATATTCAGGACCTGTGTTAATAGGAAGGATAATAGGGATCGTATAGCACAATGCGATTTTCAAACAGAAATATTCAGTGAGTACTGATATCAGACAATTTTTGCCTGAATAACTAGCTCACTTAGATTCGGGTTTACTAACCTTGAGTGGGTAATAAATGTAATAAATAAAATTAGAATAAATAAATAAATGAAAAGATCTAATACAGAGTCGTGAGAAGGCGAATATGATAATGGTCAAGAAAAAGAGAGACAGAAAAGTAAGTAAGATCCACTCCATCTTACTCAACATTGTCGACCTGCTTGTCTGAAACGGGCAGACAGACAACACTTTGGAGAGACACCTACAAGGAGCTATGCTAAGTGCCTTGATACATACACACACACATATTTACGTACAAATATATACATATTGTTAGGATGTTGTATGAATATTAAGTTTTCTTGTGTTCTTAAATACTTGTAAACCGATGTGCGATTAGCTATTGGTTAATAAAGAATATACTTACTTACTTACTTACTTACTTACAAAAATAAATAAATGCATAAATAAATAAATACGTACATACATACATGCATACATACATGCATACGTACATACATACATACGTACATGCATACATACAGAAATACATACTTACAGACATACATACATACATACATATGTACATACATACAAAGGCAGACATACTAGCAGGAACGGGTAAACAGATAAATAGATAGACAGACGGATGAAAAGCCAGACAAACATACAGACAGACAAGCAGCAACTGAGTAGAGGCAGACAGACAGGCACTCAAACAAATTGACAGACGCACAAGCAGCAATTTAGTGAATGGAACATGCAGACAAACAAGCATACGTATAGAAACCCAGGCAAACAGAAAGACTGACAGATATGCAGGCAGACAAGCAGGGACTGAAAGAAGGTAAGCAAACATTTAGGCCTACATATAGACAGACAACAGACGGGCCGTTACTGGCTGCGTTTTACGGATGATACTTTATGCAAGTGTATACAAACCTGTTCTTGCATTTGTAGCCGTGTGTGTGTGTGCTTGTGTGTGTGTGCGTGTGCGTGTGTGCGTGTGTGTGTGTTGACATGTTTCTGTGTGTTTGTGTTTGTTTGATTGTTTTCATTAGCAAATTGGCATTCATTCATAATTCATAATTCATGTGTTGCTGTTTTCCTGATGCAATTTTTCCATGATGCGCGTCGAATAGTAATTTCGTGCGCAACTTTATTAGTGCCACAAAGATTAACAGTTTGTGTCCATCTCTTGATTAGACGCCTTAGTTCCGCAATTCCAGCACGATTTAGATCATACGCAGGTCAGAACAGACAGGATGAGGCAAGGCAAGGCGGTCCGAAGCATGGCAAGACAAAACATTCCAATACGAGACAAGTCCAGGTAAGGCAAGGCAAGGCAAGGTATTGCAAGGCAAGTCAAGGCAAGGCAAGGCAACATATTGCAAGGCAAGTCAAGGCAAGGCAGGGCAACTTATTGCAAGGTGAGTCAAGGCAAGACAATGCAACTTATTGCACGACAAGTCAAGGCAAGACAAGGCAACACATTGCAAGGTAAGTCAAGACAAGGCAAGGCAACTTATTGCAAGGTTAGTCAAGGCGAAACAAGACATTTAACAATATAAGGTAATTTAATGCAATGCGAGGCAAGTCTGGGCAAGACAGGGCAAGGGAGTGTTTCAAAAGGCAATCTATTGTTGACCAGATTGCAGGCACTAAATGTCGCCGACTGATGTCTTGTGCAGTATTACTGAAGGGCTAAGATTAGATTAGATTGGGTGGAATTGAATATGATTTGATTTGAGTTGATGGGATATGATGTGATGGAATGGGATGAGATCGGATCAGATCCGTATAAGATTAGATTACACTGGATTCGACTATACTGGATTAGATTAGATCAAAATAACACGAAGATAACTTATGCATGCAGATTATGTTATCTGGACATTTATTTAGCGCCTTTAAAAACCTCTCTAAGACGCCATATCTTTTAAATAATGAAAGGTCAGGTGAAGACACGTAAGACAAGGTTAGGCTTTAGGCAAGGATAAATTATGGCAAGACGAGGCAAATCTACTATCTTAAAGTAAGGCACTCGCTCACTTGTTTATCGCCTAGACGTGGCAAGTCTTAGGAGATTTTGAAGGATCAATAGAGATATAGTCTCTACTTGATTTTTGCAAAGCCCTTAAGCACATGTTTCTCAGACGGGTCCTTAAAGCTCTGCTCTTTAGGGCCTTAAAGTAGATTGAATTACTGTTTTGTGGCATCTAAGGATTTCAGACACGAGGCATACATGTCTACCCGTAGGACACAGTGAATTACTTAAAAGTACTGAAAGAGGCACTTAAAAGGGACTGTATTAAGTATCTGGATACACACATACAAACATAGCATCATCATCGTCATCGTCATCATCATCATCATTAGCAACAACAACAACTACATAACATTCAACATCGGCAATCAACTACGCGTATGTTTACATATAAGGGCCCTTCGTGTATGGCTATCTTAGCTGCAACCCCTTGCTCAGCCCAAGGCCTACTGTTCGTAGGGCATTTACGGACTTAATTGCGGGCAGTGCGGGCTCCTAGTGGCTCCCTCTGTTGGTCAGTCGGTCGAACGGTAGCGACGAAGCCTGGCAACGGTACGTCGCAAATTTTTCGATTACTGAAACGTCGACGCAACGCAACGTAGAGAGGGGGACGTAAGATGCGAGGCGTCGCAGCGCGCATTAACCTTCGCTTTGGCCGCGAACGGCTAAGCCAGCCGCTGAGATTATTACGCGCAAATCGGATCGGCTGACACGCCAGCGGATGTGAAGCCAGACAAACAGCCGCTGGATGAGTAGGCGCCTCAGCGGGCCGCCTGGTGTAAACCGCACTGAGTGGGGTAAGTTTATGTTTCACATGTTACATTGTCAAGCTTCTTAAAGCAAGTAAGTAAAGTAAGGCTTTTCGGTCCTTGAGCTGGCAATGGACGAATTCCAAGGTCCTGAACAAGGAGCCAGTTGGTCGCTGAACTTCCATTTACTTTCCAGCTCACGCCGGTAGCAATTTCTACTGCTTGGCGACAGAGACAGGTGTGTGTGCGTGTGTGTGTGTGTGTGTGTGTGTGTGTGTGTGTGTGTGTGTGTGTGTGTGTGTGGTGTGTGTGTGTGTGTGTGAACAAACTGTCCAGGTTCGTTATCCGGAATTCGTTCAGTAGGCTCGAACCCGCAATTGATGGATTACAGACTAAGCCGATTAGACCGCTATAAAGTCGCTCTATGAATGTTCAGTATTACAATACATTGTACGTATGACTATATCCGGGTATTTATGTAGAGCCTTTTATTAACCTTACAAATGCTCTACGAATCTCCCATTACATTATGTTGCTTCGTATAAAACTAAAAGAAATGTAATTGAGTTACGTTACATTGCATTACATTACATCAAAAGAAATGTTGTGAAGCTAAGTTTCCATCGATGTCGGGAAATGAACCGTTAACTTTGAAACATCGGTCAGTGTCATCAAGACCAGCGAAGCGTTTGAAAGAATAAGCGTCTTATAGAAACTGTTTCTATGCTATGCAGATTAATTCAGACAGATTCTTAGGCTCATAATCTTTTAATCTTCTCCGCCTAATCTTACTGCCATACCTGCTGCATCCGAAATTAAGCATATCGTTGTCTTATCCCCACTGCTTTTTTCCTAGAGAATAAAGGTTCCGAAACTGAAAAATAATGGAAGGGCTAAACCTAATAAATAAACACTGAAAACAGTGTTAAGTTGTAAACACTGAAATTGAATTAAAATAAGTTACATTATATTGCATAAATAAAATAACTTAGTAACACTAAATTCGTTTATTAATAACTAAATTATTTTTATTAGCTGAAAAAGGTGCTTTCCATACTTTTCTCAAAATAATCATATCTACTAATCTTCGCATACTGTTTTCTTCAGTAATCTTTTTCTCACAATCCTATGCTTATAATCTTCTCCCTGTGACTTTCTCCTCATTTTTCGCTATAATCATATCTTCACAATCATTTCCACATGATCTTATCTTTATGATCGTTTCACCATAATTTTTCCCCACAATCTTCTTCCACAATCTGCTACCCAAATAAGTTCACCCAGGACCTTCTATCCATAATCTATCCCTCAATAATCCTGCCCAAACTGTCTGTTTCCCCATAATCCAATGCTGCGCTGTTACAATCTGCTCCCCATAACCTCCGCTCATTTCCTGCTTTCATTGTTTTCGATGCCATTTCACCATTTCTTCTGCTTTTCATAATCTTCGCAAATATTCTATTCCCCATTATTTTTACTCCAGTCATGCTGCCCATAATCTGCTTCACAACCATCTCCACTCCTATCCTGCTTCCCATAATCTCCGCCCAGCGTAGAGCGCACCCCAAGTACAGCCCTGCATCGTCGTAACTCTAAGTTTGACACAGTACGCAAATCTTACTGCACTCCGTGCGATTGATCGGAAGGCCAGGTGAGCCGTCTACGGCGTGCCTGTGTTTGTGTGAGCGAGCGCTTGTGCGGTGGTCATTGTATATATGGCTTTACCTGCGCATGAATCGAGAGAAGAGGCTCAGCGTATAGGCCGAGAGGGGAGGACCAACAAACGCTCGCGGGATTACTACTGGCGGCTTTGTGGACTCCAGAGAGGCGTGTAAAATCGATTTCTATTGCCGGAGCGATTGGCACCCATCAGGTAAGAGAATTAGGCTTGGTGAGAGACAGACAGTCAGACAGACAGACAGACACACACAGGCACACACAGGCACATACAGACACACACAGCCACGCATAGACACTCACAGACACACACAGACACACACAGACACACAGGCAGATAACCAGACAGACAGAGAGGCAGGCAGGCGGACAGACAAAGAAAGGAAGAAAGAAAGATGAGAGAGACAGATAGAGAAATACTAACAGAGACAAAGAGACAGGAGACCGAGAGAGAGACAGACAGACAGACAGAGAGTCAGAGAGGGGCAGAGACTGAGACATTTAGACATGGCAACATGTGATGCTTGTGAAATCACCTGTCGTCAGGTGAGCTGCGGATGTTGTTAGGCCGAGAGGAACGCAGGGGAGGGGTGGTGAAAGATCGATTGAACGTGCTTGGGATTATTATTATCTAGTTATGGAAGGCAGTTCGCTCAAGGATTGAGTAGCAATCAATGAGAGGCTAATTAAGGAATGGAGTGGAAAGAGATAAGAAGGATTGACTCGAATCCACCAGTGCGATGGGTTAAAGCCTCCGAGATTGACTGATGTACAATCACAGTTTCTAGAAGGTGTACTTTACAAGGTAAGGTATGTAAGGTAAGGTATCTAAGGTAAGATATGTAAGGTAAGGTAGACATGGTAACGTAGATGAGGAAAGTAGCAAGCTAAGGTAAGCTAAAGTAAGGTGAAACAAGGTTAGGTGGATAAAGGTTAGGTAAGAAGAATGTCAGGTTGGGTCAGTTATCTGGACATTTTATATACCGCTTCTGCGATCTGAAGGCGTTCTTCACCTGCTAAATGATGTAATAACAATAGAATCGAAAATTTCATCCTCATGCAAATGATGCTATGTCTATCTGTCTGTCTGTCTTTCTGTCTGTCTGTCTGTATGTTTGTCCATCCATCCATCCATTCATCCATCCATCCGTCCGAGAAAGCGGTGGTGTTTTAGTCCACTTCTGGTCAGCTGTGGACCTGTGATTGACAGACGCCTAAAAGCTCTGCCACACTTGAACTTATTGACCCATGGCGTCCTCTGTCGATTCAGATTGCAACGGCTACCGTTCAGTTGCCTTGGTGATAAAGGCATTAGCAGACTCAGACGTTTTACGGTCAGAGCCTCCCAGGGATATGTATTGGTTTGGACAGGTGTTGAGGCGGCCAGTCCCATTTGCCGTATAGCCACCTGTATCACTTGCACCACTTGCTACTTCATCTTGAGTCCATTTGGCCTTTCCGTCGGTCAGTCGGTTTATGAGATAGTCTGCTGGTCAGTCGGTCAGCCAGTGAGTTAGTGAGCCGGTCAGTAAGTCAAATCAGTCAGTCGGTCATTCAGTCGGTTACTCGGTCGGTCGAAGAGTAAGTCATTCAGCCAGTCAGTGATTCATTCATTCAGTCGTTTAGTCAGTCAGTCATTTAGTCAGTCAGTCATTTAGTCAGTCAGTCATTTAGTCAGTCAGTAAGTTAGTCAGTCAGTAAGTCAGCCTTTTAGTCGGTGGGTCGATCAATCGATCGATCGATCGATCAGGATATAGTAAAAATATTAGATATCGTACAGTAGACATTACCTTCAGTTACCTTCATTTACCTTGTGTTGAAACATTATCCTAATCTAAGCTGGCGTTACCTTTGCACCGAGTGATATTTCTCAGCCGTCGACTTGGCTTCTTGCGGTAGGTCACTTATTGCACTGGGCCACGAGGCAATGCTTTTAGGTAACGAGATTGCATTAGCCGTGTATCTGCTAAGAAAGTGTTCAGGGCTTACGGGGCTAAAAGACGCGAATTATACAAGCATGCCTGCTCATATGTGTGTCTATCTGTCTGTCTGTATGTGTTTGTGTGTTTGTCTGTCCGTCTGTCTGTTTGTGTCTGTCTGTTTGTGTCTGTCTGTTTGTGTCTGTCTTTCTTACTGTCTGTCTATGCGTTTGTCTGTATGTCTTACCTTATATTTCTTATATAATGACTTCTATAGCGCCGTTATCGTAATGCTTAAAGCATCAGTCGATGGTCGCATCAAGTGAGACCGTATTCAAAAATCGTAATACGTTGGAGAAGCCAGGTCGATTTCCAGTAAGTTAAAAAAAAACAAAAGTCAAGCTACGGCAGGTAGGCAAGCTGAAACAGGTCAGTTTAAGGTTTAAATCTGGTAAGAAAAAGACACGATGGAGTTAAAAGTTATGCCCAACCTGCGTGCATGTTTGAAACCAGAATGGCCAAACTAGTGTTCAAATCAATGAAGGAGTATAGCATAATTGACAGTATCAAAAGCGCCAGAGAGATCAAGTAAAATGAGAGCATGCAGTTACTTCTAAATTAGATCAGTTACATTTAAACGTGGACAGGTATCTGAATATGAAATTCAAACAGGTGAGTCTCTAAATGTCTGTTTGTCTGTAAGACATTTAAGATATTGTAAACACACCAGGTGGCCATCGGCTGAGCGAAGAATCGTAGAATCCTCTCTATCTGTGTGTCCTGCATGCTGGAAGATATAGAAACATAAATTTTTAAAGTAATATATATATTCCATAGAAAATATACAATATATATGTATATATGATAGGGCCTGCCGCCTGCCTGCCTGTCTGCCTGCCTGCCTGCGTCTATCTACAGTCTACGTGCCCAATTGCTCACCTGGCTTACCTGTGATTATCTTGCTTCCTTCCTGCGTCCTGAGAAATGACTGCCTAATGGCCCTTGCACGTTCGTCTGATTTCCTGATTTGGCCTTTAGTCGCATTCATAATGTCCCGCTAACTGAAAATGCATGCCAAGATGTATGGCCAAAAGTAATGTCTACTAGGACCAGACATCAATGTGGCTAGAACGACATACAACAACAACGACGACAATAATAATAATAATAATAAGAAGAAGAAGAAGAAGAAGTAGAAGAAAAAGAAGAAGAAAACAATTTATATAGCAGAACGGCCGAGGCAGAAGAAAAGGGTGTTGTACATGTGTTAAAAAATCAACAACAATCAAAAGATATCTTTAAAAGATATGTCTTGAGCCGTGACTAGATTGTGTCCAGGGATATGGGCATAGAACTCTATAGAAGGTTTACAGCATAGATTGGATTGGATTAGATTGGGTTTGGTTGAGTTGGGTTGGGTTGGATCGGATTGGAATAGACCACACCACACCAGATTAGATTAGGAGCGTACTTGCCCCTACCCATGATTACTGAGGCAAGTCTACGCCGGCGGCCATTCATACAGAATGGCAAGGACGCGTGTGTCGCAGCCATTGTACTTTCGTATTCATAAAGGCGACTTTGTTTTACGATATTTGTCGACTTGGCGGCCAACGTCCCTTCGAGCAACCGACCACAGCATGTATTTTTCAACGGGTGGCGGTTATAGAGCCGACAACCGGGAATGAACCCGCGCCTTCGACCGACTGCGCTGTTCCCATGCATTTTTAATCAGCACCGACAAGTGCCGACCGAGGCCGAGAAGTGCCGACTGGGCCCGAGTGGAGGTGACGGGCACGAGATATCATCACGGGATTAAAAGTATCGAAGATGCACTAGTTTTTCTGTGGAACGTGTGAAGTGATAATTTTATAAGCTTTTACTCTGAATGAACAAATTTCCTAAATTCCTTATTCTGAATACAGACTGAGGATGAACACATCATTAGAATGCAATAAATTGTAGGGGACCTCATTCTAGAATCATCGTTCGAATGAACAGATGTCCTGCACATCTAATTTCTTACTCTAGATTGAAACTTGTGATGGAAATAGCATCAGAACACTTCAGTTTAGAATTCTAGAATCATAATTCGAATAAACAAATGTTCGGATCATCTAAATTCCTGATCCTAGATTCAGAATTAAGATGACGATATCGTTAGAACATTTGAAATGTTTGCTATTTACAGAAACTCTTGATTATTATTCCTGTTTCATCTCGTCGATATTTCTAATGTGATGCCGTCTAACTGATTTGAATTTATGTAGCGTCTTAAACTGTCGCTACATAATTTCCAATTACAATTACAATTACGATGGTTATCGAAGTCAAATCATAAGTTTTCATTGCTGATGTTATTGTGTGTGTAGATGAATGATTAAACTGGGCAACCTTTGTGCTAGCAAAACACTGTAGTTCCTTTATTGTTTGTTTACCAGTTGACTCCTTTAATATGAATGTCTGTACTGCGCATTCAGAATATTTAGAAAATATTTTAAATCTAAAAATCTGAATCTATAAATATTTTAATGTGATGCTATGTAAATATTGTAATATAGGCATAATGTTAATCGCCAAACTCTCTCAGCACCACACAAAACCTGCTTGAGGACAACAGCTTATTCTTCGGCGCTTAGTCAAATCAATCAAAAAGAGCCGAGTTTTGGGTCAATTTCAGTGCCAGGTCGAAATCCTGAGAGGTCAGACACCATCGCTTGCATGACAGAGTTTTTTGTTGCAGAACCCAGCCAATATATAGATTACCTCGCGTTATATAAATATATATTACGCGGCGTTATATATAAATATATATTACAATTGCCTCTGTGAACTTGTATACGGTGAAGCCTGGATACACACATCTATGTATACAACGCAATATGCGTACGGGCGAAATATAGTTCACAGAGGTCATGTGCAGCGTACGTAATAGCCATGTTGATATCGCGGCTAGGCCATTGCACATTCCTTGATAATGTGTTATTGCATACTATTTACACAGGTAGATGAGATACTACGTATACATCCATATTGTGCATGCATGTGGACTCTATCAATCAGCAGTCAGATAACACAATCGCTAGTCTCTGGTGGGTTAGCCGTCAGTCTTATATCACGCGTATTCATGAATATTCATGAGAGTAGTCAATATGCATAATAAATGTTCTTGCCAGGATCATAAGTAGACTAAAAAAGCCACAGCACTAGAGTTGTGCATAAAATAAACATGCCTTTAGAACACATGAATTTGCTGTTCTAGCTGCGGACACAAAATAAACATTCCTTTGGATTAGTTTAATTTGCAGTTCTAGATCGGGCACAGATTAAATATGCTTTCAGAAACGTGAATTTGCAGTTCTAGATGCAGGCACAAAATAAACTCTCCTTACGAACATTTGAATTTGCAGTTCTAGATGCTGGCATAATATAAACACGATTTTAGAATACGTGAATTTGTAGTCCTAAATGCAAATGTGCATGTTTTCTATAGCGACAGTATGACCTCGACCCTGCTAATTTTTCAGTGAATTTATCGGGTGAGATCCTTCACCACCGCTGCCCGTTTGAATGGGTGCCACTAGATGCGAGCACAAAAAATAAACTTTTATTCAAACATTTGAATTTGCAATTCTAGATGCGACCCAAAGTGATCATGCATTTAGAACACATGAAATCGCATTTCTAATTTCGGGTTCAAAATTAATATGACTTAAGAAATATATACGTTACTTTGCATATCTGGATATGAACAAAACGTAAACGTAGGCCTATCTTTAGATGTTAAGAATCTGACTCAAAAATTGCCCTACTTGCCTTCAGAACACGTGAATTTCCAATTCTAGACTCAGGCACGGAATTTACACACATAGTTGGCCCAAACAACTACATCGGTTAAAGCGTAAGTTAGTCAAGATTTTATATCTACAGTATATACATATATATATATATATGATTGTAAACAGCCAGAAGTCGATCACACATTTTTGACTTTGTTGCATTCACAATGTTGAAGCTGTGTTGATACTGCACAACGATGCCGGCGTGGAGGATGGCACATACATCTACAAACTATGGACTCAGTTCTTCATTTTCCAGAATGAAAGATAGGCTACTACATTGTCCAATTGATAATTCCTGCCTTAAATTTATCGATCGCAATATAGGCCTTTATGCAAGCACGACATTGTTTGCAAGCCTGCTACTTACATTCGCCGTAAGTTTTACGAAGTAGCCTACAATATCCTACTTTATTGCTAATCTAGCAATCTCGGTTGTCCAGCGTAATAGCTCTTTGTGTCTGCCAACGTGCATAACTCATAGCGTCATAGCTCTTTGTGTCTGCCAACGTGCGTAACTCATAGCGTCATATCTCTTTGTGTCTGCCAACGTGCGTGACTCAGCGTCATAGCTCTGTGTCCGCCAAGGTGCATAACTCATAGCGTCATAGCTCTTTGTCTGCCAAGGTGCATAACTCATAGCGTCATAGCTATCTGTGTCTGCCAACGTGTATAACTCAAACACCTTCCATCCTAGCAACTGGTTTTCTGGATGTCTGCATTCCAAGTAGTTGCAGACTGAATCATTCATCCGAGCTACAGAGACTGCGTCAACGTCATCGTATTTGCTTAACAGCTCTGCCTATTGTTATTTCTTACCCGAGGTAGAAATGATCCCTCAGGAACTGAAAAATTAAGTTAGGAGTATAAAATGATCGATCTTTTAGAAATCAGACCTCGTCCCAGTAGTTTCACAGCCGTCTGAAAATGTGCCACTGAATGCAGCGGCGTTGTGGCACTAGACACAGATGGAAAGGCGTTGGAAATGATTGGAAACGAGTCTCACGGTCATCTCCGGAGACTGCTGAAATGCGACTCCCAACTCTGAAACAATTATTATTTTTTTCCTAGGCATTTATGATCCATCGGGACTTATAAAAAAACGCTCCGAGAGAAAAAACCGAATGGTTTGGCTAAAACTCGTCAAGTTTTGGCACAGAGAAGGTGCTTCGGAAAGCGACAGCATTAAATCGTTGGATGGCAACAGATAGGCGTTGAAACAGATGGCATGTCTCTCTTTTGTCACCAGAAACCAGCGTCAGAGAGCGCCCAAGCTCAGTTAAGAAAGTAAGCCCTGCGTTATTAATTGGGTCTAGAGTTTAAAATGCGAGGGGAACAAAATATTATTATCATCATCGTCGTCGTCATCATCATCATCATCATCAGTCAGATACTAAAATAGCGCTAGTTTGTGTATTCGCCTCAAAATCGCGGGTTCCGGAAAAAAGCTAAGTCTTTAGTTGTTTGCGAAATGAGATAAGAGAAAGAGATTTCAATATCACCTCATAGTTGGTGATATTGAATTCCGTAGATGTAAACAGGCATAGCTGCTAAAATGCGTGAAATCCACACGTCGTTTTTTGGTAAGCTGGGACAAACAGTTTGCCAGAGGAAGCTCATCTTTGCTCTTTGTCATGGTGGGATTAAACACGAGTGGAATGCATAAGTGAGCAAGGTAGATCGGTGTTAGATCATGAAGCACTTTGTATGAAAGGACAGCAACTTTGAACCGGATCTGAGTTGGAAAAAAACCAGCGCAGTTTTGAAGACATTTATTCTGTAACTGAAGATCTTGAAGCAGCTGTTAGAACAGTTCGTGAAACATGATTCTGAGGAGTTGTTAAACGTCTCAAAAATACTTGTAGACGGGGTAGGTGTTTTCAGTCAACTGTTCTGTACAATACTCGTGAAGTTAGTGGAAAGAGCAGTCAGGCTCTAACCCTGCATCACGAAGCATCTAATCTAATCTAATTTAAGCAAAGCTAAGCTAATCTAATGACTTCTATAGCGCCGTTATCCTAATGCCCAAGGCATCAGTCGATGGTCGCTTATAAAGGCTTGGGCGCCCACAAAAATTTTGCAGGAGGGGCAAATCGTCGTCCCGGTCTGGTATAGACTAAAAGAGTTCAGATGTGAATTCCAGTAAGGTCAGCGCCCCATTACGCCCATACATATGCGCGAGCGCCCATGTATTAAGGCTAGAGGTCAGAGTTCAGAATGACTTGTGCATAAGGCTCACAGCTCACGCACCGCTGGGAACCAGAACCGTCGAATTGCTGTGGTGGAAACTGGTGGCAGACTTAGTAGCCCAGTGTATTATGCGGCCTGGTGAAAATGATTGCACCTTTCGGTGAGACATTCACGTTGTAGGCTGGCTTGTTGTTCAGGCATGGAAACCTTCTTTGGCCTTCTGAGTATAACAGGCAGCCCGAAACAATGAGCTAAATTAACTTTGAAATAATATGAACACTCATGAAATAATTTTGTGCAGTAACAGAAAATAATTGTGTGCGCTCGCCTCAAAAGTTGTGCGTAAGTGCTTAAAGGGAGCACTGACCCATTAGGACGGTCATTGTTAGAGATTATGAATTGCTGCTGTAACAACATGCAGAGTCCATCGCCATAACATATATAATGCTAAATAAAAGTACATGAAATATAAGTCTTAATGATATACAGTGATCATAACTGTAACAAGAACTGCTTGGACTATAGACTTCATGTCTGGACTCTTCTGGTGTCTCTGCTAAATTGATCGACGTTGGAAACCATTGTAGTGTTCTGTGGATCGATTACAGAGATGCAGTCATATTATGCAGCACAATTATTAGGCATAGCATAATTTTTCACATAATAGCATAGCGTAGCATGGCCTGGCATTGCATAACATGCACTAGCATGTTATTTTATAGCATGCATGCCATAAGATAAGATATAACATAGCATAGCATAGTTGGTTATGTCATGGAATGAAATATCCAAGAGTATAGGATATGCAGTTCAAAATCAATACATTTACATTCTTGTTGAAATTAGATTAGTGTTCTGCGTGGGTCGATAACCACCCAAAATATTTATCTCCCCTCGGGCTCTCCACTCACTCAGCCACAAATCTAATTTCATATACGTACACGCATACATAATATATTATTAATATAAATGTGAATACATTTACATGCAAAATTCTTCTCTCCTCCTCCTTTAATGTTAATACCATATAGGTCCTCACTTTCTTAAAGAGACCCTTTAATTTCAAAGGCTTTTGCGTGCATTGAAGTGCTGGTCATGGTTTGGGGAAAGGAAATAACACCAGAAAAGCATGCACAATATTCGTGATATATAAGCAGAAGTTACCCATAACACAAGAAAAGCATGCACAATATTCGTGATATATAAGCAGAAGTTACCCATAACACAAGAAAAGCATGCACACTATTCGTGATATATAAGCAGAAGTTACCCATTACAGAGATTGGAAAGAAGCTAAAGGTGGTTTATTCAGCTGTAGGTGTTGCAGTCTAAAAGGTGACTGAACTTCAAATCATGGCTTCGCTGTGGGCGACCGAAACTGACAACCAAGCGGTTGACGATGCAATTGTGAAGATTGTCAATTTCTCACCAACATTGTCCTCCAGTATCTCCAGATCCAGATTACCTGGCTTTCCAGACAAGAATCCCAGCAACAGAAAAATAGGAAGAAGATTGCTTGATGCAGGTCCGCAGTCTTGCACAAAAACCGAAGTTCTCGTCGAAGAACGTTAACGATTGGCTATCATTCTGTCACAGATAAAAACAGTGGACCTCTGGCCAGTGGGAGCATGCAGTGTTTCCGTATGGGGCGGGAGATAACACCCGAGTTTTGCAGAAAACTGGCCTGATCGATCCGCCCCACATGCAAACTGTCGTCATAAGGAACAAAGGATATCATTGCAAATATTGACTCTTGGTTCTAATGCTGGTTCTAATGCTGTGTACTGACATTGAGCAATGCACGAACACTTCAAACAGTGTAAATTATTATCTTTGTTTTTACGTACAGCTTGTTATTTAGTGAATTTGTTCATTAAAATATACTAGTTGCAAACCGTTGGCCAAGACTATGTATGTATGTATATATGTATGTATGTATGTATGTATGTATGCATGCAAGTATGTATGTATGTATGCATGTATGCATGTGTGTATGTATGTATGTATGTATGTATGTATGAATATACATATATGCATTGTTACAGGTTGCCTAGGGATTTTGAATAATATATCAGCCTTAGGTTAAATGTTTTATTTCCTAAGCTATTTATAAGCGTAACATGACTCACTTAGACACAAGACGTCGACCTAAGGCGGCGACAAAACCAGCGAACAACCTCTCAAGAAGAAAACACAGCGTCCACCAACAGACGGTGACGAAAAACGGTTCAAAGAGAACCAAAGCGGCAAAACGCCTCAGAAGAACCAAACAGGTCAGCTACGGAGTGAGACTTAAAACGACTGGCCGAAACAGACTTTGAAGAAAAACTCGGTCACGCAGGATCAGAACCAAAATTCAAATTCCGCAGATATTTATCCCATTATTCGGAGGTTACTTTTAGCTTGGCTGGGTTGTTGAAAAAGGGTCAACCATTCCGTTGGTCAGGTGGGGATGAAAAAGCTTTTGTTGATCTAAAGTCGCGTTTGGCATCGCGCCCAATTTTGCGACGACCCAACTTGACAAACATCTCGTAGGGCTGTTGATTCATCGCCGTTTTGTGTTGGAGCTATTTCCGGGTGATCGACGAGATCGAGCATACTGTGTGTTTTTGTCGTCCGCTAACTGAAGACCTACAAATTTCTATTCACCAATCGAGAAAAGACCTTACCTCTGGTCATCGCAGTATGCTATTTCAGCGAATACTTAAGAGCCGTACTTGTTACAGTGTGCGCAGATCTTAGTCCACATTAGTTCTTAAACGAAATGGCCAATGCTAACTGAAAACTGTTACGCTGGAGTTTGAAATTGCAGCAATATCCTTCGACATTAAACATTGCACTGGACAATTTAATCTCCTCCCCGACACCCTTAGTCGACCATCGACTTCATCACTGTGATTGGATGCTTTCTGATCAAATCTATGCTTGTTATATTCCTTGAATATTCCTTGTATTTTAGTTTGGATTTTGTGACTTGGATATTTTCTCATCTACGACTTATAGGGCTATATCTTGTAATCAGATTTTGTTAAAAAATTTCGGTAACCCTACAGGTTCCTTCAACTTCTTGTTGGGGGTACGTTACATACGGGTATAGCATAGGGACGAGTAGGTCGAGTTGGTGTACGTTGTATATATCTTCTGTACACTTTGGTGGGAAATCCGACCTTCTGAAAGGTGCTGTGTTTAAGTTGGATTTTGGCTTTTGTCCCGCTTGACTGTTTTTCTTCCCAGTCTCTTCCGGCTAATCGTTTAAGTCTCACTGCGTGGATAACTTATTTAGCTCTTTTGCGCCGTTTTGCCGTCTTTGTTCATTTTCAGCCGTTTTTTGTCACCGTCTGTTGGCGGACATAGTGTTTTCTTTTTGCGAGACTGTTCACTAGATTTGATGTCGCCCGAGGCCGTGAGTCATGTTACGCTCGTAGATAGCTTAGGAAATAAAACATTTAACCTAAGGCTGATATATTCTTCTAAATCTCCTTCTTCTGGAAAGTATATTGTTCATGGCACACGCCTTGTGTTTGGCCGGCGTTCATTCACTGTTGCTGGTCCCTCTTTCTGGAACGCTTTACCTTCTCACATTTGCAAATCTCTTACTGTGACTGTCTTCCACTCCAAGCTGAAAACCTACCTCTTTCAGTGTGTTTGTGGCTGTTAATCTTTCCTGCTTCCTGCTCAATGTGCACTTCTGAACTTTGTAAGGAGGGCATTATTAAATTATAGTTGTATTGTATTGTATTGTATTGTATAAATCTCTAGACAACCTATAACTATGTATATTTGTGTGTATGCATGCATCTATGCATACATGCATGCTTGTATGTATGTATCTTTATGTACATGTGTATATATAGGTACGTATGCTAATCAAGCACACTCATTTGTACAAATATTCCGGCGCATCGCATGGTCAATATTTCACCCTGACAGTTCTAATGCGTTGACATTTGTGCCTATTGACCCTTCTCTCATTCACCCATGATGATAAGACCGTTGACAACGACGACGACGACGACTTTAACGACGACTACGACATTTCTTCTGTTATTGATCGCCGAAACGTCTTTTGCTTTGACACCGAAATTCAATTAAGAAATGAAGAGCCGAATGTTTGTTGAATCCTCTTCTTCTTCTTTTGTGTCAGTCTCCTCTTCTTTGTTAGCATCTTTGTCCCTCTCTTTCGTCCTCAAATCCTTTTCGTCCATAGCTTTCACATACGGTCCGTTTTCGCTTCAAATCCTCGCCCTCATCCGTTAATCCCCTCTCCTTAATCCTCTCTCTTTCATCCTGTCTCCCTCTCATCCTCTCCTGTTACTTTCATGTTAGATGCATTTTCAACTTCCTCCTCCTAACAAATCTTCATCTTCCTTCCTTTCTTCCTTCCTTCCTTTCTTCCTTCCTTCTTTCTTTCTTTCCTTCCTTCCTTTCTGTTTCCCTTCCTTCTCTTCCTCAATATTTTCTTCTTTCTTCCTTTTATCCTTTCTTAATTATTTTCTTCTTTCTTTCTTTCCTAGCTTCCTATCAGTCTTCCCCTTTCTTCTTTTCTTCCTTCCTTTATTCTTTCCAGTATTGTTCCTTCCTTCCTCTCTTCATTTCCTCTATTTCAGTCGGTCTATCTTGGTTCATGTACGTTTTTGTTTTTATCTATCCGTTCTTTTTGGTTCCTTTTGATTATTTAGTTTGTGCTACCTGTAACCGATTCTTGTCGGTTTCTATTGGTTCTTGTCGCTTTTCATAGTTGTCTCTGTTGCTTCCAATCGGATTCGTTTGGTTTGTTTAAGGTCTTATGTGGTTTCCTATTGGTTCCTGTCATTTATTATGAAGTTCCAATTGTTTTCTGGCAGTTTTTCTTGGTGTATCGTGGTTCAAAGATTCTTTTAGGTTCCTGTCGGCTTCTATCGCTTGAACTTGGTTCCTATTTGTTCCTCTGAGTGTTTGTTTCTGTCGGTTTCTATTTGTTTCTATTCATTTATTTTGATTAATGTTTGCTCTTGTCAGTTCCTTTAGGTTCCTATTGGTTTATCGAGGTTATTTTTGTTCTTATCAGTTTCTGTCGATTCCCATTAGTTTCTCTTGGTTAGGTTTTGTTCCTGTTGGTTCCCCGCGGTTCCTATTGGTTCCTTTTGATTACTCTTTGTTTCTCTCGGTTACTTTTGGTTCCTATTAGTTCCTCTTGGTTACTGTTTGTTCCAGAGTTTCTATAGCGGTCTTCTTTAGTTCTGTTGGACCATGTTGCCGTTTTATCGAATGCTTTTAGTCTAATCCGCTGTCGCATCCGGCATCATCCGGCGTTCGTAGACAGGACATTTGATTCTGTTTGCGCTTCGCTGGGTCACTTCTTGTCACTCCTTGTCGGTCCTCATCCGCGACTGGGGGACCGAATCCGTTCCGCGATTTGAATCTGAAAAGGCGCTTGTATTCGTATTCGTTTTATGTTTGCCGACTCGTTCAGAGCCATTAAGTGACCGTCTGAAATACAACACACTTGTT
Organism: Norana najaformis; assembly: GCA_964023275.1. Taxonomy (NCBI): domain Eukaryota; kingdom Metazoa; phylum Annelida; class Clitellata; order Crassiclitellata; family Hormogastridae; genus Norana; species Norana najaformis. Next base: position 14,750,206 of record OZ029925.1, read on the forward strand.
GTGTCCAGGTATCGTCTGATCTACTCTAATCTAGATCTAATCCCGGATCTAATCTAGATCTAATCCTGGATCTAATCCTCGATCTAATCCTAGATCGAGATCTATAATCTATTCTAATTGGAACTGTTTGGGCGTGATGCTTCGCTGCACCATCAGTTTTTAACCATGTTCGGGTCATATGCAGATGCAGATCAGCTCAATTTCACATGCGACATACTCGTAGAATCAGATCTCTTTTGCCTCAGATTGTCAGTTCAACTAGCTAATGCCTTGATTTCTAGCAGACTTGACTGTTGTAACCCACTTCTCATTGGTATCACTAACGGAGATCTGGACAAACTACAAATGGTTCAAAACTCTCTCGCCAGAGCCACAACAGAGACTCCTAAATATCAACATATTACGCGAATATTGCATTCATTACACTGGTATACAAAGATTCCAGTTTAAAATCTGTTTACTAGTTTAGAAAGTAATACATTTAAATCTACAGACCTTTCTATGTTCCATGCTCACCCCATATTAAGAAGTACTGCACTGGGTCATCGAACTGTGGTTCTTGCTATGCCTCGTACCAGGACAGTGTTGTGTTCTCGTGCGTTCTCTGTAGCTGGCCCAAAGCTTTGGAATCCGCTGTCCAGTGCAATTTATTCCATTAGTTCTTTGTTCTTCAAGTCTAAACTAAGACTCGTCTGTTTCAAAATTTCTCTGATCCTTCAGGGTGCTACCTGGCTTTTCCAATGGATTAGGATTTTTCATTACGATTTCACTTCGAGCAGCCATCGACTGATGCCTTGGGCATTAAGATAAAATCACTTTAGAAGTCAGTAGATTAGATTAGATGATCTTGATCTAAAGCTAGAATCAAGTCTAAAATAATCAGATTTGATTAGATGATCTTGAACTAAATCTATAATCAAGTCTAAAATAATTTGATCTTGATCTTAACTTAGTTCTACAATGTAGTCTAAGATGATCTGATCTATTGTAATGCTAGTGATCTAATCTAATCTAATCCTGGATCTGGATCTAGATCTCGTACACAGGCTGAAACAGTGACATAGACAGATACAGAGATGCATACAGAGACACCGACTGCTACATCGACAGACACAGGCAGACCGAGACAGTGACAGTTATGAACGATAGCAGAGGGGTACTTAGGCGGAGATTGGGGTGAAAGTGGTGACACAGACGGAATGGAGTAACTGTTCTGTCGCTTTCCAAGCGTCGAATCCATGAACCGGAACGGAAAATTCGGTCACGCTTCGACGAAATTCTGGCGCCAACGATCGATAAACGCACGGCCATCTGGCGACGATGACGACAACGATTCATAACCAGTAAGCGCAGATATATTTAGAGAGAAAGACAGATAAAGAGACAGAGACAGAGACGGTTACAGAGATCGTGACGGTAACAGACACAGATTCAAAGACGGATACAGTGACAGCAACAGATACGGAGGCAGAGACCAAAAAGAGACAGAGACAAAGGATGATTCTAAAAGAGATATATGTTGCTAATGGAAAGAGAATTTAGCATATATAGTTTACATATAACAGACAGACAAACAGACAGGCAGATAAAGACAAGCCGAGACAGAGATACATACAAAGACATGTGCATAAACAGAGGCAGAAACAAAGATAGGCACAAGGACAGATACAGACAGACAGTTAAAAGGATATACAGATGCAGGTACATAGAAAGGTTCAGCGACATACAGATAGATACAGACAGAGATGAACATATAGCAGAGACAAAAAGAGAGTGAGAACGTGAGAGAGAGAGAGAGAGAGAGAGAGAGAGAGAAAGAGAGAGTGAGTGAGTGAGCGAGTGAGTGAGTGACAAGGACAGACAGTGAGGCAAAAGTGGGACAAAGAGAAGATGATAGAAAGAGGGACAGAGAGACATAGATAGATATAGAGATAGGAGAGAATTAGGGGGGGGGGGGCGAGAGAGAAAGAGAGAAAGAGAGGCAGAGAGAGAGAGAGAGAGAGAGAGTCACCGCTGGCAATATAAGCACATTAAAGCTAGGTTATGTCATCTCCGTCAATCGAAACCATCGCAATTACATCGACACCCACTAGCACACCGACCGACCGACTCACCCACCGATCCGCAGACCCATCCATCCCCACACTAACCATCAACCACCCATCCATCCACCGACCACCTCGGCACACACTTATACACGCATAATGCCAAGATCCGATACAGAGTGGCCTCATTTTGCAGCCTCGAGTAGTTCGATGATGGGCGTAACGAGAGAAGATGAGGAGACGGAGACAGATGATGAGGAAGAAAAGGAAGATGAGGAAGAAGAGGAAAACGAGGAAGAGGAAGATGATGAAGTGGAAGAGGAAGTTGAGGACGACGAAGAGGTAGATGATGGGGCAGATGAAGATAAATAGGAGGAAGCAGAAGAAGTAAAGGAAGATGAGAAGAAGGAGGAAGCTGAGTGAAGAATAAAATGAAAATGAGGAGAAAGAAGAGTGAAGAGGATAAAACAGAAAAGGAGGATGAAGTAAGAAGAGGAGGAAGAAGAGGAGAAAGAAGAGGAGGTATGCGTATGTATTTGTGCAGGTGTTTGCTTACGGTTACGAGTGTGTGCATGTGTACGTGTGTATGTACGTGTATGTATGTGTGTACATGTATGTATATGTAAGTGTAGGTGTACGTGTATGTTTATTTATGTGCATAATTGTAGGCGTATGTATATGTGTACGTGTACATGTATATATATATACATATATATATACACATACATACATATATATATATGTATATATACATGGTATATATATGTGCACATTTACGTGTATGGGTCCGTGTATGTGTAGTTGTACGCGTATGTATATGGTTATGTGTACGTGTGCGTGTGTGTGTGTGTACGTGTAAGTTTCTGTGTGCCTGGAGCTAGCTGCTGAGGCAGATCCTAATTTGGAGATGTGCTGATGACACAACCGGAAGGAATGCGTACGGTCGTTCAATTGAATTCCGTTTCCGGTTCGCTTCACGTGACCAACGGCCCTGGGGTCAACCGGAAGTCACAAATAGAGATTGCATTTCCGGGCGCCGACGGGGTAATTTTCTCGCCCGAGGGAGGAAGGATGGAGGGTGAATTATGGGAAGGGGAGAACAGAGGTTAAATATTAACGGATATTGATGCCAGAATGGTGCATTGTGATAAGGGAACTGCAGAGTTCGTTGGATTTCATTAGATTAGATTAGATTAGATTAGATTGGACTGGATTAGATCAGCCCAGATAAGATAAGATAAGGTTAAGTTAGATTGGATTGGATTGGATAAGATTAGATGAGATGAGAATAGATTAGATTAGATCATCCCAGATAAGATAAGATTAGGTTAGGTTAGATTGGATTGGATTAGATTGGATTAGATTAGATTAGATAGATTAGATTAGATCAGCCCAGATGAGATGAGATGAGATTAGATTCGATTAGATTGGATTAGATTAAATTAGCAAGGGAAAGGAAAGATGGTGAATATGAGCAAGGAAAGGATGAAGAAGGAGAAGACAGTTTGGAGATCCGAACAGGCGCTATACAAATGTCCATTTCCACAAGTACGCATGAGCCTTCCCTTTTGAATATTCATAAATAGTTGTCTTACGTCATGTAAATGATATCTGTCAATTTTCTCCGGCATATGAACTGATGCAAAAAGTAGGAGCTATGTACATCTGATATGCATATACATGTATGGCATATCGGCGTGCTTGTATCGTATTTCTTCCTCGCCCGACTAATCCAAATTTATTTGGCGCCCTCATAAAAATGAACACCACGAACAAGGAACATAAAGACCCTCAGCAAGTCCGAGCTCTTAGGAACAATGTCTGCTTTCGGCAGAAGCTAGTGTAGCTAGAATACCCACAGGCATACATTTTCTGGTGTCAAGGCACATTCAGTGTCGCCTATACTGCCAGTCTGTTGTGTAATTAATACACGAGGACGCTATAGTGTATTGGTATTTAATGTCTGCTATGAGCAGACACTAGTGTAGCTTCAACATTGGCAGACGTTAATTGTCTGCTGTCAAAGCACTTTCTGTCAGACAATTTCTGTATAAACGCTTCTTAAAGGACACTTTACTGTCTTGGCTAAACTCTTAAAATTATATTGTCTGCTATGAGCAGACACTAGTGTAGCTTCAACATTGGCAGACGTTAATTGTCTGCTGTCAAAGCACATTCTGTCAGACAATTTCTGTATAAACGCTTCTTAAAGGACACTTTACTGTCTTGGCTAAACTCTTAAAATTATATTGTCTGCTAAGAGCAGACACTAGTTTCACCTCAATGTCTAACACCAGGCAATAGCGATAGTGTTTTGTTACCAGACAATTGCTATCTATGAGCGTTATGGCTACATTAGGTTGTGCTGTATCCAGACAAAACTTGTAGGAAGGTAGACCACAGTGACTGTTTTATATGTATTACCAGACAACTGATGTCTAATAGCATGCAGGGTACATTAATGTCTGCTGTCGCCAGGCATACACATCGGACAGTTCAAGTCATCGGAAGTAATTGCAAAGCTTTTCTGAATTATGAAACACGACCTCACTGCAATATATCTCTATTATTATGCACATTTCTTTGCGTTGTTTGTGCTTATATATATACACATAAATATACATAAATATATTTTTATATATATCCATATTTATGTGTGTTAATATATATCAATATGCCCAGATGCACATATATATTATACTATATATGCATTACTATATATATATATATATATATGCATATATATTCGTTAAGAGGTTACTGCTCAATGCGCTATATACTTTTACGGCTTGGCTTTTGTGCGCCATCGGTTGAAGCCTTGTGCTTTGTACACCGGCGCAATAGAAGTTGCTAATTATTATTACTAATTATTATACAGCGCATGCCTAGAAACCTTTCAGCATACCTGTTCATATCTAAACACCCAAATCCGGGCTTTAACTGCACCTATGATCAACAGTAGATCAGATTCTTGATGTAGTCCTGGGTATATTGGTATAGCGCCATAGCAGCGCAAAGTAGGTCAGGCTGACAGGGAAACAGTCGATGTGAACTTTGACTTGGTTCCGGAAGTAGTACTTAGGCCATCTTTGTGGTCCAGTCTACATGATGCAGTTGTGAATATGTACGTATAATATTGGCCTATGCACATCGAAGTTTATTTATCATCATGTTTTACCGTATATTTACCTTACTTTACGTTGTCGTGCCTTTATTCTCACATTTTCTTACCTTACCATACCATACCTTTACAATACCTTACCTTTGATAACGTATTCAGTTCCGTATCACATCTTACGAATTCTTGGACTACTATAGATGACCAGCTTCACTACATTCGGTGTCTATAAGCCAGACTGCTGGAAGAGTGTAAATGCAAAATGGCTAAATCGAACTAATGTGGCTAATATGGCTAATCAGTGACATTGCTCGCATCCGTCGACATCAAATTGTTAGTGAATTTTTTGTTTAGAAAGAGCAGCTTAAAAAGACAGACGACAGACAGATAGACGGACAGGCACTCGGGCAGACAAGTATGCAAGAATGCAGGCAGGCAGGCAGGCAGGCAGGCAGGCAGGCAGGCAGGCAGGCAGGCAGGCAGGCAGGCAGGCAGGCAGGCAGGCAGGCAGGCAGGCAGGCATGCAGGCAGGCAGGCAGGCAGGCAGGCAGGCAGGCAGGCAGGCAGGCAGGCAGGCAAAGTTTTATCGTAAGAATACGAGAAATATTCAGACAACTAGGTGCAGCGAGAGGCAATGAACTCAGATCTTACACATACAGCAACAGATACCGGCAGGTGCAAATACAAGGGCAAAGTCACTGACAGAGACAGCGACAGAAGACGAAAAGACAAAAAATAGATGCAAAGACAGACAGAGATCGAGACACACGAACAGAAGAAGACGGAGACATATAAACAGAGTACGCATGCATCTAGACATTTAACACACCACCTCACAAAGGTGATGCTGAAGTTCATTAAGAACAGAAAGTAAATTATGCTCAGGACACAGGGAAAGTCTACCAACCCTATCAACATAATCTCATCCAGTGTTGACAGTTAAGTAAGTAAGTAAATAGGTAGGTAAATAAGCAACTAAGTAAGTAGCGCATTTGTTATGACAGCTGACACAATGTTCCGAGTTCCTGGTCTGACGAGAGCCGACTGCGCACTCCCTCTTGGGTGAGAGAAGAGGAAGCGTCGGATGTGATTCAGACCGCCAGCTATGTGCAGGACAGACAATCCTCAATAACTGTTCGATTGGTCACAGAACCTCTCCGAGATTTACCGGTCGATTTACCGGCATATGAAAATCTTGAGCTCGATACAGTCCAAATGGGTTCCAGTTTACCCGTTATGGGGGGATTTCAAATGGCGGTTGGGCTCAGATGATATGCGACCAAATACCGTCTATAAACGCAAAAAATCCAACCCTACCAACATGACCTCATCCAGTTTTGACAGTTAAGTAAGTAAGTAAGTAAGTAAGTAAGTAAGTAAGTAAGTAACATATTTGTTATGACAGTTGACAGAGAAGACGGAAGTAACCACTGCGAAACGAACATCTAGACACAACGGAAGAGCGAACATGAATAGGAGTAAAGGACAGAAAGCTCGTCACCTGCAGAATGCCAAGACAGATTGAAAGAGACAGACAGGCAAAAAGAAGTACAGCGGAACACACAGAGACAGAGAGACAAACAGAACAAGACGGAGCAGCCGTGTTGTAGAAACACAAGAGACTAAGGCACTGCTAATGGATTGAGATGAAACGGACTTACTTACTTATTCGAGAGATCATTTGTCGAAGAAGAAGCGGAAGAAGAAAAGAGCCGAACCGGATGTAGACCAATCAAAGTCGGCATGATCAAAGGACGTCAACTAATGTAGCTTATTAATCAGTGCTGGCAGTCTCTCCGCTGCCAGGTCGAGGGTTCGGTTTCAGTCCCACTGACGCATCCGTCAACATCATCATCAACATCATCATCAACATCACCAACGTCGTCATCAAGAGCATCATCATTATAATTATCTCCAGTGTCACAGAAAAACTTACTGTACTGTACTTAGTACATTGTACCGTACTTACTGTAGTGTACTTGATGTACATATTGTACTGTATTGCAATACTCATTATACTTACCCATAATTACTATAATTACTGTACTGTACAGGAGGTTGATAAAGTTTATATAGAAAAGCTTCCTAATCTACATGTATGTATGTATGTATGTATGTATGTATGGATGTATGTATGCATGTATGTATGTATGCATGTATGTATATATGTGTGTATGTATGTATGTATCCATGTATGTATGTATGTATGTATGTATGTATTTACGTATGTATGTATGTATGTATATATGTATGCATGTATGTATTATGTATGTATTTATGCTTGTACATACCTATTTGAGCATTTACATAGCGACTTTTAGGAACCTCTTATATACATTGAAGTGTATGTCCTTGCGGCGCAGGTCATCTTCGTTAATACTATTCCTGTTTACGTTTCCGCTTCCGTTCACAGCGCCCCCTTTCGATCGATTCGACCTTTTCTACGCACCTGATGGCGTCTCATCGTTTCTTATTTCGTCCACGTACCACGCAGGTCCTCTGCTGATCAGCGAATTCAACACAGGTGTATGTTCATCCAGCTGATGCTGCTTGTTCAGCTGATGTCCTCTGCTGGTCTGGTGCAGAGGACATGTCCCCAGCCCCCGCTTTACCTTAACCACATGCCCTGAAATTGTCCCTTAGTGCATGCTATTTTAACGTGTGTTGTTACTTATATAGCGCCTTCTAGTGGAGCTAACAAAGCCGACGAATGTAACGTAATATAATGGTAGGCAATTCGAAGCGATGTGATGCAATGTAGCCAAAGCTTTGAAAGCGCTGTGTAAATACACATCGAATACGGTCCTCGCTGTCCTAAATGGTGCTAGAGTTCGTTCAAAACAACTTCATCGGTAAATAATGCTCGAATTCCTGGAAAAGTCACTACACGCAGGACCGGATTAACCACTCGGGGACCCCATATATGCATACTCCACGCTGGGACACTGTAGTATTCAAGTGTGTCCTATATCTCACAAGTGAGACATCGGAGAGGCGCTCATCTCCTTTTCTAGGCTCTTGAGTCGGCAATGGACGAATGCCAAGATCCTGGACAGTGCATCGCATGAGTTACCGTTTCCTTCCTAGCTTACGCCGGTACTAAATTATACTGCTTGGTGACAGAGGCACGGTGTGCGTAAACAACTTGCCCAGGATCGTTACACGGAGTCGAACCCGCGACCGCATGATCACCGACCAAACACGTTACCGATACACCACCATGTCCCACTGTAGTTAGCTTATTACGCATGAGATGATGGGATGCTGTACAGCAGTTTAGGGTATACTATGCTGGTCCAATGCAATGCTCCACTCAAGTCGGTGAACTGCTGAAGCCTAGTGTATATAATTTTGACTCCAGTCGATTATCCCCGCTCAGCGGAGAACCAAAGCAACTGCATACTTTGCATACTGGTTAACGCGACTCTGACTGCACAAGAAATGTCGTTACATGACATTTACGTTTACATGTACATTTACACTGAATTATATAGTAATCAGCCACACTATCTCTGATCCCTGTTCAACCCTCGTACTAAAAATATTGGACTCGACCAACGAACACCGACTCTCATTGTGTCTAGGACCACCAGATGGGTGGAACCTCGGATGATCTCGGTAGATGATCCAAAGCTTTGGAATTCATTGCTCAGTTCTCTGCTTTCTGTCAGTTCTTTAATAATAATAATAATAATAATAATAATAATAATAATAATAAGACAATTCATATAGCGCCGTAACACGGCCGAGGCCGAAGAAAAGGGCGCTGTACATAAGTTCAGGCGACAATAGAAAATTAACTACAGTCATTGGATAATTTAAATAGAAAAGTTTAAAGCCCTTTCTTAAAGTTATCCAAGGATGGAGCATTCTTCACGTGGTCGGGAAGGCTATTCCACGCAGTGGGTCCGGCAATCGAGATGTTTAACTGGATGTTTAACTGTTCCTGTCTCTTTAATGTCTCTTAGGTCTCAGATTAAGACTCGTCTGTTTCAACATGCTGCTAATCCGCCGTGTTTTGACCTCTTCTTTCCCGACCTGTTGGATTTAGATGGGGTTTCCTTAACGCATTATGAAACTGACTAAGCTTCACTTAGACGACCATCGATTGACGCTTTGTGCATTTTCACAGCAGCGCAGAACAAGTCATTGGATTAGATTCATCTCTGTGACCGGGGTTAAAATTCCAGTGGTTCGCGAGAAAGTGACAACTCACTGTCAACCTGATAATTCCTCAAAGTGATTTCAAAATGTATAAAACATAGATGTTTCCATCACAGTTTCAGCATCAAAGCGATTCTCGTAGATGGAGAGAGAAAAGGCGCTATATAAATGACCAGCTGCATTCATACGTGCAGTCACAGATACAAACAGATACAAACATACATAAGTACGTACATACATATATATACATACACGCATTCACTTACATACATATTTTAGTGGGGCGCTAAATCTATGAACCTTGACCTCGCATCCGGTTCCTGCCGACAGGTCACGTGTTTCTCCAATCTCCTCGTAATTATGGATCCATTTGTTCCGTGTTTCCTGTACGTTAGGACCTGATTCCATCTCTTCCTTTCGGCGGCTGTCTCATTTCCTGATCACGTGACGATACGACATCTGTCGACGCTTTCCGTCGCTCTCTGGCTGACGCGTCCCGGAACGAAAAAAAGGAAAACCGCACCGCATGTCGTAAGATCGGGGTTCGTAAGGATTAGCACTTGACAAAAGGAACGAAAACAATGACCCGTAACCTAATGGTAACCATGAGTCTGTCCTCTCCTGACCTTTGCTGTAAGCATCAACTATTCGAGATGACCCACAAGCATGTCCAGGGTGATTTTTACTTTTTTTTCTTTAGGAGGAATGGGGAAGGGGAAATCCACGAAACTGGTTCAGACTAACCCCAGATAGAAGATACATTTTCACCCCACATTTCGTTCCTGCCCTTTAAGTCTTGCTCCACACAGCCGCCAACAACAAATCTCTTCCTGCCGCTACCTTCCTCTGAACGTTACCCTAACCTTGACCTAACCTTGACCTAACCTTGAGCTTGCTCTTCGTCTTATTTCCACCTATAATAAATCCCTTTTGCCGATGCCTAATACCTCTGATACCTTGTGCACCATTACGCTGGCGTTACAGAAGTTATTACTTGCTATGCTTTATTTAATCTTAACGTTAACCCGACCCAAATTACAACTGACCTCTGACCTTAAAAGCAGCCATTGCTCCATCCATTGCGTTTGTCCCGTAACAAATTCCTCCAGACAACTCTACTTCCTTGAGTGCTTACAGCACCACCCGGTTGTTATGACTCAGCTACAGTTTCGTTCTATTATTACAACTCCAACCTTCGTCTTGGTTCTCTGCTGTCAAAGTAAACACTTAAGGTCTCTATCATTTGCGGTAACAATAAGCTTCGACGAGTCTTGTATTAAGAGCATTGTTTGCGATTGCCCTATAGCACGCCCTCGACGAAGGAATGCACTCCAGTGTAATACATACTCTCTGCAAAGAGAGGTAAGGTAAGGCATAGTTAGGCATGGCAAGGCAAAGTAAGGTGGGGTAAAGTAAGGTAAAGTCAGGACAGGTGAGGGAAAGTAAGATAAGGTCAGCAAAGTAAGGTAGTGTAAGATAAGGTAAGTGAGGGTAAGGCAAGAAAAAGTAAGGTAGGGTTATTTCATATAAGATAAGGTAACAAGGTTATCAACGTATGCTTTGTGTGTATATAAATGTGTATGTATGTATGCGTCGAAGATCTTTCGTAGCTCTCAACGACCAGGGTTCGAACCGTCGACTCGACCGTTTCGTACCAAAGCTTTAACTCGAGTAAAGACACAGTCTTTGATCTTATAAATTATAAGTAAACGGGCAGTTCAGTCACAAGAGTACTTGAGTCGTAATAATCTTTAAACGCACAAATCTATAGACAGCATCTATAACTCAAACTTTCAGCTTGGCACACGCCAGACCTTCGCTACAAATTTTCGCGCTCTCTCAACAATGCATTTGCGTCCGCTTATATAGGTCCTTCCTGCCAAGACAGCAGACCAGAAGAAACTGGTTTCGACCGGCCTCCCAGTATTGCATAATCGTGTATTTTTCCAAAACCCGCTGATTCATCACAACGAGGGCGCCATCAACCAGTCATACTACTCAACCACGCGTCTAACATGCAGCAGCCGTAGGCACGTGATCAACGCGTGCACAAATAAATCAACAACCTGATGACTCATAAAATTTTGCTATGCAAACGCGCACTTAATACTTGCAGACTAAGCAGCGCAATATTACGTTAACATTAAGTACGTACGTACGTATGTATGTAAGCCTATATATGTATGTATGCATGTATGTATGTATGTATGTATGTATGTATGTATGTATGTATGTATGTATGTATGTATGTATGTATGTATGTATGTATGTATGTATGTATGTATGTATGTATGTATGAAATCACTTATAATTGCGTTCTTTAAGGACCTCTCAAAAAGCATTCGGTGTGTGTGCCAGTATGCCTGCACGTTACTCTGCGTCTTCCCTTTAGCCACCGAGACCTAATCCGCGACAGTTTTGGGGGGGGGGGGTATCTGGTTACCTAAAGTACGGACGCAGTTAGCAGACTTACACGTACCCGACGAGCCGCCCATCTCTTCCATTCATCTCCCTATCCCTATCTCTCGTTTCCTTAGATCTGCCTCGCCCTAAATCATTCGTTACCCCCTTCCCGCTTTCCTTAAGTGCCCCCACGTCTTCCGGTCACCAACCTGGACCTCGCAATTTGCCGTAAAATATTGGGAATTCTTAACAGTGCCTCGTGGCGTAAAATATAGAGCGATTTTGCACAGCGCATTTGCTAAAAGCCGTCGTCTAAACGCATAAAGCTTGATTCTTCAATAAGCACAAAATATAGCTTGGCTTTAATGCTTAAAAGACACACACTGTCCGGTTGTAAATGATAACTTTCTCCTCACCATCATCATCTTCACCATCATTTTTCCTAATGCAAGACAGTGTTGTACACTAGCTCGTGATGTTCTCGTTGAACTTATTCATCATCATCATCACTATCATCATCACCATGATCATCCTCCTCCTCATCACCACCACTATCATCATCATAATCATCAACTTCTATTTCGTCACCTTCCCCTTACTTCTTCCTCCTTCTGCTCCACCACCTTCTTCTTATTCTTCTCCTACCTATTCCCCCTTGCATTCGCACATGCTACCCCGTTTTCATTTCTCCTCCTCCTCCTCCTTGTCCCTTCATTCTTCTCATTCCTCCTCCTCCTCCTCTTCCTCCTCCTCCTCCTCCTATATCGTCATCTTCTTCTACTCTTTCTGCACCTTCTGCCTTCTGCTCCTTATCCTCATCCTCATCTTCCTCCTTCTTCTCCAATTCCTCTTCCTTCTCCTTCTTTTTCTGACCCCAAGGTGCGCTGTGATTGATCATTCGAAATATTCCTAACGGGTTTTAGTGGAATTATTGTCTGCCTTTAGCTGACATTAGCGACAAACAGCGGTTACCTGAGTAGCCACGAAGGCTTTCAGCATGAGGAGGAAATCAACGGTTATATGTCTGTCTGTCTTTCTTTCTTTGTCTGTCTTTCTGCCTTTTTGTCTGTAGGTCGGTCGGTCTGTCTGTCAGTGCCTGGCTGCATATCGTTAATACATAACTGGAATGATTATCCCGTTATGAGTTACGTCCCAACGGACTGTCCCATCGATCACACTAGATTATTGGCCGTATATAAGGCATGTCCGACAAGTGACATATATGAATACACGGACATGCTTGTAGGAACAGAGACACAGACACGATGTCAGTGTCTCTTCTTAAATCAATCAATCAGTCAGTCAGTCAATCAGTCATTCAGTCAATCAGTCAATCAGCCGGCCGGTCAGTCAGTCAGTCAGCCAGTCAGCAAGTCAGTAAGTCAGTTAGTCAATCAACCTGTAGATATGTCTAATGCTAGGTCATTCTCTTTCTGTTGGTCTGTCTTATATTTTGGCTTGATCCTCTGTATGTGTGTAAGCCTTCTGTGCCTTACCTTATCTTATGATTTTGGATTAAACACGACGCACGGTGCTACGTGTTAGAGAAAAAGGTTCAGACTACAGCTCTCACTGCAGTTACATTTTCCCCTTACATTACGCTCCAAGCCAAGGGTCGTTTCTCCACTTGTTCATACTGTATTCCATTTCCTCACACAGTATTCCATTTTCCTCCTTCAGATAGGGCCTTCATCCACAACTGGCATCCACAAAATCGCAGCCTGCAAATATGCATATGCATCCGTGAATGTATGTTTATAATGATGCGTCGATTTATATGCTCGGAAAATATATATGTACATATATTATACTCATATATAAGCTAAACGGGTATTGCACTGTGTTAAAACGCAGCAAATTTTCCATAATTGAAAATAGACCGTGAGCGTGACTGAGTTGCAACGTTAACACAAGGTTCGTTCTCTTTGTGGTATAATCAGGCCAGTAGAAAATTTTATTTACAAGACGTCTTCTGCAAGTTATCCATGAACATAAACAGAGATGATTCTTTGATGAGGTTGAAATTAGACTGCACTGCATATATACCTAAAACACTCCCATATGCACCTCGTTACTCACACCTTCTACCCCTTGTTCACTTAAGCAGCTTTACGCCATTCGCAACCATAAACATATAGGTTTTATATAGCGACTGTATGGCCTCGACCCTGCTCATTTTGCAATGAATTTATGGGGTGAGATCCTTCACCACTGCTAGCCGTTTGAATGAGCGCCACGTCAATTAAGGTCCCCGTGCACGGACCGTACTAGACCGAGATTTAAATCTCTGAAATAAGCCACTTATGGTGTGCGAACCGACATCTTCACGCATAGAGGCTCCTTGGCGTACGCATATACGATGTAGCTAACTACCTGTCGCTGCCTAAATTGAACGATTACCACATCGGGTTCACAGACCTCATGTGTTCCAGAGAAAATCAGCTGAGATAAAACATTGGTAACCATGACATCTAATCTAATCTAATAACTAATATAGCGCCGCTATAATGTTGTTCAAGGAATCATTTGATGGAGCACAAACACAATCCATCAACTGCCAGTGAACGACCAACACCATACACACACGCGTGCACACACACTATGGTCTGGGATATAGCACAGTAACATACCATGTTGAGGAAGATTTATCATTTAAGCTTACACCTAATAAACTTTCATATATAACTTCCATCACTAGCGCAGGGTATGGCTGGACGACAGAGACATTAAAAGTCACATAATCTTACCTTACCTTACCTTACCTCACTTTACCTTACCATACCTTACTCAGAAACTAACCCGACCTTATAACTACGCCGTCGTGGAAACTCTTCCAAGAATTCCAAATATAGGACGGAGCAGACTGCACTAAAGTCTGCACTGAGTTCAAATGGCCACCTTTACGATAATCACCTGCCATCATGACGTCAGTTCATGACGTCAGAAGGGAGTTTATGTGCGCCGCAAATATTATAAATATATTTTGCGAAAACATGGAGAAACCGCACAAATTAATCGCTAAATGTTTTTGACGGACAAACCAAATATCGCGCCGCTGTTGACGTTCCGTGTTTACCATAGCGCTACAAAAATTTCAATACATCCAACGCCGTACGCTCTAGCTCCGCAAATTACCGAGGGACTACGTTGTCAGTTCCTCTATTATCGCTCGGCCGCCCGCGTAACAATTGGTAGCTCTCATTCGGCAATTATCCATGTACTAACACCGGTTGACTGATTGCACCAAAACAGAACACCGACCGGGGCTGGTATATCACCAAACAGAACACCGATGCTGTTCGATCACCGAGCTGTCTGGCGTCCACCCCGGTCTGTCATCATCATGCGTGATAATTATTTGCCGGGCTTGTGAGATGCGCAAAGGACAGATGGCGTTAGTTTTGACACAAGATGCGTCAGAAAAACGAGTCTTCATGCATACATGACGGCCCAAGCTTGCATCTGAGAGGTGCCCGCTCGCGTAAGCATTCATAATATAGCGTATACATGTTTACAGTTGCAGACGTGTGAATTAGCATTAACGCGCGCTTAATTAGCATTTACATGACCAATGCAACATGGCACTATAAGTTGTAATGCAGCGCAACTAAATGCAATGCAATGCAATTCGTCCGCTTATAGGCCCCTAAAGGCCTCTTTCCAACCTAGACAGCAGATGGGTACAAACTGGTTTACACCGACCACCCAATATTTTTCCAAAAAAAACCGCTGACTCATCACAACGTAGGAGCGTCGTTTACCGCGCGAGCGCTCACGTGATAAACTGCGCGGCGGCCAGAATCACTGCTGACGTCAGCGCACCTGACCGCAAGGCGCCACCAGCCAATCACATCGACCCCACCATATGTTTGGTGAGTACCGGCCAGCACGTGATACCGCGCGTGTACAAACTAATCAAAAACCCGATGACTCACGGAAATTTCCTTTACTAACGCTCGCTCATAACTTGCTGCCCAAGCAAGTTTTTATTTATTTACCTGATTTAATATTATGTTCGCACAAAACAACACAACACAAAACAATTGTGCTTCCAAAAATAAATCCGTAACAAAATTAATACTACATGCATGATCTTTATACAACAGAGAACAATACAACTAAAATTTTATAATGAATCTTACAAAGTTAAGAACGGCACTAGGCCTATGCGTATGCATACGTGCAATATTAGAACCTAGAATTGTTCATGGTGAACGAGTTCTTTCGGTCGATAAACCTAAATTTTGGAACTCTCTTCCTGCAGCTTTTTTCATTCTGCTCAGTCTTTATCTATGTCGTTTCGGGCTCAGCTTGATTCTTACCATTTTCAGCTGGCTTATACACTGTAGGCTGTCTGTCTCAGTATGCTGGCCTCAGTATTGCATTACCATGGCTTGGTTTTGGTGCCCATTGGCTGGTTTGTGCATCATACACCAGCGCTATAGAAGTTGCTAATTAATACTACTACAACTATTACTACCACTATTACTACTACTACTGCTACTGCTTCTGCTGCTCCTGCTGCTGCGGCTGCTGCTGCTACTACTACTACCAATAATAATAATAATAATGATAATGATAATGATGATGATGATGATGATGATGATGATGATGATGATGATGATGATGATGATGATGATGATGATGATGATGATGATGATGATGATGATGATGATGATGATGATGATGATGATGATGATGATGATGATGATGATGATGATGATGATGATGATGATGATGATGATGATGATGATGATGATGATGATGATGATGATGATGATGATGATGATGATGATGATGATGATGATGATGATGATGATGATGATGATGATGATGATGATGATGATGATGATGATGATAATGATAATGATAATGATAATGATAATGATAATGATAATGATAATGATAATGATAATGATAATAATAATAATAATAATAATAATAATAATAATAATATGTGTGTGTGTTTATGAGTTGTTATTTATAAGTTGTATGCATGCATACACATTTTCTATGTGCGCTTGAATACATGAATTATGCGTTATATGCAGTTTTCTTTTCATAAGACATTTCTCGAGTGAAATGCACACGCGTGTTAGTACACGTTTCTGTTGACGTCCGTGCATTAGTTTCACATCCTCCGTTTAGGTTTCGTAATAATGCGCCCGTGCATTAGCTCGCGTGCATTATCGCTAAGCGATGGGCGTCAGTTGGCAACATATTTGTTGAAGCCGACCAGGCGAATATTGATTTCGTTTTAAGTCCGTAGCACAGCGCCTCCGCGGTACTTCTTTCTACAGGAGCTGGCTAGAGTTGCGGCTCTGGTAGCTCTAGTAAGTTCGAGGATCAAAGGTTTGTTAGACACCACTGCAGTAGGCTTCAGAAGTATTAATAGAGAACGGCTCGCAAGCCTAGTGTAAGCACTCAGGCCTCGGCCAATAGGGCATTAGACGATTCAGCGCGGACTTCTACGAGAAGAGTACATGGTGAATTGTACTTGTTGGAGAGTAGATGATTAGTTATCTGAACACTTATCTAACGCCTTTTAAGTACTTGGTGAATAGCGCTTAATGAATAGAACTTGATGAATAATACTTGATGAATTATACTGGATGTAAGGTATGTGGTGAATTGTACTCTTTAAATTGTACAGGTGGATAGTACTTGGTTTATGGTATTTATGAATTTTACTTGATGAATAGTAATTGTTTAATAGTGTTTGAGAGTATTTATGAATTGTAGCTGGTGAATAGTAAGTGTTTAATAGTGAATAGTACTTGGTTAATAATAATTGGGGAATTGTCGTAAACTTAATCTTGAGCATCATCGTTGTCATCGTTTTCATCATCGTCATCTTCGTTTTCATCACGATCATCATCAGTTCCTGATGCCAGCCGTTTGACGGCAACTGATAAGAATGAATGATCTCCATTTTTCGATAATTTGTCAAGTTGACTGCTTTCCGCTTGAATGGTTCGAGTCTGGATTATTATTTCTACATTTATTAAGCGCCACTATCTAATGACTAAGCACCAGTCAATGGCACTGAGCAACTGTGAGTGAAGGACTTGCTCAAGATCCCTACACAGTAGCCGTCTTAGGGGAGGCTCGAACCCGTACTCTCCGCGTTACAAGCCAATAGGTTATCATGCCCCACAATAGGCTACCATGTATAAAGACACTTAGTACAGGAAATTTAGCTACCTCAAAACTCTGGTGGTATGGCTATGTAACTGATAAAAGCGACACGGGGTAGCCAGGGTGGGTGCAAACACGCCAGTGGCGACACCTAGTTATGACTTCTGTATAGCCGCTATAACAGTGCAAAAGGTATCAATCTGGCCTTCTGATTATGGTCCTTCTTTTCTTATCTTACCCTTATCGTACTACTACCTCACCTAAGTTTCCTACCTTAGCCTAGTTAAGTTACCTAACCTTTCCTAACCCTAACCTTGCATTTCTTCTTGGCATATCTCTGGCTGTATTTCGCCAGCTATTAAAGGCCATTCTGCTTTTTCGTGGTCTTGTGCTATGAGATCCGGAGCACTGCTGAGTAAATGTAAATGTATACAGTAGGTTTTATATAGCGACCGTATGGCCTCGTCCCTGCTCATTTTGCAATGAATTTATCGGGTGAGATCCTTTACCACCGCTGCCCGTTTGAATGGGCGCCACGCCATTTAAGGTCCCCGTGCACGGACCGTACTAGCCCCAGATTTAAATCTCTGAAATAGCCACGACCGAGACGCTAACCTGGGATCCTCACGCACAGAGGCTCATTGGCGTACGCACTTACCGATGTAGCTAACTAAGCCAGTAGGTTTCTTGAAGAGGCGCTATATAAATGTGCTGATACGATTACGATTACGATAGGTTGTTTACCTTGCCCGTTACCATATCCTTACCTTATCGCCGCCATGTTATGCACGGCGGTTCGCATGCAGTTACTACCAAATGGAATCCAAGCCTAGAGCTTTCCATAAAAAGAGTTGGAGCTCCTATCAGCTGAGGTGCAAAGAGCTTCGGTGAAAGGGAGGGAGACATGGGGAGGAAAGCGATGTAGCTACTCGTCTGGGAGCGAAGATTGTTTGTCTATGAGTTATCTAACAGCGAATGAAGGAGTTTGCAAACATGGCTGATTATAATAGTAGTAACTGCGAAAATGCTACTAACAACAGAAGCCAAATGTTGTCAAATACTAATAGTAAGTAGCCATATGTTGTTACTACTGGCAACTGTAATAGTATTTGTAAATGTAAAAGTAACATTTATAGTAACCCACCGATTGACTCCTAGTATCTGGTAGATTGGTACACACGACAATGCACTACAATACAATGCAAAGTCTTACGATACCTATTCATACATTAAATTAAATTACATTACATTATGTGTATCTAACCTCTACGTCTGCGTGGTTTCAAACCTGGTGCATAATACGGAATTGCTAAATTATGTGCATCACATCACATTTTCGCAATATATACTACATATTACTTATTACATATCACATGCTAAATACTACATAGTGCATACAATTTAATAGTATTACATATTACGTATTACCTATCACGCCTATGAATCATCATTTAGCCTATGGACATGTTTACTTGCTTACTTGCTTATTTACTTAAGTACTTACATATTATGTACTGCGTATTAATCCTACATATTACATATTACACGATGCATATTACACATTACCTATCGCATTACATTGTATGTCGTTGTAACAGGAGGCCAGATGGACGGATTCAAGTTCCTGTTGAAGCGTGGCTCTACCATTTGTACAACGGTCAACGGTTCAACCGTTCTCATGGAAGCGGTCAACCGGAACCGATTGGACTTTGTCGACTACCTGGTCAGCAACGCCGCCAAACTCGGCCTCGACGTACAGGTAAGACGAGGAACTTTAAACGTAATTGTTAATTAAAAAATCGAATCTAACAAAAAAAACTCACGAGGGCTTTGTGCTACTGCGCAAAGCTCTCAGTTAAAGAATCAAATCTAAAATCAGAATAAGAGTTCGAGTATAAGTTACCTTACCATTTCTTATACCTCATCTTACTTTACTTTGTCTCACTAGACCTTACTTTATTATGTTACTAGATACTTGTCATACTTATCTTGATTTTTCTAACCTTTTCTGAATACACCTTATGTTACCTTTGCTTAGCTTTCCTTATCTTGTTTTTCCATACCCACACTTTCACTTGCCTTGCATTCTTACTTTAACTTACTGTCCTTACTTGCCTTAACTTGTTTGTCTTACCTTACCTTGCTTGCCTTACTTTACATGATTTGCCGAGCCTTACTCCATACCTTGCCTTAACTTATCTTATATATCTTGCCTTACCTTACCTTTCCTTACTTTAACTTACCTTATTTGCTTTACCTTACCTTACCTTTCCTTACTTTAAATTACCTTATTTGTTTTACCTTACCCTACCTTTCCTTATTTTAACTTACCTTATTTGTCTTACCTTACTTACCTCTCCTTACCTTAACTTATCTTATTTGCCTTACCTAACCTCACCTTTCATTGCCTTACCTTACCTTGCAGGTGCGAGACAAGCGTGGCAGCAACGTACTATTCTACGCTGCCTCCGTCGGAAACCCGGACATCTTCCGTCGTCTGGTTGAAGCCGGATGCAGCGTCGAGAGTGACCATGGCAACCGGACAGTCTATATGCAGGCGGCGCTCAATGGTCATCTCGAAATGGTCAAGTACTTGACCACGAATGCAGAGTCACTCGGACTCAAGTTGGAACAGACGGACAACGAAGGAAGAAACGTCTTGTTCTATGGGTACTCTGGTCTAATCTAATCTGCTCTGATCTGATCTCACCCCAACACATCTAGCCTAGTCTAGTCTAGTCTAATCTAATCTAATCTAATTATCTCAATATCATTTAATCAAAACTCTTTCTCATGTTATTCATCTAATCTCGTCTATTCTGGGCTTGTCTGGCTTTCACTTTTGATTCTAACTTTCGCTTTGACTTCCATTTCAGAATCGAAAGCGGATGTACGGATATTCTCAAGTACCTGCTGGCTAGCGGAATCAAATGTCGTGCCGACAAAAAGTCTAAGACGAACTTGATGCAAGCGGCGCGCGCTGGAAACGTTTCCATGACGGAGCACCTGCTGGCGCATGCGCATTCCATCGGCCTTGACATTCACGCCGTCGACACCAAGGGTGAAAACGCGCTCTTCTACGCCGTCAGGTCCCGTCGTCCGCAGGTCGTCTGCGCTCTCCTGGACCGCGGACTCAAGCAGTGCACCAACACGAACGGTCTGAATGTCATATCGGTCAGCCTTGGACTGGGGCTAGACGGGATAGTGGCATTGGTCCTGGACCGGGCAGGGGACCTCGGCGAAGCGGTATGCAGCGTCGACGCCAAAGGACGTACGGCGCTACACCACTTCGTCGAGCAGGGAGATCTGGACATGCTGACGCGCTACGGATGCTACTATCGACGAGAGGCTGACCAGGACCTGACCGGATGTACGCTATTGATGAGCGCCTGTAAGCTATCGGCGGACACGAGGCAGATGGAGCTCGTGAGGTACCTGGTCGAGGTGCTGTGTGTCGACGTCAACCAGGTCGACCATCGGCGGCGAAGCGCCCTCTTCTACGCGGTCGAGTCGGGCAGTCTAGCGGCGACCAGCTACCTCCTCCAGCGCACGGACGGCATCGAGAGCGACGCCAACGGGCTGTCGCTGCTGATGGTCGCCGCGGTGACCGGAAACCACGCGGCGGCGGCGGAAATTGCTAGGTCAAGGTTCGTTCACGATCTGCTGGCGATGGTCGACCGGAACGGGCGCAACGAGGTTCACTACTGCGCCATGCATGACTGCGTCGCAATCCTCGACACGCTCGTTCCGCTTCGGTGCTACGTCGATTTGCGCGACTCGCACGGGAAGACGCCGCTGATGTACGCCTGCGAGAACGGGCGATGCCCAACCGTTGCGTGCCTTGTGCGTCGGGCTTCGGCGAGGGTAGACCTTCGCGACAATGACGGACGAAACGCCCTTCACTATTGCTTTACAGGCACGAACCCTAGCCTCCACTGCGCAAGGGTGTTGATGCAGAAGGGTGCGGAAATCAACCTGCGCGACAAGGGTGGGATTACCCCGCTTATGCTCGCCTGCCAGGCGTGTGCTAAGACGCATATACCGCTGATTCGATTCCTTATCGAGCAGGGAGCGGACCCGATCGCCCAGGACAATGACGGCAGCGATGCCTTCGATTATTGTCCCTTCGATTCCGAGTATGTTAAGGCGATTCTTCGAGAACGAACAGGTAATCGGTGTTTGTCTTTAAGTATAGATGTGCACTTGGGCCTACCAGTGCATGATTACAGGTGTATTGTTTTGCACAGGGAAGAGTCTCTTTTGTTGTCACCTCGATTCTAGCATCCCTAGAACAGTTCTACGTGACTGGACAGGTAAGCATTGCCATTAAGTACCCGAATGCATATAATACACCTGGATATGATTGCAGGTGCACTGTTCTGAATTACAAAAATGCATGCTTTGCTTGCTCTTCTCGAATCTAAATACGTAAGAGCGAGCCGGTAAATACAGGTATGCACTTACGTATACCTAGAAATAATTAATGCAGGTGCGCAGAATCAATGCCCGATTAGTTTTGCATTATAAAGACCGTCTAAACTGCCGTCCAATTTATTCAGAATAAGCTCAGACTCTGATACAAGACACAGGTAGCGCAATTACACAGGTAAATACATATATAAAGGTCGATGGTCGAGATGAGTCCAACCATTGCTCGACTATACTTTCATATTTTGCAACAAAAGTATGTGCTAAATGCTGATACACCAGGTATGTAAATGTATATGTAGTGTAAATATGGCTCAAAACTTCTTTGTGCCACACAATCAGCATCACAGATACCATCTACATCAGATCAAGTTCGCCTGAGCCAAGTTGTTTGGTCATTTTCGGTGCCAGGTGGGAATATGATGGTGTTAAGCCAGAGGAGACAGCATGGTGATAACCATGGTAATCATGCTTTTAAAAAAGTGTATAACTTTGCATTATAGAACTATTTCATTGTCAGCTCGATTCTGAGTGCGCTTTATAAATTCTAGGTGAGTGAACAGGTAAGCGACGCCAAGATATGTAGATTTACGTTTTAACAATTTCTGATCCACTTAATTACCTAAGAGCCATTAATTTCCATCATGGAAATACGAAAATCTGAGGTGCAAAGTTTAAACAGATCAACGCTAAAGGTTAATGGTGAAATGTGATCACAGGTAAGTCTCTGTGCACGGTGGAAGATGCATTTACGATTGCATATTGCTAAGGTGTCTGTCTTGTCACCTTTGCTTCCGGGGTTCCAATCACGGTGCGTAATGCAGCCTTTTATACAGGTGTCAGATAAGTAGTATTGCGTATGTTGATGAGTGGTATGGTGATCTATTCGATAGAGCGCTGTTGTATAATCTAACGATTGCGGGTTCGAACCTGCTGAGCGGACTCCGTGTAACAATCCTGAACAATGTTGCGCTTCAGGTTCAGATTTAATTACCTTTTGCGCATAATCAGGGCAATAAATAAATAAATAAATCGATGTATACTTTAACCCATATAAAGAAGTATGTACAGGTAATATTGATGGCGATTGCGTATAAGTAATTTTATTATTATGCCGTGTGTTCCATTACCCTTTGGCCATTTCTGTAGTCGAATGCACAAGTAGTTGCAACCAGGTATTTCCAAGCAATCAAATTAATTCTCATTTTCACCTGTCAGCGGGTGAACAGAACTCGGAAGACGATTTGGCAAATTAGAGGTCTTCAGCGACCAGGTACGACTGACGATCATATGTTCCTACTATTTCACCTCCGGCAGTCTATCCGGTTTTTATTTACGGGGGGATTGCACGATGTGGATTCCGGGATGTGTTGGTAGAGGCGTTATTACGTCGTGCATTCTTTACAACTCCTTTCTGCTCATTGCATTACACTGGACTTCTGTTTCAAGCGAAACTCAGGTTGACTATGACAAGATTTGACATTCTTATCTTTCACCCGACTGATACTGAAATGGGTAATACGTCATTCAACCGTTTAATCGCTTGATTTAAATCTCTGGAAGCTTTTATGTTCTCTTCGTCTTGGCTGCCAGTTAGATGGAGTTTTTGGCGCCAGCGGTTTCCTTAAAGTAGGCCAATCTGGACTTAGATTATCTAAATTGTAAAAATGGCTTGGTGGCTTTTTGTAAACTGTACTGAATGCACACGCTGTTTAGGTGTAGTGTTTGACTCCATCATGTCATTTTCTAACCATAGTCGTAATTGTAATTGTAATTTTTGTAATTGTCATTTGAGATTTATTAAGCGCCTCTTAGAGGATAAACTCAACAGAGTTGCTTCCGACCCAAAAAAGTAAAATCACTGTTAAACAGTACAGTCTTCAGGCGCCTGCGGAACACTTTGAGGCGGGGAGAAAGGAGCTCAAGTCGCAATTCTCGAGGGAGACGATTCCAGCGATTGGGACCAACGTAGTCAAAGCGTTCTACCGACTCCACAGTGGCACTTTTTTCCTGGTTTTATCGATAGCATGCGGGAGTTACCAAATTAGTGGTTGTGTCCAGACGACCTTTGTAGAATGGGGTTGAGCCACTGACCTTTTCCACCCGTCTCGGACGGTCGGACAGACTGACGGACGGGCGAGATCAAAGGCTACCATAGATCAAAGTTAATTAGTGCAGGAGCAGCGCAGCGGAATTTAATTATGGCGCCCGATCGCCTTCGGAAGTCACGTTTTCACCGGCAGAGGGCGATGCAGGGGAGCGGAAGTGAGGGAGGGGAGGTCCAGGTGCAAAGAATGTGCGCCTTCAAGAGATGTTGGCGTAATTTATGCTTCGTTTGCTAAGTTTGGCGGGGGATCACGAATCAAACTATAGCTCCCGTCATGCGTGACGTAACCCTACTTCATTGGCCAATTATTTCACAGCTCATTGAATTTAAGATTTCGAGGTGTGTCGGGCGATGACAGGTAGGGTGTCCCTACCTGCTTACGGAAGCTTTGTTGCCCTAGTTTAGGTATGGATGGACGCAGAAATCTTCGTGCCACAGCTCGGGGTGAACTTGGTTGTTATTTTAATGTTCCTCCGTTCCGCGATTAGATAATATTTAATGTTCCTTAATATTTAATGTTCCACCTTCCGCGACTAGATTATATTTGACGTTCCTTTTAATCTTCCTCCCTCCCTTAAATCCCTTCCGCTTCGCTACATCGCCGTGGCTGGGCTGGGAGTACCTGTAAGTAGGTATCGTGGATTGGAGCTAAATAAATGTTCTGAATGAATGAATGAACCATAACCCAAATCAGCTACATTACACTACATTGCGTGTTCTGTATTGCTTTACATTACACTGAATGTGGACCAGTGTTACCCACTCGATTCTTCTTTGTGGCCCGAGACGGAGCGAAACTTATTGATCTGATGCCTACGGACCGAACATCTGCGTACAGTTGGCGCCAATCAAAGAGCTCCGTTTTAATAATTATTGTAGCACCTGGGCAGTTGTGCCAATTGCACCTGTATTATTAATCGAATAAGGCTACCTGTATGGCCAGGTAGGCGGTAGTAATCCTTAGACGAGATTGTTACAGCGTCCTAGTTATCATATGCGCCGAGTAGATCAAAGCATGAAGTCATAGACATTTCTGTTTGCCTGTCTGTCTGTCTGTCTCCAACTGTCTGTTTGTCTGTCTTTGTCTGTCTGTATGTCTGTCCGTCTGTTTGTCTGTCTGTGTGTCTATCTGTCTGTCTGTCTGTTTGTTTGTCTGTGTGTCTGTCTCCATCTGTCTGTTTGTCTGTCTGTCTCTGTCTGTATGTCTGTCCGTCTGCCTGTCTGTCTCTGTCTGTATGTATGTCTATCTGTCTGTCTGTTTGTTTGCCTGTCTGTCCGTCTGTCTGTCTGTCTGTCTGCTGTCTGTCACTCAAACTGTCTGTCCAGCCTTCCATATGATTTTCCGTAAACATAATGCAATAAACATGTAAGTCTGCCTGTTTGTCTGCTGCTTGTCTGCGTATCTGTCTTTATCTCTGTGTGTCTCTGTCACTTCATCCGGTCTGTCTAAGTCCGTGCATCCATTGGCATAGTACAGTTCAACATTACGTTACAATGCCTTACGTCATATTACATTTATTAGGTGCGCTAACATTTACAATGCATTACACTCAATTACAATGCATTGCATTGAGTTACACTAACAATTGCATTATTAACTGCATTGCATTAACAGTTATATTGCATTAGACTAACATTTGCAATACATTACATTACTTACATTAATACTTGCATTAAATTGGATTGCATTATAAATACAGTTGTATTTATATTACATAATATTTACATGGGGTTACTCCTGGCTGTCCCTTGTATGCGCACTGCTACAACTCAGTTTAGAAGCTTTGCCTATGTTGGACCTACCAGCTGGAATCGCCTTTCCTGAGAGTTTCGGCTTGAGCTCCTCATTTGGTCCCTACCGCAGTTTCGCAAGCGCCTGAAGTCTGGTTTATTGGACAGTGGTCTCACTGGTTCGAGTGGGAAGCTTCCCGATGTGTTTATTCTTGAAGTGGCGCTTTATAAATGTCGGATTACGATTACAGTTACAATTACATTTGCGTTGTTTCAGAGGTGACGCCTTTGGAACGGGATGCTCTGTGGACTTTTCAGGAGAAGTTGAGCGACGGCCTGCACCTGAACAGCGTCCTTCGAGGTCTCGTCAAGGAAGGCATCTTCACAAAGACGCTGAGCTTCGAGGTTATGAAACAGCCTCACGTCGATCGCATGAGGAAACTTATCGAGATCCTGTGCACTCGGGGCGAGTCCGCCTTTCGGTCCTTCTGCCTTGTCTTGAAGAAGGAGGGCGAGATCGAAACCTCGTACGAGCTGCGAAAGATGGCCTACCGCAAAGAAATCGAGATCTTCTGGTAGAAGTGGTATTACCACGATTACCGTGGGTAATGCCCGCCTCCTAATAGCAGCAGAGGACCCGCGATCATTTGGCAGAAGGGGTATTGCTGCGAACACCGGTGGTAATACCTCTTCGTAAAAGTCCCTTATGAAAAATAACCAGGATATCGTCTGGTAGAAGTGATATTCCAACGAACACCGGTGGTATATCGGCCTACATTCGAAGGGCAGCGCAAAATCATGTGGTACTATGAAGTG
Organism: Norana najaformis; assembly: GCA_964023275.1. NCBI lineage: Eukaryota > Metazoa > Annelida > Clitellata > Crassiclitellata > Hormogastridae > Norana > Norana najaformis. The sequence goes on from OZ029925.1 coordinate 14,777,156, forward strand.
TTGTTACCTGTATTAAGAAAAACATGGTTGTTAAATCTGGAGGTGCTACCAAGTTTTAATGTTGGAAGTTTTGACTTTGTAAAACCGCACTTTACCGTGAGTAGTAAAAGGGTAAGCAGGCGGAACTTTACTGATGGTCTAGAGTTCGAATCAGTGAAAAGACACTTGAATCCATTGGGCTTGGAATGCGTATCGAGTTGCTAGTGGAACGCTGAACACTTAATAAAATCTATATGTGCCTATATCTTACTTACATTCTCTTAAATTCAGATAAATATTTTCCTCTAAGTTCAGGTAATTTTTCTCCTATGTTTAGAGAAATCGTTCTTGAAAGTTCTGATCAATTTTTCTGTTTTGCTGACCGCAGTAACTCGACAACGGTGCTCGTTTCAGTTCGAAGACATATCTATCCGTTCAGGACAACTGAAAGATGGGACCGTTAATCCTTAGGCTTCGCAATTGTTTTGCATTACTTGTTATTAGAGCTTGAAATCAAAACCCAGACTTTTGTTCTTTGCTACCTCTGACAACGCTTCTGAAATGTCAGAAGAAAGCATATTTGCTCTTACCGAATCAGTAACTAATGTAATGTAATGATGTGATATAATTCAGTCAGTCAGTCAGTCAGTCAGTCAGTCAGTCAGTCAGTCAGTCAGTCAGTCAGTCGGTTAAACATGCGATTAATTCACTATAATTAACTGTCTTTAGTGTAATACAGCGTAACTGTAATCGCAGTCGTAGTCGTAATTTTTGGAGTAACTAACTGTAAATGTACTGAACATTATACAGCGCTATTTGATAACCTCTTTGTAGCGGAGGAGGGGCGGATAATGCGGTTATTATAATGGGTATCAGATGGCGACGAAGTCATTTGGACGGATAATTGGATAACCGGATGATCGCTGATGGACAGATGATCAACGGGAAAGGCGCAGAGGGAAGAATGGAAGTCACGACGGAGGGAACGGGGGTTGGGGAAAAGACCGGAGACCGAGTCCTATTCCAATGATGGAGGACAAAAGAATTATGACACGGATTCGAGTGATGGATGAGTAGAGAGAGAGAGACAGACAGACAGACAGAGACAGACAGAGACAGACAGACAGACAGATAGAAAGAGACCGACGAACGGACGGACTAAGAAGCAGACGTGATAATGATGATTATCATCATCATCACCACTGATATCATCACACAATTCATTAAATAGGAAATAAAGTACATGTAATAAATGCATTGACTATGATCATAACAACGACATAGCAACAGCAGTATTACTAATGATAATAATAAACAACATAATAATATTGATGACGATGATGATGATGATAATAATAATAATAATAATAATAATAATAATAATATATTAATAAAGAATAATAATAATAATAATAATAATAATAATATTAATAATAATAATAATAATAATAATAATATATTAATGAAGAATAAGAATAATAATGCCCTGAATTCTTGAGGTGAAGCTCCAGACAATTTATAATCACAGATTTATTTGGTGCATCTTTAAGAGAAACTCCTGAGAAGCAAGCGCTCGACCTGACAGCAAGAAACCACGATTTAATGGAATAATAATATAGTATAATAATACATGACATTATTGTCATAAAGATGACGAAAAAAATAATAGTAATCAGATAGTCTAATCTGGCAAGACCAGGGCTTTTTGACGACATCATTTGTCGAGACCACATTGAAAAAAAGCTGGCTTCTCTTTGGGAGGTAAGGAGGTGCCTTGTCTTGGATGGAACAGTCATCGACACCTTGGCAGATTCACAACGGCCAAGAGCCGTTTAACAGGGTGCTGCTGCTGCTGCTACTGAGACTGCAGCCCAGCGAAAGTTGGCTAAGTGTGACAACCATCATGTCGGCTTACTGTTTTGCTCCCTTGGCCTTTACAACTCTTGACCCCATTAATCTAAATAGCATGGATTTCATCAAAAGTCATCGTAAATATTTGGCCCGAGTAACTGCTGACAAGAGGGAAAGTTAGTTACTCTTTTTGTGCAGTTCAATGGATTTAACGCAATTGCCTTTTTAAAAATTCACAGAGCCAGACAGCGTCGAGGATTTGCTAATTCAGAATTGTATTGTATTGTATTTGATAACTTATATAGCGCTTCTTACAGAACAAACTACTCAGAGGCGCTTCCAGCATGAGAACCCCTGGGAAATAAGAACAATGCAAATAATTTTTTCAAATTCTGAGCGACTTTTTACCTCGGGGCACAAAATAATAATCAGCATCACGATTCTTCAACGTGTGGCTCCATCGTACGACAGAAGTGTTGAACAATTGCGGGGTTGGCATCAATTATGTCGGCGCTCCACCAAGTGATGTCCAGCCTCTGCAACTTCCCCATTCCCTTCCTATCCCTCCTCTTTCCCGTTGACACTCCCTCGATGCCCATGCAATTAAGGCGAGGAAGATGATGTCGACGACGATGATGTGGCACGGGAGGACGTTGACGACTATGGCGAGGCCGAAGCGTGCGATTGCGATAACGGACAAAGTGGACTGGGTAGGGTAAGGTAAGGTAGGGTAAATTAGGAAAGGTATGGTAATATAAGGTAAAGTATGGTTGGAATGAGGGATAAGGTAATTCAAGTAAGGTAATATCAATGTAACGCAATATTAAGTAAGGTAATATAAGGCAATGTAAGGTAAGGCGATGCGAGGTAAAGTTTAGAAATGTAAGGTAAGGTAAGGTAAAGTATGTAAGGTAAGATAGTCAGGTCAAGCAAGATAAGGTAAGGCAATATAATGTGCTAAAGTTAAATAATGCAAGGTATGGTCAGATAAGCCAGGGTTAGGTAAGGCAAGATAAGGCAAGAAACGGCAATGGAAACTACAGTAAAGTAAGACAGAAGACAGGCAACAGATAACTAAAGTAGGTACAGGAAGGCGTATCCAGGTAATGCCAATTCGATGTGCCCCATATGATATTTTCCTTAGGATCGGCCCCCAAAGCCCAACTTATCTGTTATCTGTACACGCCCTGACCACTATTCTCTATTTGCCTCTGTGGATCAGCCACTGCGGCCGAGAAATAGGGTGAGGTCACAGAACGCAGTGATCGCATTCTCATATCAGTCTCCTATAAGCCTAAACTCGCATTTCTTAAGCGTCAAAAGATTAACTGGCGGAAACCATCCATATTTGATCACAGGCGCATATTCACGAACAAAACCAGCATGAAATTCATTCATTCATTCGTTCACTCATTCAGAGCATAAAGACGTCATTCGTTCTTATTTCCCAGGGGTTCTCATGCTGGAAGCGCCTGTGAGTAGTTGTTCTGTAAGAAGCGCTATATAAGTTATCAAACACAATACAATACAATTCAAGAGGCAGGTATGGTCAGGTTTGGTTGCGGGTCAAAAACCACAGGTCAGGTCCATCTGTTTATGTTTCTAAACGTGGGTGGCTCTGCCTTTCTGCCTCTGTTCCTCGTTGCCCTCTTTCCTTTGTCTCTGCCTCTTATCTGAAACCTTACCACTACAGCGCTTCATGATAACACATAATCCAGAATTCTCATTCCTTGCTGCACCCGGTGCGATTGAGCCTTGCGAAGCGACTGAGCGTAGGCACCTTGCACCGGAACGTGCTGTCCTGTGTTGGTCAAACGCAAAATGATTAGCTCGACTGCGCTATTACGAGATTCGGGGACTGGAGCGCGCGTTGTCATGGCAACCGGATGACGTGTCGCAATGGATGATGCTGAAACGCCATCTATCGATATGAAATAGTTGCATACATCTGGATATTTGTATAGCGCCCTTTGGGTACGACTGACTTTGGTGCAGTCCAGTGCAATTTAAGTCAGTACAGTGGACAGACAGCAAGTCAAGATCTCGTCCATTTCAACTGTAGTCGTAAACGTAACTTAAAATTACGTAGCATCGTAATTTAATGTGATTTTTGCATATATTCGTCTGCGGATGATCTCGCTCTTATAGAATTATAGCATCAGTTTTGTTGATAGCTGCGTCTTTCATAGGTTCTTATAAGGCGCTATATAAATGTCCAACTACATTTATACGTACCTATCTACATACCAGCCTAAGTACATATATACATACATACATACATACATTTATACTTTCTGTGGGAAGGCACTTCTGAGAGTGCAGCCTTCCATGGGTAACAAACGTGCTATAGAAATATTCTGTTGAAATTCAGCTCGTTTCTGCAAAACCATCGAAGGCAGCTAAGTCCGCAGAAACTTAGCTTAACATTTCCAAGCTTGGGAACCTTGTATCCTATTGCTTTATTTGCTTGGTGTATGGAAGAGCGATACAATACAACGCAATTCAATCCAATACAATGTGAATCAATGCAGTGCATGCAATACTTTAATCCAGTACGATAATTTGTAATATAATACAATACAATACAACACACTACAGTGCAACACAATGCAATATGAAACAACATGCTAAGTCCAGTAGGAGTCCATAATAATTTACAATACAATGCAATGCAATGCAGTGCAACTCATTACAGTACAATCCAATTTAGATTTAATAAATGAGTCAAGATTCGTTTAAAAAAGCAAACTCACTTTCAAGAAATAATTTTTAAAAAGCCTCTGAAAAGTTGATGTCGTAAAGACGTTATAAAATTTGTGGTTACAATTAAAATTATAATAATAGTCAACCGATAAATTTCACTTTGTAGACTAGTTTCGTATTCTTCAAGTACTACAGTAAAGAAGTCCTGTTACAAGCGGCGGTACTGGAACTCAAAGTCCTTCTTCCTTGGGGCATCGTGACAGCAGAATTTATATATGTGACCCAAATCAATAAACGCCGATATATGTTAGGCTTTAAAATGGGACTTTGTACGGTACGTCCGCTTTCTCGCCTAAAGTCAATGTCTGGAAACTGCGGGCACTAATGTGGCAAAACTCTTATATACATCATTCGTTGTCTGATATTGAAACTCAGTTATTGTCGTTTATCAGTTGATGTGGCATTTCGAAGTATTTGTACAAACCATAGAAGACATAAACGAACACAGAACAACACTTGGACTAAACACCGGGAAAAAACATTCAATCTGGTGAACAATCGAAAAGAAATAGAATTCAGTTATTCGCATGGAAGTGATGATGATGATGATGATGACGATGATGAAGACGACGACGACGACGATGATGATATAAAACTTTAGCAATCGGCGACACTGCTTTGAAAACCGACGATTGATGTGTGTGAAAAGAAGCGTTCTAGTTTTGCGATTGTCAGCAGTTATAGACATTACTGTAATAACAGAGCGGAACTGTCTGAAAGAGGAGATATGATGAAGAGCACAACACAAACCACAATCATCCACATTATCCGTCTGAACGTCTGCCACACTGACCCTTGGATCTTGACCTGGAACCGAGTCTGATCCTTCCTGCCTATCGACTTTGTTTTGACTGAGCGTTGTGAATAACCTGGTTCCTGTGACTTAGCTTTCTTTGGGCGCTGCAGAATCTTGATTACGATTACGAAGTCACTACGGGCATATTACGAGCGCGTGTCTTCGCGCTGTATACCGTTGTGTATTGCCAGTAGTTGAGGCTTAGGCATACGTAGCGCATAGGTGGTCATTAATAGTGGGCAGTAATGCTTTTTGCATGTATACTTTGCTGTTGTTCAGAGTGGGCCTATACTCGGAACTGTCTGAAACATTTGCCTTATTCTTGTAAGTTTCTGCCATGAAATTACCTGTATTATACACGGATCGGATAGGCAACAAGCCTTTGCAGGATATTAGTGAGATTTTGCAGGTTAACGGATAGGGTTTCGCTTGTACATGTAGCTCGAAGTTGTGTCCTGCGACACCGTTTCTTTAAATTGTCTCAGTGGCTAACCTTCATTCACATGTGTTTTGATTGATGGGCATTTGCGGGATTGCCACTGTTCTTTGCAACAAATGCTTGGAGACTTGTAACGAAACACAGGCGTGAAATCTGTCGAGTCACTCTAAGGCAACTATTGTCGGGTAATCGTTGCGGATTCCGTTTATTGCAAAAAAGATGTAACATTAATGATCTAGCTTTGTTTGATGGACAGCCTGTGAGTTTGTTTTCATGACTTGCTTTTACCAAGCACTGAGAAATTGTTTTTACAACAGATCAGCTCTGAAAGGTGAACAATGCTGGCGCATTGTCGGTAACGGTGGTAGTGTTGCTGATATTGACTTCCGAATCGGATGCCTAAAACTTACTGTTAATGCCAACCCAGAAAAATAGCCACTTGTTCTGCATGAAGGAGCTCGCTAGTCGAGGACACAGGATTCATTTCTTATTAAAACCTATAAATAGCTCCACTGTTTGCACTTCATACACATATAGAAACAGCCACTGAGTGCCACAACACAATTTCTTACAAAAATTACAACTTCAAAACAATAATATTTTCTCTTCAAAAGCATAACATACATAATAACTGGGATCACAACAAGTAGTCGAATTGATGCGTCTTTCTTACAAAGACTCGAAGCCTATGTCTTGGACTTTGAACTTTCTATGTACTGTAATGGACTGGCAAGAGCTTTAACAACGCCCATTTCGACTAAATCGTCGATCTCCCGCTTTACTTCCGGCGATACACCAAGGAACATATGAAGCGGTAACAGCACAATCAGATCGTTATTTGTTCTCGTCTTCTACGAAATAGGAAAAAACCAGGCTTGTAAAAAATCTGTCGGAATATTTAGACAACACATCAAGCAATTTGCAAGTCTCAATTAAACTTTCAGTGGCATTTCATATATTTTACCACAATCCTGAGAGAGGCCCACACAGCCCGTCACACACTTAGTGACGTGTACCATCTTCCTTTCAGCTTCTTCAAATCAACCAAGTATGAACTATACCTTTTTCTGAAAGACTGTACAAAGATTGTGCCACCTAGATATTAGTTTGACGACGTCGGGTGTAAAACAATCGCATTATCACCAGGTTGTTATACTGATAAGCATACTGTTCTTGCTTCATTTCAGCCTGCAAAACAGCATTTTCGAGGGCCTCTCATAAATTTTGCCTCGATTTTCGTAAATATTTTGTAGGCTTGTGACCTAAATTCGGAGGAATCCAGATTTCGTTTGACCCTGTTTCTTTGAGAATGGTCAAAGGCTCCCAAGGCATTGTTTCGTAGACGCGCAATTACGGTGCTAAGCCCACCTTGGCGTTATAACCGCTTCTCTCAGTGCACAGCCGCGAAAGGTATAAAATTACGCTAGTACATTGGATTTTCCTGAATGCCATGGTGAATTCTCTTCTTCAAAGACTGATTCCACCGTTCAACAAGGCCAGGTGCTTCAGGGTGCCCAGGTGTATCAAACCCGGTACTACATCCATCAGCTTTAAAAATTCTCGAGTCAAACATTCAGTAAAGTTTGTCCCTTGGTCATTGGTAATAATATCATGTACACTCACATTAACGAACATTTCTAACAATGCATTGCAAAAGGACTTCGCGATTTGTCTTTTGAGTAAGAATAATCTAGGCCAAACCTGTGCAAAGATCAGCAATACACAAGCAGTGCTTATGCGCGGCCGAAGATGCACTCTCTGTAGAGACAATCACATCCATATTCTTATGACAAAAAGCAATTTCCACCCTTGTAGTCAGGAAGCTTGCACCCGATCCAGTAATCAGATTTCTTGACATAGATTAGACATGAGTTGTTAGTAGGAGAACGGAAGAGTCAGTCGGTAGTTATGCAGTGCAAGCACTTGTAAGCACAAACCATGAAATAAACTACAAGACGCTGTGGTACAAAAGGAAAACATGAAGAGACATGAAGTGATAATGATTATGATGATAATGATGATGATAACAATGCTTTAAACAATATCATTGTAATTATAATTGTGATTGTAATGTCATGTGCAACTCTGATACAAAATTATCATGCACTTGTTTTGCTATTCAGCTCGGCTCGTAAGATCACATGAGAAATACACATGAGAATTACGTGATTCTACGTTAAGGGTCTCTAAAATAGAACAAATATGTAAGTACAATGAGTCTAGACAGATCACATGAGGTCAAACTTGCATGAGGCTTTGTATATATATAAAATGTTCTTCAACCCCTGAATAGATACGACTTAACTCATGCTCTGTGCACAAGAATTAATCAGCGCCACATGACTTAGACAGTATACACTGCACTGGGATGAACAAAACACCCAAGATTTTTATTCCATCCAGTTCCTGCAGTCTATTCCGTTTTTTTCCAGAATCTCGGTTGCATTTCCGATCTCGTTATTATTTATGTTCCCTATAACCATTTCACCTCCTCGAATTCGTCTTCAGAGTCAAATACTTGAAGCTCTACTGTCGGCTCCGGACAATTTAAGATACTCTGTGTCCAATCCAGCGCTTTATCTGCTCGTTATGAGTCTTTGTCCTCTGTTCATCCTTCTTTTCAAGGGTAAGTATTCTTGTGCTTTTGACAGTTTTCCCCATATGAAACAAAGTTTTGAAATCTGCTGACTCCTCTGCTTCAGCTGTTCTCTCCATGATAACATCCGCAAACTTAAATGATCTCTACCTGCTGGCGCCCTCAAAACCCTTCACGCTGCTCCTGTTCTACCTTATGTGAATTATTGCACAATGATCTAGGCAGTCCTCGGTCGCATTTAAATCCATTACTTTAATCATCAAACAGAGCCGTTAAATTTATCTCTGGTGTACTTCGTCTTAATGAGACCTCTAGTCTCTTTACGTTGCTTGAATTATTATCGATTTATGATATCAATAAACTTCAGTTCGTTCTTTTCATGTTTTGGCATAACTTAGGTAAGCTTTATCCATTATTTGCATTGTACTTCACTGTTAATGCCAAACTTATACAATGTTATGTAATACATTTAAATACAGCACAAAACAATTAAAATTTGATAAGTGAGTGAAATGAGCGAAGAATCATTTGAAGAAACCAAAATTATTGCGTCTCCGAAAAGCTTCTCTTGCAGAGTTACTATACAGATTTGCCAATTATAATTACAACGGGTAAATTGCGTTTCGTAGACTAGTTTCGTGTTCAGCTACTGCTGCAAAGAATTCCTAATACAAATCGAGGTGCTGGCACCCAAAGTCCTTTCTTGGGGCAGCATGACTTCTATGGCGCCGGTATTGGTTACACAAAGCACCAACCGATGACTTGGACTTCAGATGACCGAAATCAATAAACCTACCGTCATGTGTTAGACTTCAAAAAAGAACTTTGTTCAGCACGCCTGCTTCTTGCGTAAACATAATGTCTATTAACTACAGACACTGACGTCGACAAAACACTAACACACATAATTCATTGTTTAGCATTGAAGTACAGCCACTGCCCTGTATAAACTGACCGGAGTTTTGTACAAACATAGCCAGTACAAATTAAGACAGAAAAATACTAGGGCTAAACTTAAGGAAATACCTGATTTGGTAAACAATGTAAATGAGAGATCATTTATTCACACAAATGGCTGGCATCTGAAACTGATGATGACAACAATGTTGTCGGAGCGGAATTTTATTCTTAAAGACGATAATGAGGATGATAATGACGCTGATACAAAGTGTCTGGTAGTAGACATAGTCAGACAGCTGATATCTGAAAATGGGTGCATTCTAGAAAAACTATTGTAGGTTATTATTAGACTTCACTATGACGATACCTCTAATATTTAAGAAAACAGACCCACTTGACACAAAAACTATAAAGAGTAAAGCTCATTGTGTAACATTAGGATTAAACGCATATGACATATGGCATCGTGTGATAAGCCTATTACGTGCGCGGGTGTGTGAGTTGTGACTGTGCATATTGCCAGTATATTGCTGTGCATATTTGCTGTGCATATTGCTGTGCATATTTACAGTATCTGTAAATAGTATATGTATCTGTAACATATAGATCTTTATTGAGATTTTGTGTTCATTCAAGACTGCTGCGAGAACGCAGCCCATGCACTTAGCCTACGTTTTAGAGTAAGCCTGCTCGGAACGGTTTAAAAATTATGCTTTTTGGTCGCACGCAAGAAAAGACCCACGGTAGAATCGAAGGGCAATTCCAACAAGTTATGTATCTGTAAGATTTTTGGACGTTAAAGGATATTGAGAACCTACGCGTTTTACATGCAGTTGTGAACCGAATACAGTATATTTAATTTCGCTCAGTGCCTAACCTTCATTCATTAGTAGATCGACTAATGGGCATTGGCGGTTTATGACATGCCTATCTAAGCATCCTTGAAGACTTGTAACGAATCACTGCAGTAGAATAAAGAAATCTTAGGATTCAAGAAAATGAAGAATTGTCGCGAAATGGTTGAAAATACTTTTTATTTTTCTAAGCAAGATGTTGTACTAATGATCTTGCTTTCATTGAAGAAAACCCTTTGAACTTGTCTTCCAAACTTGCTTTTGCAGAGCACTGATCAATTGCTTTTACAACGATTCAGCGTTGGAAGGCGAACAATGCCTGCGAAGAGCTGTAAACCTAAGTGTCTAGGACCGATGGTAGTGGTGCTGTTATTGGCTGCCGCGTCTGATGCCTACAATTTGCTGTTCACGCCAGTGCAGCACATGAGCAACTTGCACTGTATGATGACGATGGCCAAGGAGCTTAATACTCGAGGACATAAAATTCATTTCTTACTCAACAATGACGTTTCCTTTAACGAAATTGCGGATATGGCTACTACCGGTGTTGAGATTTATCGTTAGGGATGCAGCTTCGATGGCGACTTTACTTTTGAGTTGGAACAGGGTATGGAAGATTACATGCGAAAAATGATGACGGGCGAAATCAGCTACAGCGAAATGATTCGACTCTTTCACAGACTTATGAATCAGGAGTGCGCCAACTTGCTCATGAGAAGTGAAGACATGATTGCCAAGCTACAAAGCGAGAAACTCGACATGGCGATAGTGGACGGAATTTTCATTACAAAATGCTACTTTTTGCTCCCTCATCGACTCGGAATACCCTGGGTCACGCGTACCGACTTCGTAGAACCCTGGCTGGTTAGAGTTCCGTGGCTACCATCGTTCGTTTTGACCCATATCTCGAGTTTCACCGAGAACATGAGTTTCTTCCAGGGACTTCAGAATACGGCGATAGACTTGGCCTTTGCTATCTTCATTTCTGTTTCCAATCCGCCTGATGATATCCTCACCAGATACCGCCAGTACGGACCATACGAATCTCTGAACGACCTCGCGAGGAAGTCCAGGCTCTTCATCACTAGTCGTGACGTCGTACTAGATTACGCCAAACCGTCGATGCCAAACATGGTAGACGCCGGTGGAATGACGATTAAGCCATCTGGAAAGCTTCCAACGGATATCCAAGAATTTCTGGACGGTTTCAGCGACGGTGTTATCCTTGCGACTCTGGGATCCATGGCAAAAACTCTGCCTAGAAGTGTGGCGGAGAAATTTCTGGCTGCCTTTGGTCGACTAGAAGGATACAGAGTCGTGTGAAAATTCGAGAATGCGAATAACCTGACAATTCCCGCAAACGTAATGATTCAACGTTGCTTACCACAGCAGGATATCGTCGGTCATCCAAAGACGAAGCTTTTCATGACACACTGTGGGAACAACGGACAATTCGAAGCCGTTTATCATGGGGTAATTTTGTAATTTGTATTTTGTAATCGGTCAATTATATAGCGCCGTTTAAAATGATACTCATCAGAGGTGCTCTCAAATAAATAGATTAAATAGAACTGTTTCCATCGCTTACAGAAAAGAAGCATATAATCAACATGAAGCTGATCGAGCAGGTCATCTTGGTTGTACTACCTGGGTCATATTGATACTACATGAATTATTAATACATTTAAAGACTCATTATCATATATTCTTTTTCTTTTGTTCATCCATCATAAAAGTGTTAGGGATTACATCGCAATATTTTAAATTTACTCATGTAAAAATATTCTGTTACAAGTTACTTGTGAGTAACCGAGGTGATGAAGCCAGAAAACTATTGCATTGACACAACAGAATTTTTAATTCTTAGAATTGTACAAAATCATTTCTCACTAATAATACACTGATTGTCGTATACCTATTTATTGTTACCGGAAAGCATTATAGATGTTTGACATATTAATTGGTCTCATTAGTATTTATGCACCTGTTCTTACTGCGGTTCACTATGCCACAAGGACAAGTTCTTCCAAAGTTTTCAAGCTCATCGGAGTTCCTTTTCCTCTTCCTCATCATTAGCATCATCATCGTCGTCGCTATCAGCATCATGATGATAATCATCTTTAAATTTCATATAGTGTTTTAGCAGGTCATCACTTATTGAAATTCAACAACCAATAGTCCCCTTTCCTTCTTATATTGATCCGTTGCATGTCTGAACCTCAGACATTTTATTACTATACGTTTTCGTTGTTTGCCACAGGTGCCTATGCTTGGATTTTCTCTGTTTTTTTGACCAGCCTTATAATGCCATGCGCATCCAATACAAAGGTTACGGAATCGACATGAATATTCAAGATTTTACCTCCGACGAATTGTACTCTAACATCATGAAGATTCTAATTGACCCGAATTATAAACGTCGCATCTCTCTCGCTTCGGAAATCTTCCGCAGCGCCCCACAGCGACCGGCCGAGAGAGCAGCATTCTGGATCGAACACGTCATTAAATTTGGTTCCGATCATCTCCAATCAGCTGGAAAAGATCTCAGCTTCTTTCAGTATTTCATGATGGATGTCTTGATCGTTATCTTAATTGTTGCAATTATTTTATTTGCTATGGTTTGGAAATTGTGTTTTTGGCTTTTGAGAAAGATTTTAAAAATAGAAAATGAGCAAAAATTGAAAATCAATTAAACGAATGCCATCTGAAGGTCGTTTCTATCGAACAAGAAAGATTAACAATCAGTTATTATAATGAAGCAAGTTATTAAGGTTGAGATATTTTACAGGAAGACAGAAGGTGCATTATTTGTGTTGACATTATGTATTTTGTACTTTGGTGAATCGTTTTGTAACATTACAAAAGCTGTTGTAATTCGCACATATGTTTGTATGTAGACCTTTCAGAAATTTTCTTAAGCGCCTTTAGGAAACACGGGCCCTAGGCTCAATGTTAATAAAGTTACGAAGAGTTTGGTTTTTAGTCAAATCATACTACCACAGATTCCTATGCTATGCATTCGTGTGCTACAGTATAACATGCTATTATATGCTATCATATTATATTCTATCTTATTCCAGTTATTCAGTATAAAGGAACTCGTTTTTTAGACGCAATTTTAGGCAGATAAACTTAAATATCCTAGTTGCATGCAAAATGTCGTAGATTTTACGAACTCAGACAATTGGCGTTATTGGACAAAGTGTTTTCAGAGATTAAAGAGGACTAGTAAAGTTACTTGGAAGACAATGTGTGTTTAGCCATAATTATGCGTTTCACAGAGATCACGTGTTACAGTTATGTCAACCTGAGCTTACAGTAATAATTTCGCATTTCGAATTTCGTCTGTGTATACATGTATCTTTCCGAATATGTTTGACAAGGTGAGATCATGGCATTATCGATTTATTGCATTATCGTGATACTATTAATTTTTCAGAAGCAGGGTTTTTGGATTGTATGATTGTTTGGCTTAACTGCCAATACAACGAGAGAAATCCAACAGCTGAAACTCGATTTTCATTTGATCTGAATACATGTGATATCCGATTAGAAGAAGTTTATTTACACAGGGCAAAATAGGAAACAAAATCGTTGCAAAAATAGGAACTGAATAAGTAGGACTTCTGTGGTTAATTCTTATCTTCAGCTTGTAAATTATTATTATTAACCCAAAGGACAATTTACCATTAAACTCACAGGTACAATTCCAAAAATAAGAAACGCAGTCAAGATGTGAAGCACAAAAAGTTCTATGAAGTTTTCATACATTCTAGCATATTGGGAATGATGAACAAATGAACAAACGAACAAATTCGATATCCTGTTAAATCCAGCAGGCTGCTTTCTCCATTTGTCGCTCCTGAAGCTTTTACCCCAGAGAAATGTATTGTTTGCACCTCCAATCAGCTGGATTCTTGATTATTTTAGACTATAGAGTACAATTCATAGGCAGTAAAATCATGAATATTCAGTGCAATTCCATATCCTTCTGTTCCAAACGAATTGCTATGTGTGCTTTAAATATCCTTCAATCTCCAGAGCTGTGTCTTTCAGTTGAATAAGGTTGTAGAATAAATGAGCACCAAAAACCCTTACATTATCCGAAACATTGACCAAAAGTCACCCCCTTGGTAAGAGCCTCGAACTGTCCGTTGTTTCTGCAGTGAGTGATAAACAGCTGCGTCTTCGGATGCACCAAGATGTCGTTTTTCGGCAGCCAACGACCTGCTCTTGTGTCTACAGGCTAGTCCGGAATATCATTGGTAACGTTGTTCGGTCGTCAGATGAGTGTACGTTGGTCGATTCGACTGCCCAAAAAAAGTTCCTAACCAAGACATCACGAAAGGAAGACTTCAGCGATGCGAAACTAACCAGAATGAACCTATCATCAACACCATCTGGAAGTGTATGCTTTGCGACTTCCATCGTCATTCACGTAAGGCATCGAAGGCTTCGCGTAATCGTACAGAAAATCGCTTGTTAAAATCCAGAACTTTGAGTTGTGTAGGCCTATAAGTTCGTCAAGTGATTGAAAGCGTCAGTGCGTTAAAGCACGTCTTCAGATAAGATAAGGCTGTCCATCTTTGAGATCATGACCTACGAAGTCTATTCTCTCAGTTTGGGATGAGGACTGACCTAGAACGAATGGCAGAAGTTACGGAGCTTGCATAGCCCGCTCTTCGGGATAACCCACGATAATTCAAGGTATTCTGTGTCTGTATCGAATCAGGTAGAGATACCTGGTCGCGCATGTTTCATCGAGGACAGCGAAGTCAAATCCAACATGTAGCGCGAGATGAGTTTGACGAACATTTCAAACGAATCTCTTCTCGTTAAATCAGCTGCTAAATCCGTTCGTACGCCTGTTCTAGGTCTTCGGTCGAATTCGTTCTCGTTCTAGCTTATCTGAAGAACGCAATCTTTGCCTCGTCAGCCTGTTAAGGGTCGACTTTCACACGTGCCATAAACCAGGACTGCTTCATTAGCCTTATAAGACCCTTGGGGAGTGCAGCATTCTTAAAGCCAGCATCGGCGTTCCCTTGCTGGCTCACCAGTAGCGACTGGTAGATGACTTAAACGACCTTGGTGTAGTCATCGCAGAAGCCAATATGTGCCTTAGCGTGATGATGAACCAGAGGGTGCCGACCGGGTCTGCCCTGGCAATTGTCAGCTGGATTCGGGTTTCGAAACCAAACTCGAGGCTTGTGGCTTATGCAAACCGCGTTGGTATCTTTTTGCCAGCACATATTCAGGCCTTCAGTCTTGGGGAAGTCGTTTCCATAGGTCAGCATCCCCTTTAGCGTCGTAGCTTGCCTTGAAGACATGATGTTATCTATCTTTGCTTTGTTAATGAGTCAACGAATCTGGCTAAACGGTACGGTATTATTTACAAGAATGATCCGTGTTCCAGAGACATAGGCCGGGGGGTTGATGTCAGCACGCCTTTCACAAGAAGAAAGCTCTTGAAAGGCTGCGTGAATATGTCCTGGTTCTGCATGCCGACCTGTATCGCCTGGCCGTTGTTGATGGCCATTGTCGCTACTTTTACGACTCAACTCTCTCGTCCACCGGCAGAGCCTCGGTGATGTTGAACATGTCATTTGCTACTTCCATGGTCACCATGCTCCTGGATGAAAAGGGAAAATAAGCGCAATAAGTACAATTATAAAATAATAATACGAAAATAAGTACAATATTTTGCACCGGCGGTCAATCGAGAAGCTACAAGATGGTGTCCAGGATTAGGATGTTCTTGATCCCGAGGATGAGATAATTACTCCCGCGCAGCGTCTTAAAGCCGGCTAAGGCGATGCGGGTGTGTATGTACTAGGCTGCAAGGGCCGCAGGTAGGTCACCTGTTGCAGGAACTCAGCGCTCTTCTCGCTGAAGACCTTCTCGGTGGGGTAAGAGACTTTTGCGCGCTTTCCCTTTACGACGTCAACATTGTCTTTCACCGCCGATGCTGTCATGGCGCTGATTTTCCCCACTCTGCAAGCCACATCGGCCACGCTTTTATGATGTCTTAGTTTCCGATTATGAAGTAGCCAGGGGAACAGAGGGCTCACGTGACGTTGATTAGGCTGGGCCCAACAACACACCGCTGCCTCCTGCGGACCGTAGTGGTTCCTGATGTCGATTAGCTGGTCCGGTCCTCGCTTTTCGCCGCATAGCGGGCATAATTGGGTCTCCGCACGCGTCCCAATGCTACAGCCTCGGCAGGGTGCCGGCACAGTTACGTCTCTTCCGATCTTGCCGTCATGGTATACACAGCACTGATCGCATGTTGCGTCTCACTGCGCATCAGTCATGTACAATTTACCTTTGCTGTCGCCTTTATGTTGTTAAGTATATCCCAATCGAGACTTTATTCTAACTGAACGTGCGAAAGGTCGCACCGCCATCTAGATGGGAGCATTGAGATAGGTAATCGATGTGTTTTGCAACGGCTTCGTGGGCGGGATCTTCCGGTGCATCAAATCCAGCGGCTGGGTCTGGGTAGGGGAGCATCAACATAGTTGGAGTTGGCATTAACCAAAGCGGCATTCGAACTGTTGTTGGGAGGGGTGGTGGCGGCTTCGGTAGAGATGGGACGAGAGGGCCGACAACGCAAGGTGAATTCAAGCTGCCCTTAACATCTACTCAGGGCCAGCCTTAGGCAAAGTTAAAAGTGTTCAGCTAAACAGTGCAGCTGATTTTAGGTACCGCCGATTTCTTGGCCGCGATTTGTTTGTTAACTTGAAATTTGTGGCAATATTGGCCGCAACCCACCATATTTCATAACCCATAACTCAATGGGGCACGTTCACCCCTCCATCGATAACTGGAAACTAACACTCACAGTGCGTCAATAAGCTGAAATTAACTCTCACGGCGCAAGTTATCCAGACGCATAGAATATAAGAAGCTGGAAATCACACTTGTTTAGTAATCTTGCTAGTCTGATCAATAGACAGGAGTGACGTAACAGGTTACAAGTAGGCCTTCTAGTCATATGTTACGCCAGTGAATCGTTTTCGAACATTTTGAGTGAAAATACGTAGGGGGAGGAGTTGAAAAGAGGTAGGGGAACAATGAAAGGAAGATATGGGGCCCCCAACTTAGGGTGGAACAGGGTAACAGAGAGGCTAAGACCGGCCGTGTAAGTAATAAAGGTTCAAACAGGTCGCTGATTGCAAGGATATTTGATTTCCACATTACTTTTTGAGGGCTTACTTACATCATACTATGTTTTGCATGCAGCCTTCCGACGTCTGATATGAAAAAGGTCATAGTAGTAGTTAAGTCACTGCTACCGTTGTCAATGCCACAAGTTCTTCAGGGCGTGCTTCCAGTATTATTAAGAGTACCATCACTCAAGAAATTGTATTACCTCAGCAAACTATGCGAGATCAACCGCTCCTGTTGTCCTTGAAAGTTCTGTCACTGTAGCTACAAGCAGTACGAGTAGATCCTCACGTGCCGTTAGTGCCAGGTTTGAAACCAAAGAGCAGGTGCCTTCTGTCCGTGTTTACTGATCAACCGTTGCTTGTGTAACTGCCTTCAGATTGCTGACAATGAAACTGTGGCAAATTCTACTGGTAGGTTCTCACATACACTGAAGTCTTCAAACTAGTCTGTCATTAAATAGAATTCAATGCAATACATTGGTTTCTATACGAGGAGGTGCTGAAAAGAGTTGGAGAAGACAGGTGAACGATGGGTACAAACAATAAGGAGGCGAAAGAGAAAATGAAATGAGTCGGTCACACATTGAGAGGGAACTCACTCTCAAGAACAGTCATTGAGGGCAGAATGGAGGGGAGGAAGACAAGAGAAAGACCCAAACATGTGTTGCTGGATTGGATGATGACGGACGGATACAGCAGGCTGAAAGAAGAAGCTCAGCACCGAGAGGAGTGACGTCATTGGAAGTTTGACCTGCCTGAGGCAGAGAACCAGAAGAAGAGAAGAATATGCAATACATTAAATCCAGTATGAGAATTTGCAATACTACAGCACAGTGCGAAACAATTCAAACGCGTTAATCAGTAGGCCCTGCCTGTGTGAATTCAAGCATAATGCAATGCAATACCATATATTACAGTACAATTCAATGCAATGCAGCTTAATACAGTACGACACAATAAAATGAGATAATGAGTTTTAAGAAAGTAAACTCGTGTTCTAGAATGTTCTATTTACTGAGATGAGCTACGCAAATTTCCTATTAAAATTAAAGTTTTAATTTCAACAGGTAAAATGGCGCTCTGTAGACTAGTTTTGTGTTCAAGTACTTGGCGCTCAAAGTCCTTGAGTGGAGCAGCGTTATCGCAAAGAATAGGTGACCCAAGTAAACAACGCAGTTATGAACTAGGCTCTACAAATAAGACCTTGCTCGACACGTCTGCTTTCTCGTGTAAAGGCAATGTCTGGAAACTGCAGGCACTACTACAGAGAGAACAGTTATATGCATCATTCATCGTCTGCGATTGAAGCATAGTACTGTTACTGTCCTCTATCACCCGATGTAGCTTTTCTGAGATGTGTAGAAACATAGACATTATAAACGAGGAAACAAGATTTGAACTAAAAATTATGAAACTTCTGGAATTGACCAACAGTTGAGGAGAACAGTCATTTAATGTTTGGCATCAGGGTCTGATGATGATGATAATGATGATGATGATGATGATGATACAAAACTGACTGGAAACATTTGACAAAAAACTGCTGATGTGTATGAAAAGCAGAGTCCTAGCACACTAGTGCTAGCTGCTACTGAAAATTACCGTGACAATACAATTGCACTTCACCAAAACAGGCCTGCATGAGAAAACGATCGATAGAGAGCAAAGACCGCTCTGTGTCATTAGCATTTAGGGCATATGACGTACACGTGTCCTGTATGCGTGCTACATGGTTTCATACTGCCAGTGGTTTAGACAGAGTTATAAAAAAACATTTAGAGTTTTACTGATAGGCTAAACATAGGAGGACGGCATCAACGGCCTTTGCTGCTACTAAATGTCGTTAAACATTGGAAGCTACTACCACTACTGATAGTGTCTGTTCGTTTATATCTGTTGAGAATACACTGGAAACATGCATAGCCTACTCTTCCCAGTATCATCAGACCAGTTTGGAAACACTTGCCTTATGTTCCATAGTCGCTCACTGGAAAATACCAGAACTATATTTGGATCGCATATGGAACACTCTGCAGAGTATCAGTGAGATGTTCACATGTTGACGGATAATGGAAACGTATGCGTTTCATTTGTAAAGCGGAGACGTGCACTGAAATACAGTTTCTTTAATATACACAAGTAGTTGGCCTTCATTCACCAGTGTGTCGACTGATGAGCCTTTGTGGGATTATCATTGGTCTTCACTTGCAACATTTGCACACCTGAACGGAATTGTAGGGAAAGAATTGAGAAGTCTGCTGATTCTCGCTCACACAGCTATCGTCGTATAATCGACCTGGGTACTGTTCATTGATAAGCAAGATAATGCACGAATGAACTTGCCTTGACGTTGGACAGCCTTTGTTTTCATCCAGCACTGATCAATTGGTATGAAAAACTTACCCCAGTTGAAAGTCGGACAATGCTTTCACAGAGGTGTAAATCTAAGTGTCTGGGACAGATGGCAGTGTTGCTGATATTAGCGGCCGCATCTGATGCCTATAACTTACTGTTAATGCCAGCCCAGCACAAAAGCCACTTGTACAACATGATGACCCTGGCAAGGGAACTCTCCGATCGAGGACACAAGATTCATTTCTTACTCCAAGATGAAATTTCGTTTAAGGAAATTGCGGATATGGCTCCGGCGGGTGTTGAGATTCACCGGTATAAAAACACCTACATGCAAAATGACTCTCCTGCTAACCTAGAGGATGTCCTAGAAGATTTCATGCGAAGAACTATCACTGGCGAAATGAGCTTCAGCGAAGCGATTCGATTATTGTACAGCCAAATGAATCATGAGTGCACCAACTTGCTCATGAACAGCGAGGACATGATTGCCAAGCTACAAAACGAGAAACTCGATCTGGCTGTAGTGGATGGAATTGTCACTGCAAAGTGCTACTTTTTGCTCCCTCACCGACTCGGAATACCCTGGGTCACGCGTACCGACTTTGTAGAACCCTGGCTGGTTAGAGTTCCGTGGCTACCATCGTTCGTTTTGACCTATATCTCGAGTTTCACCGAGAACATGAGTTTCTTCCAGAGACTTCAGAATACGGCGATGGAGTTGACCTTCGGTATCTTGAATTCTGTTATCAATCCGCCTGAGGAAATCCTCACCAGATACCGCCAGTACGGACCATACGAATCTGTGAACGACCTCGCGAGGAAGTCCAGGCTCTTCATCACTAGTCGTGACGTCGTACTAGATTACGCCAAACCGACAATGCCAAATATGGTAGACGCCGGTGGAATGACAATTAAGCCACCTGGAAAGCTTCCAACGGATATCCAAGACTTTCTGGACGGTTTTAGCGACGGTGCTATCCTTGCGACTTTCGGATCCATGGCAAAATCTCTGCCTAGAAATGTAGCTGAGAAGTTTCTCTTTGTCTTTGGTCGTCTGGAAGGGTACAGAGTTGTGT
Source organism: Norana najaformis (assembly GCA_964023275.1). Taxonomy (NCBI): domain Eukaryota; kingdom Metazoa; phylum Annelida; class Clitellata; order Crassiclitellata; family Hormogastridae; genus Norana; species Norana najaformis. Next base: position 14,797,934 of record OZ029925.1, read on the forward strand.
GGAGATTCGAGAATGCGGACAACCTGACAATTCCCGCGAACGTAATGATTCAGCGCTGGCTACCACAGCAGGACATCCTCGGTCATCCGAAGGCGAAGCTCTTCATAACACACTGCGGGAACAACGGACAATTTGAAGCCGTTTATCACGGGGTAATAGTAGTCTTGCATGTATTGTTAATACTTACATTGTATATATATACAAATATGATATTATATTCTTTTAGAATGTGCATCCGTTGTAACTGCGTTAAGGTTTTCATGGTAATATTTTGAATTTACTCACTGAAATTTTATTGGAACCAATTATTTACGAGCTATTTCTGTAAAGATGCCAGAATGATAGCGCTTTGCCTAAACTTGGGATTTTAATTCTTATATTTGAAATTTTAACTATGATCCAAAATACAATTATCATATATCTGTCCATTTTGATCAAAAAACGTAATATGTGTTTTAGTTCTGTAATTTCAAATTGGGTAATTAATTGGTATCGTTAGGTTATGTGCAATTATTCATACTGCAGTTCATTACGCTACAGGTTCTTTAACTGTTTTAAGCTCATCGAGGTCCTTCTGCTGTTCCCTATCTTCATCATCGTCATTACCACTACCATCGTCATCTTCGTTGCCGTCGTTATCATCGACATTGCTGTCGCATTAAAATCAGTAAAAAGTTGTCCATAAGTCATCGATGAAGCATTAAAATAAATTCATGAGTAATCCCATTTTGATATCGTATTAATCAATCATCGCCATAGTCTACGACTTTCTGTAAATAACCTTCCCGTTCTTTGCCATAGGTGCCCATGATTGGATTTCCTGTGGTTGGTGACCAGGTTTATAATGCCATGCGCATCCAACACAAAGGTTACGGAATCGCGATGGATATTCAAGACTTTACCTCCGACGAATTGTACTCCAACATCATGAAAATTCTAACTGACCCAAATTATAAACGCCGCATCTCTCTCGCTTCGGAAATCTTCCGCAGCGCCCCACAGCGACCGGCAGAGAGAGCAGCATTCTGGATCGAACAAGTCATTAAATTTGGTTCCGACCATCTCGAATCAGCTGGAAAGGATCTCAACTTCTTCCAGTATTTCTTGCTGGATGTGTTGGTCGTAATTTTAATTGTTGGAATTAGTTTGCTAATTCTAGTTTGGAAATTGTGTTTTTGGCTGTTAAGAAGGATTTTTAAAATCGGAAGGAAAGAGAAATTGAAGACAAATTGATCGAATTCCAGCTATCGACTGTCTGATTCGATCATGAAATAGTTCCACTTAATCATATTAATTAAGTAAGTAATTGAAGTTGATATTTTTTACAAGGAAACAGATGTTCCAGCATGTGTGGTGAAATAAGGTTTTGTGAATTGAGATGAGTATTTTTGTAATATTACAAATTTGCTGTAGTCCGTATATATGTGGTGGTAATTTCTTTATAGACTCTAAAACACAGTTTCAGCTCAGACAATAAAGTTGTGGAATAATGAGAGTTTGGTTCTTAGGTAAATCACACAGCCATCGAGTCCTTTGCTATGCTTTTGTGTGCTTTGGTATAGCATGCTATTCTACACTTTTTTCACGTGATACCCTTTTCTGTCATAATAAGCATAAAGGAAGTCATATTATAATATGTAATTTTAGAAATGTAGGCTTACATATTTGTTTTGTATGTTAAATATTCATTTTCTATTCCTATCGTGTACTATGTTATAACATGCTAATCCTATCCTGACACCCCTTCTTCCATTTATCTCTCATTCCACTCCAATCCCAAACACCACGTACCGTAGCTGCCACGCTCTCTCTCTCTGCCTGACTTTTGGATCTTGACCTGAAACCGAATCGTCTTGTCTATCGATTTTGTTTTAATTGAGCGCCTGCGAATTAGCTGGTCCTCGTGACTTGGCTTTCGTTGGGCGCTGTAGAAATCTTGGAATTACGATTACAATTATGATTTTCAGATCATACCATAGTTCACGATATTAATTTTAAAAGAACTCGTATAATGATATATAATTTGGGAAATGTGGGCTTAAAATTCAATTTGCATGCAATAATGTCACAGATATGACAAACTCAAAACGAATGGCGCAATTTGACAAAATGTTTACAGACAACTGACAAAGTAGTTGGGAAGACATTTTGTGCTTATTCATATTTATATGTTTCACAGACTTGTCATTTCGCAGTTATGTCAAACCGAGTTTACAGTAATAATTTTGCATTTCGAATTTTTTTCAGTGATGCCATTTACTACCAAATCAACTATATGATGGGTTTGGAACCTGAACTACAGCTTCAACTCCTTTCATAATTTATCAGCCTGCCTCATGCGATTCTCTATGTCCATCTCTTCAATACCCATGTCCAGTTTGTTTCCCGTCACTTACTTTCCACTATGCCGTGCCACTATGAAATATCACAGACAGTCATCGATTATTATGATAGAGAGGCACATGCCCTATAATTATTTCTTTTTTTTCTTGTAAAACTCATATTTAAAATTAAAACTGCAGTAATTATTGATGATGGCGGAGCGTAAATTGCCGAGAAAAAAGACACTTAATCGCAAAAACATTGAGAAATCTTCATGGAAACGTTTTGTTTTTGATTGCTGAAAATGTTGTAATCTTGTTTTCCATTGTAAGTACTAATGCATTGTTTTTATAATGTATTCCTTAATTGTTTCGACGAACTGCCTCATTCATTGGGTCCACATTGTGCCCTCCTCTGGCCTTCAGTTTTCAATGCGGGCACGCTTGTCTAAGGAACCAGTTGTCTGGAACATTAAAATGGTCATAACAGACTTTCATTGCCTGAACTATTGTTAAGGTTATGCCTCTGTGCCCCTCTATTTTGTTTGTGCAAGGACCTCCCTTCCATGTTAGTCGTTGCCTTTGGGTGCCCGTTTTGAACTTTCATATATCATGGATTGTGTATCGTGTATCCCGTATCATGTATCCTGTATCATGTATCGTGTATCTTGTATCGTGCATCATGTATCGTGTATCGTGTATCATGTATCGTGTATACTGTATCGTGTATCGTATATCGAGTAACATGGGTATTTAAGGAGTAGTTAAGCCACTGAGATTCGGATTCAGAAAGATTCTCAGCCGCAGAGGAAAGACTTAGCTACACACCGAGTTCTTAGTATAGGGTTTGTCGTAGTAATAGCAGCTGTAGAGGAGTTGTAGCGAACGGTTTGAGGAACCTTTTCGTAAGGGCCGAGTGTCTGCGAATTGTTGTTCAGAATAAAAGTTTATTCGTGACTCTTGGTGTCGACTTTCTCTCCAAAGATCTCGGGAGGCCTACCCACAACACAGCGGACAGGAGGCCACAACCTGTCAAGAGGAAAAATAGAGCACCCCAGAAAAACGTTATAATATATGATCTTTTCGATATGTAAATTAGATCACAATTCTCTCAGTATATCTCGAGTTTCACTGAGAACATGAGTTTCTTCCAGAGACTTCAGAATATGGCAATGGAGTTGGCCTTCGCAGTCTTTGGTTCGGTTTCCAATCCACCTGAGGAAATCCTCACCAGATACCGCCAGTACGGACCATACGAATCTCTGAACGACCTCGCGAGGAAGTCCAGGCTCTTCATCACTAGTCGTGACGTCGTACTAGATTACGCCAAACCGTCAATGCCAAATATGGTAGACGCCGGTGGAATGACGACTAAGCCATCTGGAAAGCTTCCAACGGATATTCAAGAATTTATGGACGGTTTCAGCGACGGTGCTATCCTTGCGACTTTCGGATCCATGGCAAAAACTCTGCCCAGAAGTGTAGCAGAGAAATTTCTGGCTGCCTTTGGTCGACTGGAAGGGTACAGAGTCGTGTGGAAATTCGAGAATGCGGATAACCTGACAATTTCTGCAAACGTAATGATTCAACGCTGGTTGCCACAGCAGGACATCCTCGGTCATCCGAAGACGAAGCTGTTTATCACTCACTGCGGCAACAGCGGACAATTCGAAGCCGTTTATCATGAGGTAATTGTGATATTGCATGAATTATTTATACTTATGTACTCTATGTCATACTCTTTTCTAACGTGGACCCTCGCATACGACGTAAAGGTTTCCATTGTAATATTTGGAATTTACTTATTGAAACTATACAGGAAAGAATTATTTTAATTATTTTACGAGTTGTCGCGGTGAAGAAGCCAGACAACTGGTGCTTTGCCTAATTTGGAGATTTTAATTCTTATAATTGAAAAATCTAAACTATGATCCAAAATACACTGATTGTCATACATATGTCCGTTATGAGCTAAGTACATAATAAGTGTTTTTTTTATCTCATTACAGATCGGCTAATTAATTTGTCTCATTAACTTTTGTGGACGTGTTCATACTGCAGTTCACTATGCCACAAGTTGTTTCACTGGTTCAAGCTCATCGAGGTCCTTAACCTGTTGAGAAAGTGAGGATTAAATATTCCTTTTGTAGGCCTACATATTCATTTTTAATGCTATCGTGTGCTGTTTTATAACATGCTATTCTTTTCAGATCATACCCTGGTCTACCATCATCGACTACCCACTATGGCACGCTACTATAAGATATCAAAGGCATAGCTGTCAATTATTATTATGAGAGAGAGAGGACATGCCTTAAATTTTTTATTCTGTAAAACTCATAATTATAATTAAAACTACAGTAATTAATAATGATGGTGGGGCGTAAATTCCCGATACAAATAGATACAGATTCACAAACACCTTGTGAAGTGTTGATGAAAACGATTTGTTTTTGATTGCTGAAATGTTTTAATCCTGTTTTCTATTAATACAGTTATTTACAATGAACTCCTTAATTCTTACGACAAACTGCCTCGTTCATTGGGTCCACCTTGGGCCCTCCTCTGGCCATGGCACAATGGGGGAACGCTTTGTCTAATGAACTGGATGTCTGGAACATTCAAACGGTCATAATAGACCTTCAATGTCACAACTATATGATCTGTTCCATATGTAAATTAGGTCAAATGCTGCAGAAGTACGTGATGTAACTAAGTCTGCCTATAAAAGTGAGTGAGAAGACGGAATGAGCGCAGACGGATATAGACGGATGAAGTGGTAGGCCGACAACAAAGTAGCAGAGCGACCGATGGGAGAGGAGTTCACTTAACACTGTAGGAGGCAGGGTGTACTCTACAGTAGACACACAGTTTGTATGCTAGAGTTCATGATGCCTGTAGGTACCGTGGACTTTAGAGTACAGCATCCCCAAACATGAGAGTAGGAGGCAGGATGGATTCTAGCAAAATTTCATATTCTAGAGTCGGAGATACCAGTAGACACGGTGGACTCTAGACTGCAATTTAAATTAAGTACCTGTGTGCACAACGTACTGTAGAGTATATGATACATAGGCACAATGTACTGTAGAGTACATAATACTGTACCTAGGCACAATGTACTTACCTTACCGCGGTGAGTAAAAGTAACTAAAATTAAAATCTTTCAGTGAAAAAGGAGCTGGACCTAATAGTATACAATATTTAAAGTGAGGGGATTCGATGAATAATATGCTTTACCTCCGATAAATTAAACTATAAAATTTTCATCAAGTATTTAATTTATTCATTTTTAAAAATGTAGCTGCTGTTAATTTCGCTAGCATTTTAAAGTCTTCATTTTTTAAATACGTAATTTCTATGAATTAACTAGAGTTCACAATGCCTGAGGTACGTTATGCCTGATTGTGGGCTAGGCATTTCGTACACTAGAGTGCATGCTACCGCCAGTTAGCGCCTACTGTAGAATACATTGCGCCTAGGTATGATGTACTCTACGATACGTTCTGCTTGGAGTACACCTTACCTGCCACACTGGCCTTAGGCATAAGTTAAAATCAGCTGAACAATGCCGTTGATTTTAGGCCGCCGATTTCTTGCCCGCGACTAGTTTGTTAACTTGAAATTGGTGTCAGTGGGGGCCGCAGCCCACTATATTACGTAACCCATCGCTCAATGGGGCCCTTTCAACCACCCATCGATAACTGGAAACTAACGCTCATAGTGCATCAGTATTAACGTTCGCGGAACATCTAAGTTATCTAGTCCCGTAGCTTATAAGAAGCTGGAAATCACAAATGTTTAGTAGTCTTACTATTCTGGTCAATAGACAGGATTGACGTAACAGGATATGAGTAGGGCTTGTAGTCATGTGTAACGCCATTGAATAGATTTCGATCATTTTGAGTGAAAATTCGTACGGTGTGGAGTTAAGAAGAGGAAGAGGAACAAAGAAAGGTAAGGACGAGGCCGCCAACTTAGGTTGGAACAGAACAACAGGGAGGTTAAGACCGGCCATGTCAGTAATAAAGGTTCAAAAAGATCAAGGGTTGCAGGTGTATTTGATTTCCACATAACGTTTTGAGTTACTACAGGCTTGCTTACATAATACTAAGTATTTGTATGCAGCCTTCAAACGTCTGAAATGAAAAAGATCATAGTAGTAGTTAAGTCACTACTACATTGGTTAATGCAACAAGTTCTTCAGGCCATGCCTTCAGTGTTACTAAGAGTACCATCACACAAGAAATTGTATTACTGCAGCGAACCATGCGAGATCAACCGCTCCTGTTGTCCTTGAAAGACCTGTCACTGTAGCTACAAGCAGTACGAGTAGATCCTCACGTGCCGTTAGTGCCAGGTTTGAAACCAAAGAGCAGGTACCTTCTGTCCGTGTCTACTGATCAACCGTTGATTGTGCAACTGCCTGTCAGATTGCTGTAGATGCAACTGTTGCAAATTCTACGAATAGGTTCTCACGTACACTGATGTCTTCAAACTAGTCTGTCATTAAATAGAATTCAATGCAATACATTGGTTTCTATACGAGGAGGTGCTGAAAAGAGTTGGAGAAGACAGGTGAACGATGGGTACAAACAATAAGGAGGCGAAAGAGAAAATGAAATGAATCGGTCACATATTAAGAGGGGACTCACTCTCCAGAACAGTCATGGAGGGCATAATGGAGAGGAGGAAGACAAGAGGAAGACCCAAACATGTGGTGCTGGAGTGGATGATGACGGACGGATACAGCAGGCTGAAAGAAGAAGCTCAGCATCGACAGGAGTGACGTCATTGGAAGTTTGACCTGCCTGAGGCAGAGAAGCAGAAGAAGAGGAGAATATGCAATACATTAAATCCAGCATGAGAATTTGCAATACTACATCATAGTACAAAACAATTCAAACGCGTTAATCAGTAGGCCCTGCCTGTGTGAATTCAAACACAATGCAATGCAATACCTTATAATACAGTACAATTCAATGCAATGCAGCTTAATACAGTACAACCCAATAAAATGAGATAATGAGTTTTAAGAAAGTAAACTCGTGTTCTAGAATTTTCTATTTACTGAGAGGCGCTAGATAATATAATGAAACAGTATCAGAAATACGGGACATTCGATTCCGTCGAGGAATTGATAGAAAGGTCAAAGTTCTGGATTTTAACTAGTGACACGATTATTGACTATCCGAAGCCTATCATGTCTCATATGACAGAAGTGGGAGGACTGACCACGCAACCCGCAAAGAAGCTTCCAGAAGACATTCAGAGCTTCCTAGACGGCGCTGAGGACGGAGTGATCCTGGTCAAATTTCCTATTAAAATTAAAGTTGCAATTTCAACAGGTAAAATGGCGCTCTGTAGACTAGTTTAGTTTTGTGTACAGGTACCTGACACAAGCCGAAGGGCTGGCACTCCACTTCAGTGGACCAGCGTTATCGCAAAGAATAGGTGACCCAAATAAAACGCAGGTATGAACTAGGCTCTACAAAGTCAACTTTGAAGACTTTGCTCGACACGTCTGCTTTCTCGTGTAAAGGCAATGTCTGGAAACTGCAGACACTACTACAGACAGAACAGTAATATGCATCATTCATCGTCTGCGATTGAAGCATAGTTCTGTTACTGTCCTCTATCACCCGATGTAGCTTTTCTGAGATGTATAGAAACATAGACATTATAAACGAGGAAACAAGATTTGAACTAAAAATTACGAAACTTCTGGAATTGACCAACAGTCGAGGAGAACAGTCATTTAATGTTTGGCATCAGGACCTGATGATGATGATGATGATGATGATGATGATGATGATGATGATGATAAAAAACTGACTGGAAACATTTGACAAAAAACTGCTGATGTGTATGAAAAGCAGAGTCCTAGCACACTAGTGCTAGCTGCTACTGAAAATTACCCTGACAATACAATTGCACTCCACCAAAACAGGCCTGCATGAGAAAATGATCGATAGAGAGCAAAGTCCGCTCTGTGCCATTAGCATTTAGGGCACATGACGTACACGTGTCCTGTATGCGTGCTATATGGTTTCACACTGCCAGTGGTTTAGACAGAGTTATATAAAACATGTAGAGTTTTACTGATAGGCTAAGAAAGGAGGACGGCATCAACGGCCTTTGTTGCTACTAAATGTCGTTAAACATTGGAAGCTACTACTACCACTACTGATAGTGTCTGTTCGTTTATATCTGTTGAGAATACACTGGATACGTGCACAGCCTACTCTTCCCAGTATCATCAGACCAGTTTGGAAACACTTGCCTTATGTTCCATAGTCGCTCACAGGAAAATACCAGAACTATATTTGGATCACACATGGAACACTCTGCAGAGTATCAGTGAGATCTTTGCATGTTGGCGGATAATGGAAACGTATGCGTTTCATTTGTAAAGCGGAGACGTGCACTGAAATGCAGTTTCTTTAATATACACGAATAGTTGGCCTTCATTCATCAGTGTGTCGACTGATGAGACTTTGTGGGATTATCATTGGTCTTCACTTGCAACATTTGCACACCTGAACGGAAAGAATCGAGGAGTCTGCTGATTCTCGCTCACACAGCTATCGTCGTATAATCGACCTGGGTACTGTTCATTGATAAGCAAGATAATGCCCGAATGAACTTGTCTTGACGTTGGACAGCCTTTGTTTTTATCCAGCACTGATCAATTTGTATGAAAACTTACACCAGTTGAAAGTGGAACAATGCTTGCACTGAGGTGTAAATCTAAGTGTCTGGGACAGATGGCAGTGTTGCTGATATTAGCGGCCGCATCTGATGCCTATAACTTACTATTAATGCCAGCCCAGCACAAAAGCCACTTGTATAACATGATGACCCTGGCAAGGGAACTCTCCGATCGAGGACACAAGATTCATTTCTTACTCCAAGATGAAATTTCGTTTAAGGAAATTGCGGATATGGCTCCGGGGGGTGTTGAGATTCACCGGTATAAAAACATCTACATGCAAAACGACTCTCCTGCTAACCTAGAGCATGACCTAGACGATTTCATGCGAAGAACTATCACTGGCGAAATGAGCTTCAGCGAAATGATTCGATTCTTGTACAGCCAAATGAATCATGAGTGCACCAACTTGCTCATGAACAGCGAGGACATGATTGCCAAGCTACAAAACGAGAAACTCGATCTGGCTGTAGTGGATGGAATTGTCACTGCAAAGTGCTACTTTTTGCTCCCTCATCGACTCGGAATACCCTGGGTCACGCGTACCGACTTCGTAGAACCGTGGCTGGTTAGAGTTCCGTGGCTACCATCGTTCGTTTTGACCCATATATCGAGTTTCACCGAGAACATGAGTTTCTTCCAGAGACTTCAGAATACGGCGATGGAGTTGACCTTCGGTATCTTGAATTCTGTTATCAATCCGCCTGAGGAAATCCTCACCAGATACCGCCAGTACGGACCATACGAATCTGTGAACGACCTCGCGAGGAAGTCCAGGCTCTTCATCACTAGTCGTGACGTCGTACTAGATTACGCCAAACCGACAATGCCAAATATGGTAGACGCCGGTGGAATGACAATTAAGCCACCTGGAAAGCTTCCAACGGATATACAAGAATTTCTGGACGGTTTTAGCGACGGTGCTATCCTTGCGACTTTCGGATCCATGACAAAATCTCTGCCTAGAAGTGTAGCAGAGAAATTTCTGGCTGCCTTTGGTCGTCTGGAAGGGTACAGAGTCGTGTGGAGATTCGAGAATGCGGACAACCTGACAATTCCCGCAAACGTAATGATTCAGCGCTGGTTACCACAGCAGGACATCCTCGGTCATCCGAAGACGAAGCTCTTCATAACACACTGCGGCATCAACGGACAATTTGAAGCCGTTTATCACGGGGTAATAGTAGTCTTGCATGTATTATTAATACTTACATTGTATATATATATATATACAAATATGATATTATATTCTTTTAGAATGTGCATCCGTTGTAACTGCGTTAAGGTTTTCATGGTAATATTTTGAATTTACTCACTGAAATTTTATTGGAACCAATTATTTACGAGCTATCTCTGTAAAGATGCCAGAATGATAGCGCTTTGCCTATAATCTTGGGATTTTAATTCTTATATTTTAACTATGATCCAAAATACACTGATTATCATATATCTGTCCATTTTGATCAAAAAACGTAATATGTGTTTTAGTTCTGTAATTTCAAATTGGGTAATTAATTGGTATCGATAGGTTTTGTGCAATTATTCATACTGCAGTTCATTACGCTACAGGTTCTTTAACTGTTTTAAGCTCATCGAGGTCCTTCTGCTGTTCCCTATCTTCATCATCGTCATCAACACTACCATCGTCATCGTCGTTGCCGTCGTTATCATCGACATTGCTGTCGCATTAAAATCAGTAAAAAGTTGTCCATAAGTCATCGATGAAGCATTAAAATAAATTCACGAGTAATCCCATTTTGATATCATATTAATCAATCATCGCCATAGTCTACGACTTTCTGTAAATATACCTTCTCGTTCTTTGCCATAGGTGCCTATGATTGGATTTCCTCTGGTTGGTGACCAGGTTTCTAATGCCGTGCGCATCCAACACAAAGGTTACGGAATCGCGATGGATATTCAAGACTTTACCTCCGACGAATTGTACTCCAACATCATGAAAATTCTAACTGACCCAAATTATAAACGCCGCATCTCTCTCGCTTCGGAAATCTTCCGCAGCGCCCCACAGCGACCGGCCGAGAGAGCAGCATTCTGGATCGAACACGTCATTAAATTCGGTTCCGACCATCTCGAATCAGCTGGAAAGGATCTCAACTTCTTCCAGTATTTCTTGCTGGATGTGTTGGTCGTAATTTTAATTGCTGGAATTAGTTTGCTAATTCTAGTTTGGAAATTGTGTTTTTGGCTGTTAAGAAAGATTTTAAAAATCGGAAGGAAAGAGAAATTGAAGACAAATTGATCGAATTCCAGCTATCGACTGTCTGATTCGAACATGAAATAGTTCCACTTAATCATATTAATTAAGTAAGTAAATGAAGTTGATATTTTTTACAAGGAAACAGATGTTCCAGCATGTGTGCTGGAATTAAGTTTTGTGAATTGAGATGAGTATTTTTGTAATATTACAAATTTGCTGTAGTCCGTATATATGTGGTGGTAATTTCTTTATAGACTCTGAAACACAGTTTCAGCTCAGACAATAAAGTTGTGCAATAATGAGAGTTTGGTTTTTAGTCAAGTCACACTACCATCGAGTCCTTTGCTATGCTTCTGTGTGCTTTGGTATAGCATGTTATTCTACGCTTTTTTCACGTGATACCCTTTTCTGCCATAATAAGCATAAAGGAAGTCATATTATAATATGTAATTTTAGAAATGTAGGCTTATATATTTGTTTTGTGTGTTAAATATTCATTTTGTATTCCTATAATGTACTATGTTATGACATGCTAATCCTATCCTGACACCCCTTCTTCCATTGATCTGTCGTTCCACTCCAATCCAAAACACCACCTGCCTGACTTTTGGATCTTGTCTATCGATTTTGTTTTAATTGAGCGCCTGCGAATTAGCTGGTCCCCGTGACTTGGCTTTCGTTGGGCGCTGTAGAAATCTTGGAATTACGATTACAATTATAATTTTCAGATCATACGATAGTTCACGATATTAATTTTAAAAGAACTCGTATAATGATATATAATTTGGGAATTGTGGGCTTAAAATTCAATTTGCATGCAATAATGTCACAGATATGACAAACTCAAAACGAATGGCGCAATTTGACAAAATGTTTACAGACAACTGACAAAGTAGTTGGGAAGACATTTTGTGCTTATTCATATTTATATGTTTCACAGACTTGTCATTTCGCAGTTATGTCAAACCGAGTTTACAGTAATAATTTTTCATTTCGAATTATTTTCAGTGATGCCATTTACTACCAAATCAACTATATGATGGGTTTGGAACCTGAACTACAGCTTCAACTCCCTTCATAATTTATCAGCCTACCTCATGCGATTCTCTATGTCCATCTCTTCAATACCCATGTCCAGTTTGTTTCCCGTCACTTACTTTCCACCATGCCATGCCACTATGGGATATCACAGACAGTCATCGATTATTATGATAGAGAGGCACATGCCCTATAATTATTTCTTTTTTTTCTTGTAAAACTCATATTTAAAATTAAAACTGCAGTAATTATTGATGATGGCGGAGCGTAAATTGCCGAGAAAAAGGACACTTAATCGCAAAATCATTGAGAAATCTTCATGGAAACGTTTTGTTTTTGGTTGCTGAAAATGTTGTAATCTTGTTTTCCATTGTAAGTACTAATGCATAGTTTTTATAACGTATTCCTTAATTGTTTCGACGAACTGCCTCATTCATTGGGTCCACATTGTGCCCTCCTCTGGCCTTCAGTTTTCAATGCGGGCACGCTTGTCTAAGGAACCAGTTGTCTGGAACATTAAAATGGTCGTAACAGACTTTCATTATCTGAACTATTGTTAATGTTATGCCTCTGTGCCCCTCTATTTTGTTTGTGCAGGGACCTCCCTTCCATGTTAGTCGTTGCCTTTGGGTGCCCGTTTTGAACTTTCATATATCATATATCGTGTATCGTGTATCCCGTATCATGTATCCTGTATCATGTATCGTGTATCTTGTATCGTGCATCATGTATCGTGTATCGTGTATCATGTATCGTGTATAATGTATCGTGTATCGTATATCGAGTAACATGGGTATTTAAGGAGTAGTTAAGCCACTGAGATTCGGATTCAGAAAGATTCTCAGCCGCAGAGGAAAGACTTAGCTACACACCGAGTTCTTAGTATAGGGTTTGTCGTAGTAATAGCAGCTGTAGAGGAGTTGTAGCGAACGGTTTGAGGAACCTTTTCGTAAGGGCCGAGTGTCTGCGAATTGTTGTTCAGAATAAAAGTTTATTCTAGGGCTGTTGATTAATCGCCGTTAACGCGTGCGATTAACGCGTTAAAAATTTTTGCGATTAAAATTTTTAACGCAACGATTAAAGCGTTAAGAACTTAGTCTTTCTTTCTTGCCGCGAGCGCTCGTCGACCAAAATTAGCGCGTTGAAAATTCATTTAGAAAGTATTCAATGCTTGCCAGAGTCGACATTTATTATTTCAATGGTTGTTTGTTTCCTATTCTTTCGCGACTTTTTGCGTTCTGTAAATTCAATTGTGATATTAAAATCGGGCGTTACAAATTAGGTTTTACGTAAAGAATGGAGTCAAGGAAACTAGGAAAGACAATGTTGGACGGACATTTTATTTTTAATACGGATGACAAGTCGTTTGTAAGTATTGCAAGAGTGTTTAAATTAAGTACTACCATATCAACTCGTCGTTGATCTATGGCCTGCGTACCAGTCATGCGTTTACCGCTGATGAACGTGATAAGAAATCAGCGTTGTCTTCAGCTGATGATAAAACGGAACTTGCACTAAGCCAGGCAACTCTAGTTCAGCAGCGGGAGATGTCTAAACCAATGGACCAGGGCAAATGCGAAAGCATAACCAGTGCCATCACAAATAGTTTGCGATGAAAGGCCGATCGGTCAACCTCCACCATGCCTAAAAATATTTGTCATCCCAGCAATGACTGTCCCTGGTGAATGAGTACTTTTTGTCAGGACACATTGTTCATAAGAAGCTGGCATCGCTGGACCCAACTAATGTGGAGAAACTTTTTTGCTTCAACAACTGGTTGCATTTAGAAGAATAAACATTTTAAAGCTACTTTAAACATTTTACTTTGGACATTGCATATAAATTAGAAATATTAAATACTGTAAAATTGCAATCCAACTTGGATTGCTCATTTTTCTACCATGGAATTAAAATGCGATTAACTGTGATTAAAAATTGTAATTACTTTTCTTTACTTTGGACATTGCATATAAATTAGAAATATTAAATACTGTAAAATTGGAATCCAAATGTGATTGCTCATTTTTCTAACATGCGATTAAAATGTGATTAACTGCGATTAAAATTTTTTATTACTTTACTTTGGATATTGCATATAAATTAGAAATATTAAATACTGTAAAACTGCAATCCAATTAGTATTACTCATTTTTCTAGCATGCGATTAAAATGCGATTAACTGCGATTAAAAATTTTAATCGATCGATTAATCGCGATTAAAATTTTTAATCGAAATGCAGCTCTAGTTTATTCGTGACTCTTGGTGTTGACTTTCTCTCCGAAGACCTCGGGAGGCCTACCCACAACACAGCGGACAGGAGGCCACAACCTGTCAAGAGGGAAAATAGAGCACCCCAGAAAAACGTTATAATATATGATCTTTTCGATATGTAAATTAGATCACAATTCTCTCAGTAAAAGGTCCATTTTTCATACGTGCCTTCAACATTCTAAGCTATTTTAACTTTTAAGTTGTTTCTAACTTCAAACAATTTCCTTACTACCCATAAAACTATTTTCTTCACCAACACGAGAAGAAAACCGCCAATTGCGATACACATGGTTATTGCGTCCAACATAAAATACTGAAAGAAGTTTAGGTTCTTCCCAATGGTCTGAAGATGATCGGAACCGAATTTGATGACGTGTTCGATCCAAAGGGCTGCTCTCTCCACCGGTCGCTGTGGGGTGCTGCGGAAGATTTCTGATGCCAGAGAAATGCGGTGCTTGTAGCTCGGGTCAGTGAGAATCTTCATTACGTTAGTGTATAATTCGTCGGAAGTGAATGTCTGAACATTCATCCTAATTCCAAATCCTTTGTATTCTATACGAATGGCATTGTATTGTTGATCTCCAATGAATGGAAATCCAATCATAGGCACCTAAAACACAAGCAGCATACAACATATTGCTGGACCGCATGTTTTGCTGGTAGGCTGAATCCTCATTGCACAACCGTTTGAGAAAGTAATTCCTTGTTGGAGCGTATCAGTGCAACCTGACTATTCTTTTAGTCGCAAATTGCAATTGGGTTGTCTGTGTAAATGAAATGGAAAGCACTGTGCTGTCTGCTCCAATCCAGTTCATGACGACAAGATTTGAAAAATAAGGTAAAGTAGGAGAACAACAGTCACATAAACTAGCCTTGACAGGCAGTCATTGGGAATGAAAAATTAGCTACTTCATTTTTCTTAACCTCGGCATATGAGACCGTGTGGCCAGTCCTCTCCCTCGCCCTCTGATCTTTTCACTGACAGTGTACGGTCAGTGTACTCATTCTAGCTGAGTTTTTGGAAGTCGCACGTGGAACAAATATCTCGAAACAAAGTTCGGCGCTGAATGAGGATTTGAACCCCCGCGACCACGATTTACAGTCCAGCATCCTTTCCACTAGACTACCACGGACCAAAACCAGTCTATTTGCTAAGTGCACTTCTCAGCTGTGCTATGGACATAGTTTCATTTCAGGGTGGCTGACCCTTCCCCTGTGGCTGACTCCTCCCCTAGGAGGGATTTATTCCAGTTCTTCAGCTGTACTATCGATCACCTTCAAGGACTAAATCCTCAAAAGCGAGAATTCCCAGCTGCTAAAACTTCCAGGTCAAATGATCTAACTATGCGACTATTATTTATGTTACTAAATAGCAGCAAACAAACTGATTATCTTAAATTATTCTTTGAGAAATACACCTGCACTGTGGGACCGTTATTTCCTTACTTTATTCAATGCAGATATTTTCATGACCAATACTCTAACGCTGCAAACACGCTACTACATACATCTACACTTGAAATGCCTTCTCCAATTTGTTTAGAAAGGATAATTATATATCTAAATATTTGTGTAGAGCCTTTCAGAATCCTACAAATTCGCAGATACATAGACACAAACATACATTCATGTGTTGAACACATAAGCATGCATTAATAATATCTATTTGTAACTATCAAAATTCTTATGTGTTAAAACATTTATAATAAAAGACGGAATCGTTTTCATCATCATAATCATCATCACTGTGGAAAACGTATTATTGAAATTTTCACAACTACTATTTACCCCATGGTAGAGAGCCTCGAATTGTCCATTGTTGCCGCAATGTGTGATAAACAGCTTCATCTTCGGATGCGCCAAGATGTCATTCTGCGGCAGCCAACGGCCAGTTCTTATGTAGTCCGGAATCTGGAACTCGGTGCTCACGTTGGTCAGTCTCCAGATGATCCGATGTCGTTCGATTCTAGTCAACGCCTCAAGAAATTTCTTAAGCAGGACATCTGGAAACGACGACAACATCGATCCGAAGCTGACCAGGATCACTCCGTCCTCAGCGCCGTCAAGGAAGCTCTGAATGTCTTCTGGAAGCTTCTTTGCGGGTTGTGTGGTCAGTCCTCCCACTTCTGTCATATGGGACATGATAGGCTTCGGATAGTCAATAATCGTGTCACTAGTTAAAATCCAGAACTTTGACCTTTCTATCAATTCCTCGACGGAATCGAATGTCCCGTATTTCTGATACTGTTTCATTATATTATCTGGTAACTTCACGTTGTGAATTTCTAACCGTGATAGAGTCGACAGCCAGGCATTCGAAATCCGACCCAGGAAACTCATTTTCTCCGACTGGAAAGAAAATCTGCCTGGAACGATAGACGGAAGCCAAGGAATTCTCATGGCCCATGGATCGGGATAGTCTGTGTAGCTTATCCAGGGTATTCCCAGACGGTGAGCCAATAGGTAGAAATATTTGGTACAAAATAATCCATCGATCACTGCTAGGTTGTAATGAGTGGAAATGAGTTTCAGTACAAGTGGTTCATTCTCCAAGAGAATTGTCCTTGCTTGGGATATTGAATATCTCGCAGATATTTCCATCAACTCTGTTAACGATAATTTGTTATTGATCATAAGATGTGCTCCCTCCTCAACCGCATCTTTTGACTCTTCTGACTTGTTATTCCTGATCTTGAAGTATCGTACAAATGTGACGTTGCTCTTTTCTGCGTCGGCGGCGATTTCCTCGTCGACCTTGTATCCATCGTCAAGCAGAACGTGAGTTTCGTGTTGACGCATTCCCAGCTCTCGCGCAATAGCCATAATGCATGACACGTGACTACCCTGGTTGAGAGGCATTAAAAGGATTTTGTAGGGCAACGAGGAAGCCACCATTAGGCACAATATGCAGACAATCGTCGACCACCTTAAGAGAGACATCGATGCTGATTTTTGGACTCAAGTTCTTAATATGCGGCGATGTCGGTCAATCGCTCATTTAATCCTTTAAATAGTCCGAATTACTGAGTCAACCTTATTGCCTTTGTACGATTTGTATATGACCTGACTGGAAGAATTCCGTTAAGATGGATCGCGGCATTGCTAACTCGATTTAAAGACCAGCAGAACAACCGCTGCAATGGTTGAGACACTCAAGCTTTATACATTTGACTCTTAGACTGGAAGCTGAAATCTGTTTAGCTCTAAGATATTTTTAAGTCGACTTCAAAAAAAAGTCACTGATGTCCGAGAAAACAATGCTCGAGAACAAAGTCGATCACTGCGACTCATTGTCAACAGTTGGGAAGACCTTGTTTGGTGTTTACACGTGAGCACCATTCAATTCATGAACACTAGCAAGGGCGGATCCAGGATTTTAGCACGGGGCGAGTGCGGAGAGCCAGACTACACGGAGGCCTGGAGGTAGAGCCCCAGTGAGGTCTAGAGGCACAGCCCTGGTGTGAAGCCAGAGGGAAGCCCCCTTGAAACTGATAGATTTTTGTACAATATTCATAATTTTGGGCTATTTTTCTTCCTTTATTTTTAGGTTTTTAAAGTATACTAATCAAGACAACGCAGCTGGATACATGATGTACTGCACAACTGAATAGGGGCTGGCATTGTTGTTTACTCAACTAGTGACACTATTTAGAAGACCCGCTGAGATGAAACCGGGCAGGAGAATCGAAGGCTGCCATAATTTAACTGATATTTTTAAAATACAAAATTATATAATTGAACGTGAGCAAATTATATCTTCATTTACTTCAAGAGTCCTCATCTAGGAAACCTAGGCCTACCCACTTCATCTCTCACGTCATTCTTGATACTTGACTTCTCGGTTTTCGACCCATCCTGTCCAACTAATTATCATTCACTTTGAAGCAACCGTTGATTGATGCCTTGTGTGTTTTGTTATGTGGCACTACAGAAGTCTTCAGATTCGGTTACATTAGAAGCAGTAAAAAATAATGTAGTGTAATGTACTTCGCAGAAATGTAACTTTAATTCCAACATAAAAGCTACATTGAAGAGACCGGCTTATGCATTCAAAGGAAATCCACAGAGGTCAGGTTGTTGCATAATTTTCAGCTCTGTGTCAAAATCAAAAGAGTTCAAGGCAATGAGAGGCTAATGATAGAAATGTTAAGATGTGGTAATATGATGAAAGAAGGAAATCGGGATAAGCGGATTTAGCAAACAATGCAAGTATATCACTGCATATGGAACAAAGTACAAATACCACAATCAGATTGAACTCTCTCTATATATAGCTATTAATTTTAAATATATATATATATATATTATATATATTAAAATTAATAGCTATATAAATGTTCTCAGCGTCAAAGGGCTTTGCCCCTCCAACTTCTGACTATCGGTTTTCCCATGGACCCCACTAGAGCTTGGCCCCAGACGCCCATTTCCCCCCCTATAAACCTTCTGTATCTGCCACTGTATACTCTGATATTACTCCACAAATTTTGCAAGTGACGAACTATTTTTTTAAATATACGGCTCGTGATGACTCAAAGTTTCCTATTCGAGTGCATGTAGTATAATAAACTTTTCCAGTGGATGTAAGAATGACAAAACTCACAAAAACATTCTTCAAGATTATATCGGATATAATGTATAATTTTATCCACCTTAGGTTTGTACTTCGCTGAGGTTGGCTCACACAACTTTTAAACACTTCCAGGCTCACTGGTTGTACCGGTTCATGCTGTCAGTAGTTCAGGCATAGGCATATGTAGGCCTAATATTCAAACTTTATTGATAAGGAGACTTTTCATTCATGACTGTTGAGAGTATGCAGCCTGTCTATAGGTAGCTTACTTTTCCGAGTAAGTTTGGAACGGTTTAGAACACTCGCCTAATATTCGTTAGTTGCTTGCAGGAATATATCTGGAGTAGCATATAATTAGAACGAATTTAGCAGATGTTGCAGGGTTATGATTAGATCTCTGCGCGTATACGAATATTGGAAACCTATGAGTATAACGCAAAGTTGTGCAAGAACACACGGTTTCACAATTTTACTCAGTTTTTAACCTTCACTCGTCAGTATGTTGATTGAACTTCATTTGTAGGAGTCTGAGTGCTCTATACAAGCAACGCATTGTGATTTGAGACGAAGCGCGGGCGTGGAATTGCGAAATCTCCTAAGTCGCGCTTGCGAAGCAATTTCTCGAGTATTCGTTGCAGACACTTTCACGACTCTCTTGATCCGTGAGGCACCATATGAATTCTGTCCTTAATTTTACCAATTTATCCATGAAACGTCCTTCTAAGGCTAAATGCCCTTTTGCTAACGTTTCTGCCCAATCCGTACAGCGCAACATAAACCTTCTCTTCAATTGCTCATCATCTCTCTGTATCTGTTCAGTAAGAGCGGCCATCAAACATGGATTTCTTGAAGCACCGACCTAGCTACCATGCTCGCTTCTACCTCCGGGCCACTAGGACTTACCTTGCCTTCAGCCATGTCTCAATACACTGCACAAGAACACACAAATGAGCAACACATTGAAATTATAATCTTCTGAAGAAATTGCTGCTTGTTTCAAAGCAAGATGTTAAATTAATGGTCGGGCTTTAATTTTTGAAGAGCCTGGGAGCTCATTTTAATGAGTTGTTTTTGCAGAGCTGTTTACAACAGATCAACTTTTAAATGGGAACAATGCCTGATGAAAGCTGTAAATCTAAGCGTCTGAGACCGATGGTAGTGTTGCTGATGTTTGCAGCCGCATCTGATACTTATAACTTGCTATAATTTCAACCCAACATAAGAGCCACTTGTACTGCATGATGACGCTGCCCAATGAGCTCTCTAGTCGAGGACACAGGATTCATTACTTACTCCAAGAGGAAATTTCGTTTAAGGAAATTGCGGGGATGGCTACGGCGGATGTTAAGATTCACCAATACCAGAACTCTCTGCCAGTCGACTTGGGTTTTAACTGGGAGCAGACAATGGACGATTATTTGCGAAGAATGATGACGGGCGAAATCAACTTCAGTGAAATGATAAAAATCGCGCACAGTCACATGAGGGAGGAGTGCATCAACTTGCTCATGAACAGCGAGGACATGATGGCCAAGCTGCAAGACGAGAGCCTCGACATGGCAATATTGGACGGAAGCTTCGTTACAAAGTGCTATTATTTGCTCCTTCACCGACTCGGAATACCCTGGATCACGTACACGGACTTTGTAGAACCCTGGCTGGTTTGGGTTCCGTGGCTACCATCATTCGTTTCGACCTATCTTTCAAGTTTCACTGAGAACATTAGTTTCTTCCAAAGACAATGGAGTTGACTTTCGCAGTCTTTGGCTCTGTTTCAAATCCGTCTGAAGAAATTCTCAACAGATATCGCCAGTTTGGTCAATACGAATCTCTGAATGACCTTGTAAGAAAATCCAGGTTCTTCATCACTAGTCGTGACGTCGTACTGGACTACGCCAAACCGACAATGCCAAATGTGGTAGACGCCGGAGTAATGACGATTAAGCCATCTGGAAAGCTTCCAACGGATATCCAACACTTTCTGGACGGTTTCAGCGATGATGCTATCCTTATGACGTTCGGATCCACTGTTTTCTGCTCATCGATGGTCCTTCTCCTGTTGTTCTATCATCATCATCATCATCATCATCATCATCATCATCAATATCATCATCATCACCACCACCACCAACATCATCACCATCACCATCATCACCATCGTTTTCAAAATTAGTACAAAGTTTTTGCAGGTCACCGAGGACGCCACAAAACATTCATTAATCGATATCCCATTTCGTTCTCATATTAATCAATCGCATGGCACCACCTAGGACTTTTACAACTAAAGCTTTTAGTTTTTTTTCCATAGATCCCTATGATTGGATTTCCTATGCATGCCGAGCAGCCTTATAATGCCATGCCCATCCAACACAAAGGTTACGGAATTGCCATTTTACACCCGACGAATTGTACTTTAACATCATGAAGATTCTAACTGACCCGAGTTATAAAAGCTGCATCTCTCTCGCTTCGGAAATCTTTCGAAGCGCCCCACAGCGACCGGTGGAGAGGGCAGCATTCTGGATCGAGCACGTCATCAAATTTGGTTCTGATCATCTCCAGTCAGCTGGAAAGGATCTCACTTTCTTCCAGTATTTCATGATGGATATCTTGGTCATAGCTGTATTTGTGGCAATTATTTTGTTTACTGTAGGATGGAAATTGTGTATTTGGCTGTTAAGAAAGATTTTTTAAATTGAAAGGAAACAGAAATGAGAAGCAAATTAACTGTATGCCACTTATCGATCGTCTATTTCGAAGAAGAAACAGTCCTAATTTTTCATTTTAAATTAGTAAGTTATTGAAATTGAGATTCTTACAGTAAGACAGATGGCCTAACAAGTGTGTTGAAATTGAATTTGTGTATTAAGATAAATCTTTGATAATTTACAAAAGCTGGTGTATTCTTTAAATATGTTTGCATGTGAGCTTTATTGAGCATTTCTTTAACGCCTTTAAAACACATACAAGCCGTAATCTCAATGAGGATAAACTTATAGGGCAATGACAGTCTGTTTGGTTTTAAATCGGGTGATTATAGAATACAGACCTTTGGTACGCTCTCCTGAATTACCACATGACATGCTCGGTATAATGACTTATGACTTCTGCGCTACCTCATCAAGATAAACCTAGTTCTCTCATAATGAATTTAAAGAAACTCGTGTAATAATTTGAATTGAGTTGCATAAAACATATCAGAAATATGACGAGCTAAAACAAACGGCTTTATTTGACAAAGCTTTTACATATATTAAGACAACAAGGAAAGTAAGTCGGAAGACAGTTTGTGCTTCGTCTTATTTATGCGTTTCAAAGCTATGTTACGTTACCGTTACATCAAACTGAGCTTACAATAATAATGTTGCCTTTCTAATTTCTTCTATATGTGCTTTACGAATCTATTCTGACTAGGTAATGTAATGGAATCATCTAGCCTATTTATATAGGTGTTGTAGATTCGCTTATGACGTGCAATGATGTATCAGTAGTGCATTGTCAGTGCTAATGTCAATGTTGATTTGGTTTAAGTTTTAGTGTCAGTTTGCGGTGACAGTGGGTGTCTACGTCAATGGTATTTTTAGCATTCGCGATAACGATGATAAGCTAACTTTTATTGTCAGCATTTCTGTTAGTGGTATTTAACGTTGATGTCAGTATTAATGTAAGTAGGTTAAAACCCAGTGTCTATCAGTCTATGCTTTGCAAAAATCGGATGCAATAGATAATGGCGACAGGAACTTCAGTTGACCGTGCGGAGTTTGTCTTTGATCGCTGGACTGTTACGATTGACATGTCTGGTTGCGATAGACACTTGTGTTGCTACACACTTAAAAGTTATTTACAATATAAAATTTTTTTAATGTAAGGTAAAGGAAGGAAATTGTTTTATTTATTACACGACTCTTTCAACAGCAGTCCTTATCGGTCGTCAGGGTGAAGGATGTTTTCACCCGCCTGATTCTTATCTGACACAGATCTGTAATTGGCCAAAACAATCTGGCTTTTGCGGACACGATTTCAAATACAGCCAGTGCACGAGCTGGTTCCACTGACGCAGCTGAGAATTTTAGGAAATTTATATTACATTAACAGTACATTCATATTTAATCACATTCCTCTGAATTGACAATACCACAAGAATATTCCTTCAGCTGAACATGTTCTTACAGGTTAAATGACATGAGAACTAATTATCAACTTCACTGACGCACAGGAATTCTAACATACATATGAAAATCAAACTTCATTAGCCACCCGCCTCCGCTGTTGCTTCTGGTTTCTTGTTTGCAGTAGGCAAAACTGTGGATAGAACGTGGAACGTAGCGCAGTGAGGTGATGAAGGAAATAGTCCGGTAATATTATCAAAACAAAAGGTAGATATTTTTCTTCTTGAATAAAAACTTAGGTTAGTCGTAGAAATTGTATGATCTATAATAATCAGGTATGTGTTCAGTTTTTGTAGACATGCGAAATTGTGCCTCTACGTGCAACGGCCTTGTGGTGCTGGTTACTGATGAGAAACAGGTGAAAATATATAAGAGGATCCGATAATAGAGAAAAGTCATTGCCAACCAGTAATGAGGTTTTTCACTGTAATAAAATAAAGATGTCTTGCTGGAGTCCATGTTTATGCCTGAAATCCATCGGCAGACAATGTTCATGTCTGAGAACTTCAACGATTGTTTTATATCGTTAAACAAACCTTTGTTCACCTAAACTCTTGTAATTTCAAGACTCCATAAAGACCTTGAGCGGGCGATAATTGTTTAGATAGACCTTGAACAGTTGAACAGCAGCCGTTATTGTTCTGCATGTAGTTTAGACTTTAGCATTAGCATTTCGGACTCCTTGATTCCTGGCCTTTGCACTCTTCGATCGGCTGCCCTTGGAGCCCAGACTATTCATCGCATGTGCACTGATACAGCTCGATCCAGAAGCTTTGCCTATGTTGGGCCTACCAGCTGGTGTCGCCTTTCCCCAGAGTTTCGGCTAGAGCTCCTCAGTTTGTCCGTTCCGCAGTTTCGTAAGCGCCTGAAATCTGAATTAAGTGACAATGGTCCCACTGTTTCGAGTCGGGAGAACCCATGATGAGTTTATTCCTGAAATGGCGCTTTTCAATTACAAAAAGCAACTTATTATTATTCCGGTCCAAAGACCTGTCTGATGGTTCAAGAATTGCCAGAACCAATTCTAAGCTAGAAAAAAATAGCAATTCTGAGTTGAAAAGTTTGACAAATCCAATAATAAAATGAATAAGGCATTGTATTCTAGCTTAGTGAAGTGAAGAGAATAAATATTAAAATAAATAAAATAAGAAATTAATTAAATTAATTAAAAACATTAATTGTAACACCGTTTGAATGCATACAGTAATGGAGCTGCAATATAGATTTTCTGGCAGGCATAATCGAGTGCTAAGCAACTAAATATTTTGATTTATAAGCTCACTGATCTAATAATAATAATACTGTTGTAGATATTTATATTAATATCTCCTCAGTTATTGAAATATGCGAATTGGTTCAAATAAACAAAGTGAGTCATGGATAGAATACTTTCGCGTTAAGTGGCCTCAAATATTTTTGTTTCGACTTCCAGACAAATTATCTTGAGGGAAAATCTCGCAGGGGCAAAATAGACAAACATCACACACGCCTCAGACAGCATTCAAGTATGTCACCTTCTATCATTTTTAAAGTTTGTGTCCTTAGTACACTAAGATGAATAAATTGCCTTGGAACAGAGCATTATTAGACAGATCCTAATTAGCAACTACTCATGCACAACAAAAATGCTGTTCACCCGGCTCACACGAACAGTAGACTGTTGCTATGGTTTTGGTGATTATTGGACTGCTTGCTACTATATAATAGCTCACAGGAATACCTATACATACACTGCGAAGAATAGTACTGGAAATTTAGCTCGCCTTAGTTCCCTTCGTTTATTCCGCAACTTCTCCTACCACATTCGGATCATATAACCTTTAGGGTTAGGCCCACAACTTGCTGTATTACATCCTAGATGTTTGCGGCAAATACGAAAAAAGAAAACCATCGAATGATAATCTGGACAGATATCAGCAAGAGAAGACTTTTGAATCTTTAGCTGAATTGGTAAAAGTTCAAAACTTTTCATTAGCACTCAAAGACGTGGTCACTGACGTTCCAAAGCCTACGATGCCTAAATTTATTGAAGCTGGTGCAATGACCGTAAAATGTCTCTTCTGATTGGTGGCTTTCAAGTAACTTTGATCTTTTCATACAGAAAATGCGAGTGGAGCAATATTCGTATCGTTTGGATACTCGAGGTTCACGATATCAAAATAAATGACGAGAAAACATGTGATATCCTTCGACCGCATAGACGGTATCTGAGTCTTTTGGAAGTTCAAGGACGTCGACATCACTGCGATTCCTCAAAACTTTAGAATAGCAAATACGTTTATACCACAAGAAGGAATCCCTGCAAATTCGTAAGAGAAGCATCCCATAGCTCATTGTAGTTACAACATTCATTTCAAAGCATTGCCGTTTCTACAACTCTTTTACATCCGCCCGTCTGTTGAGGTCGTCTGTAGTTCGGGTAAAGCTCAATGTTTACTGGATGAAAATCCTCCTCCATCGAGCGGGTCTGTGTGTGCCTTGGTCGTCAGACCGGTCTCTCCCTGCTCCTCGGTGATGGTGTCTACCACGGGATTGTTTCAATATACCGGTACTGTGTGAAGGGCATCCAATGTTAACAATACATAATGTGGGGTACCAGAGTCGTTAGAGAAAATCGGTTGTACTGATCTGGTTAATCGCCAGATGTCCACCGTAACGTTCTGTCTCCGGTTTGAACATGCACAATATTAGCTTTTATCTATTTTAATTACCTTTTCTAGATCAATTTCTATGGGGACAATATTTTATGAGAAAGCATCAATCGGTTGTGCTTACTGTGTGTGAAGGTCATGCTCAATGTCTTTTAGTGACGTAAATTTACCTGTTAAATGTGTTTGTTGAATACGCAGACAATGGTTCACTATCTTAAGAGACTAATCGATCTGTTTTTGGACGCAAGTTCTTAAGAATAGATGAGCATTCGCTTATTTCAAGAAAACCCGTTAAGTATTCCGAGTTCCCAAGTCAACCTTTTTTCCGTTGTGCAATTTATATTTGATCTGATTTGAAGAAACCGTTCATATGAATCTTGGCATTGCTAAATGAGTTTAAGGTCCAGTAGAAAAACTGTTGCAAGGGTTGAAGTTCTAAAGCTTTATGCATTCGACTCTCAGACGCCAAGTTTTAAAACTCTATTTCATTCTAGAATATTTCCAGTCGACTTCAAGTACAGTAAATTCAGCGATGACAATGAAGCCAACGCATGAGAACAAAGTCGATCGCTGCGACACTTTGTCAACATTTGGGAAGACGTTGTTCAGTTTTGGCACGTGAGCACCATTCGAATGCATGGTCTGTGGACGTTACCCAAAAGCCAGGGTGGTGTGCGCTTGTGGGTGGTTAGTGAGAATTAAGGGAGTGCCTCATTCTGAGTGACTTTATCCGTGCATGTATTTAAGCAGTATTTTTTTACCTTTTAGAACCTTTAAAAAGCTCTGAATACGTAGATGGATATCCGACGAATCCAAACAGATGCGACTTAAAGTATGGTAAACATTAGCAATATGTTGTTACTGTAATCGGAGATTTGTATTGCGTCTTTTCAAAAACTATTTTCCAAAAAGATAGAAGTAAGGACAAGACGCGTGGAATCTCAAGACTACAGAAAATACAAAGGAAGAAATATACGATACTTGGATACGAGAACATCTCAATTGTTCTAATGAAGACATTTTGGTCTTGTTAAAGTACACATTTCTTTGTCTTTTGTGTAAATGTTACAAGATTACAATTTAGTTTACATTAGATCGTGCCTCCTTAGAGTTTAAATCTAGCTTGTTAAAAGGCGGGATTCGTCGGTCATCCTAAAGAGCAAACATTTCGCGAACACGTGGCCATGTAAACTTTGGTGCCCTGATTTACTGAGAATGTACCGAGCTCCTTGTGACCTATGTCCTGAATATCAGTTGACGGTTTAGTAGAGCAACGATCTTTGTATCTACTGCTAACACAAATGCTTTTTACTTGGCAAAGTTTGGGACCTTGCGGTTGAAAGCATGTTAGGAAATTTTTATTTGAGCGTAAATAGCCAGGTAGTAAAACATCTAGCGCATCTTTCTGTTTCTTTGGCAATATTCGGAAACTTATTAGAATCACGTGCCATACCCAACAAGAACACTCCTTAAGCCACAGCGGAGAGCAACAACGAATACAACATATCAATGCGATCTACTTTTACCCCAGTGCTCTTACCCATAATGCGCCACATAATCAGTAGTTCTATTTGATGACAAGTGAGCTTGCCTGCTCTTTGTTGTAGTACATGTAATTATTATCGTAATTGCCCTCAATTGGTTTTGGAATGAGTGTTGACGAAATTTATAAAACAAAAAGACAGCTATATTTCTTTTGATATACTAATAGTTTGAAAAAATTAGTGAGAGCTTCATTTAGTTTTATATTTAAATTTCCTGTATCTACAAATTATGTCTAAAAACTCGTTGTGCAAGAAGTCTCTAGCCACAGTGAAATCGATTGCTAAAGATCGAATGATTTTTAAACATTACGTGTGACGACTGTCACGAGTAGATTGTTGGTCTAACGTTAAATTTCTCGCTTTTCGCCGCATAGCGGGCATAATTGGGTCTCCGCACGCGTCCCAATGCTACAGCCTCGGCAGGGTGCCGGCACAGCTACGTCTCTTCCGATCTTGCCGTCATGGTATACACAGCACTGATCGCATGTGGCCTTCTCACTGCGCATCAGTCATGTACAATTTACCTTTGCTGTCGCCTTTATGTTGTCAGATATATCCCAATCGAGACTTTATTCTAACTGAACGTGCGAAAGGTCGCACCGCCATCTAGATGGGAGCATTGAGATAGGTAATCGATGTGTTTTGCAACGGCTTCGTGGGCGGGATCTTCCGGTGCATCAAATCCAGCGGCTGGGTCTGGGTAGGGGAGCATCAACATAGTTGGAGTTGGCATTAACCAAAGCGGCATTCGAACTGTTGTTGGGAGGGGTGGTGGCGGCTTCGGTAGAGATGGGACGAGAGGGCCGACAACGCAAGGTGAATTCAAGCTGCCCTTAACATCTACTCAGGGCCAGCCTTAGGCAAAGTTAAAAGTGTTCAGCTAAACAGTGCAGCTGATTTTAGGTACCGCCGATTTCTTGGCCGCGATTTGTTTGTTAACTTGAAATTTGTGACAATATTGGCCGCAACCCACCATATTTCATAACCCATAACTCAATGGGGCACGTTCACTCCTCCATCGATAACTGGAAACTAACACTCACAGTGCGTCAAAAACCTGAAATTAACTCTCACGGTGCATCTAAGTTATCCAGACGCATAGAATATAAGAAGCTGGAAATCACACTTGTTTAGCAATCTTGCTAGTCTGATCAATAGACAGGAGTGACGTAACAGGTTATAAGTAGGGCTTGTAGTCATATGTTACGCCAGTGAATCGTTTTTGAACATTTTGGGTGAAAATACGTAGGGAGTGGAGTTGAAAAGAGGTAGGGGAACAATGAAAGGAAGATATGGGGCCGCCAACTTAGGGTGGGACAGGGCAACAGAGAGGCTAAGACCGGCCATGTCAGTAATAAATGTTCAAACAGGTCGCTGATTGCAAGTATATTTGATTTCCACATTACTTTTTGAGGGCTTACTTACATCATACTATGTTTTGCATGCAGCCTTCCAACGTCTGACATGAAAAAGGTCATAGTGGTAGTTAAGTCACTGCTACCATTGTCAATGCCACAAGTCCTTCAGGGCATGCTTCCAGTATTATTAAGAGTACCATCACTCAAGAAATTGTGCTAATGCAGCAAACTATGCGAGATCAACCGCTCCTGTTGTCCTTGAAAGTCCTGTCACTAGATGCAGGACAAGTAGAACCTAGCAGGCTGCTTGTGTCAGTTTTGACACCAAAGAGCAGATGTCTTCTGTCCGTGTCTACTGATTAACCATTGCTTGTGCAACTGCCTGTCAGATTGCTGTAGATGCAACTGTTGCAAATTCTACGAATAGGTTCTCACATACACTGATGTCTCCAAATTAGCCTGTCATTAAATAGAATTCAATGCAATACGTTGCTTTCTATGCAGTAATGTGCAGTACATTAAATCCGTGGAATAAAATTCAAGCACGATAATCTAGTAGGCCCTGTGTGAATTTCCAACATAATGCAATGCATTACCCTATATTACAGTATAAACAGCACAATTCCATGCAGTGCAGATCTTTACAGTACAACATAGTAAAATGAGATAATGAGTCAAGACTCGTTCGAAGAAACCAAACCTGTGCTCTAAAACCAATTTCTTTCCACTAAGAGGAGCAACGCAAATTTCGTATTAAACTTAGAGTTACAATTTCAACTGGTAAAATTGCGATTTGTAGACTAGTTTTGTGCTCAAGGACTGTTGCAAAGACGTCTTGATACAAACCGAAGGGCGGGCACTCAAAGTCCTTCAGTGGGGCAGCGTGATCGCAAAGAATAGGTTCCCAAGTAAAACAACGCAGTTATATACTAGGCTCTACAAATGAGACCTTGTTCGACACGTCTGTTTTCTCGTGTAAAGGCAATATCTGAAACTGCAGGCACTTTTGTAGGCGGAACAGCTGTGTGCATCGTTCATTGTCTGCGACTGAAGTACAGTACTGTTATTGTTCTCTATCACCCCATGTGGCCTTAGTCAGATTTATACAAACATAGACAATGTAAACGAGGAAACAAGACTTGAATTAAAAATTACGAAAGCTCTGGAATTGATTAACAGTTGAAGAGAATAGTCATTTAATGTTTGGCATCAGGACCTGATGATGATGACGATGATGATGATGATGATACAACACTGACTGAGAGTATTCGAAAAAGACTACTGATGTTTATGAAAAGCAGAGTTCTAACCACACTAGCGTTCGCTGCTGCTGGAAATTACTGTGAATATACAGTTCCACTCCACCAAAACAGACCTGTTTGAGAAAGTGACTATAAACAGTAAAGTCCGTTGTGTGCCATTAGTATAATGGCCGTATGACGTACACATGTATTGTATGTGTGCTGTATGGTTTAAAACTGCCAGTGGTTTAGACAGAGTTATGTGAAGCTATTGTCGTATGTTCGTTCCGGATACCGTTTATTGCAAAGTAAGATATTGCATTAATGATTAGGCTTTAATTGAGAGATAGCTTTCTTTGTTTTTTACCGAGCACTGAGCAATTGCTTTTACAACATATCGCGTTGAAAAGCGAACAACGCTAGCGAAGAACTGTACCCGTAAGTGTCTAGGTACAATGGTAATGTTGCTGATATTAGCGGCCGCATCTGATGCCTATAACTTACTGTTACTACCAGTCCAGCACAAAAGCCACTTGTATAACATGATGACCCTGGCAAGGGAACTCTCCGATCGAGGACACAAGATTCATTTCTTACTCCATGATGAAATTTCGTTTAAGGAAATTGCGGATATGGCTCCGGCGGGTGTTGAGATTCACCGGTATAAAAACATCTACATGCAAAACGACTCTCCTGCTAACCTAGAGCATGACCTAGACGATTTCATGCGAAGAACTATCACTGGCGAAATGAGCTTCAGCGAAATGATTCGATTCTTGTACAGCCAAATGAATCATGAGTGCACCAACTTGCTCATGAACAGCGAGGACATGATTGCCAAGCTACAAAACGAGAAACTCGATATGGCTGTAGTGGATGGAATTGTCACTGCAAAGTGCTACTTTTTGCTCCCTCATCGACTCGGAATACCCTGGGTCACGCGTACCGACTTCGTAGAACCTTGGCTGGTTAGAGTTCCGTGGCTACCATCGTTCGTTTTGACCCATATCTCGAGTTTCACCGAGAACATGAGTTTCTTCCAGAGACTTCAGAATACGGCGATGGAGTTGACCTTCGGTATCTTGAATTCTGTTGTCAATCCGCCTGAGGAAATCCTCACCAGATATCGCCAGTACGGACCATACGAATCTGTGAACGACCTCGCGAGGAAGTCCAGGCTCTTCATCACTAGTCGTGACGTCGTACTAGATAACGCCAAACCGACAATGCCAAATATGGTAGACGCCGGTGGAATGACGACTAAGCCATCTGGAAAGCTTCCAACGGATATTCAAGAATTTATGGACGGTTTCAGCGACGGTGCTATCCTTGCGACTTTCGGATCCATGGCAAAAACTCTGCCCAGAAGTGTAGCAGAGAAATTTCTGGCTGCCTTTGGTCGACTGGAAGGGTACAGAGTCGTGTGGAAATTCGAGAATGCGGACAACCTGACAATTCCTGCAAACGTAATGATTCAACGCTGGTTGCCACAGCAGGACATCCTCGGTCATCCGAAGACGAAGCTGTTTATCACTCACTGCGGCAACAACGGACAATTCGAAGCCATTTATCATGAGGTAATTGTGATATTGCATGAATTATTTATGCTTATGTACTCTATGTCATACTCTTTTCTAACGTGGACCCTCGCATACGACGTAAAGGTTTCCATTGTTATACTTGGAATTTACTTATTGAAACTATACAGGAAAGAATTATTTTAATTATTTTACGAGTTGTCGCGGTGAACAAGCCAGACAACTGGTGCTTTGCCTAAGCTGGAGATTTAAATTCTTGTAATTGAAAAATCTAAATGAATGATCCAAAATACACTGATTGTCATACATATGTCCGTTATGAGCGAAATACACAATAAGTGTTTTATTTATCTCATTACAAATCGGCTAATTAATTTGTCTCATTAACTTTTGTGCACATGTTCATACTGCAGTTCGCTATGCCACAAGTTCTTTCACTGGTTCAAGCTCATCGAGGTCCTTATCCTGTTCCTTATCATCATCATCGTCATCACCAATACCATCATTATAGACGTCATCGTTATCATCTTCAACCCTATCGTCTTTAAAGCAGTATAAAGTTTTGACACAGGTCATCGATGAAGCATTAACAAAATTAAACAATCAGTAATCCCATTTTATTCTGATATTAATCAATCATATCCATATTCTACGATTTTCTGTAAATAGACCTTCTCGTTCTTTGCCATAGGTGCCTATGATTGGATTTCCTCTGCTTGGTGACCAGCCTTATAATGCCGTGCGCATCCAATACAAAGGTTACGGAATCGACATGAATATTCAAGATTTTACCTCCGACGAATTGTACTCTAACATCATGAAGATTCTAATTGACCCGAATTATAAACGCCGCATCTCTCTCGCTTCGGAAATCTTCCGCAGTGCCCCACAGCGACCGGCCGAGAAAGCAGCATTCTGGATCGAACACGTCATAAAATTCGGTTCCGATCATCTCCAATCAGCTGGAAAGGATCTCAACTTCTTAGAGTATTTCATGCTGGATGTGTTGGTCGTAATTTTAATTGTTGGAATTAGTTTGCTAACTCTAGTTTGGAAATTGTGCTTTTGGCTGTTAAGAAATATTTTTAAAATCGGATGGAAAGAGAAATTGAAGACAAATTGACCGATTCCCAGCAATCGGCTGTCTAATTCGAACATAAAATAGTTCTAATTAATTATCTTAATTAAGTAAGTAAATGGGGTTGAGATATTTTACAAGAAGGCCAATGGCCTAACATGTGTGGTGAAATAAAGGTTTCTGAATTGAGATAAATATTTTAGTAATATTGCAAGAGTTCCTGCAGTCCGCATATATGTGATCATTTCTTTATCGCCTCTAAAACACAATGCCTAGACTCAGTGATGATAAAGTTGTGGAATAATGAAAGATTGGTTTTTAATCAAGCCATATTACCATCCAGTCTTTTGCTGTCTTATTGTGTGGTTTGGTATATAGCATGCTATTCTAGGTTTTTTTCACATGCTACCCTGTTCTGCCATGGTAAGCATAAAGGAACTCGTATTACATGTAATTTGAGAAAGTTAGGCTTAGGCATTCGACTTGTAGGCTTACATATTCATTTTGTAACGCTATCGTGTGCTATTTTATAACGTGCTATACTTTTCAGACCATACCATCATCTACTACCCACTGTGACGCGCTACTATAGGATATCAGAGACAGAGATGTCGATTATTATTGTGTGTGTGTGTGAGAGAGAGAGAGAGAAAGAGAGAGAGAGAGAGAGAGAGAGAGAGAGAGAGAGAGAGAGAGAGAGAGAGGGAGAGGACATGCCTATAATTTTTTTTCTGTAAAACTCATAATTATAATTATAATTAATACTACAGTAATTATTGATGATGGTGGGATTGCTTAAATTCCCGATACAATTAGATACAAATTCACAAACACCTTGTGAAGTGTTGATGAAAACTATTTGTTTTTGATTGCTGGGAAGTTGTAGTCCTGTTTTCCCTTAAGACATAGTTATTTACTATGAATTCCTTAATTCTTACCTCGTTCATTGGGTCCACATTGGGCCCTGCTATGGCCGTGGCACAATGCGGGAACGCTTTGTTTAATGAACTGGTTGTCTGGAACATTCAAACTGTCATAATAGATCTTCAGTGTCACAAGTATATGATCTGTTCCATATGTAAATTAGGTCAAATGCTGTCAGAAGCACGTCGTTTACCTAAGTCTGCCTATAAAGTGGATGAGAAGACGGAGTGAGCGCAGACGGATATAGACGGATGAAGTGGTAGGCCGACGACAAAGTAGCAGAGCGACCGAAAGGAGAGGAGTTCACTTAAGACTATAGGAGGCAGAGTGTACTCTACAGTAGACACACAGTTTGTACGCTAGAGTTCATGATGTCTGTAGGTAATGTGGACTTTAGAGTACAGGATCGTAAACTCGAGAGTAGGAGGCAGGATGGATTCTAGCAGAATTTCATACTCTAGAGTCCGAGATACCCGTAGATATGGTGGATTCTAGATTGCAATTTAAATTAAATACCTGTATGCACAACGTACGCTATAGCACGTCATACCTAGGCACAATGTACTTACCTTACCCGCAGTGAGTAAAAGGTAATTAAAATTAAAAGCTTTCAGTGAAAAAGAAGCTGGACCTAGCAATATACAATTTTTCAAGAAAGAGGATTCGATGAATAATTTGCTTCACCTCCGATAAATTAAACTATAAAATTTTCAGCAAGTATCTAATTCAATCATTATTAAAAATGAAGCTGCTGTTAATTTCGCTACCATTTTAGGGTCTTCATTTTTTAAATACCTAACTTCTATGAGTTAACTAAAGTACACAATGCCTGAGGTATGTTATGCCTGAGTGTGGGCTAGGTATTTCGTACTCTAGACTGCATGCTACCGCTAGTTAGAGCCTACTCTAGAATACATTGTGCCTAGGTATGATGTATTCTACAGTACGTTCTGCCTAGAGTACACCTTACCTGCCACACCTGCCTTAGGCATAAGTTAAAATCAGCTGAACAATGCCGTTGATTTGAGGCCGCCGATTTCTTGGCCGCGACCAGTTTGTTAACTTGAAATTGGTGTCAGTGGGGGCCACAGCCCACCACAGTTCGTAACCCATCGCTGAATGGGGCCCTTTCAACCACTCATCGATAACTGGAAACTAACGCTCATATTGCATCAGTATTAAGTTATCCAGACCCGAAGCTGGAAATCACACATGTTTAGTAGTCTTACTAGTCTGATCAATAGACAGGATTGACGTAACAGGATATGAGTAGGGCTTGTAGTCATGTGTTACGCCATTGAATAGCTTTCGATCATTTTGAGTGAAAATTCGTGCGGGGTGGAGTTAAGAAGAGGAAGAGGAACAAAGAAAGGTAGCAACGTGGCCGCCAAACTAGGATGGAACAGAGCAACAGGGAGGTTAAGACCGGCCATGTCAGTAATAAAGGTTCAAGAAGATCGCTGATTGCAGGTGTATTTGATTTTCACATTACGTTTTGAGTTAGTACTGTAATAATACAGTATTATGTGTGTATGCTGCATACATAATACACGGTATTTGTATGCAGCATTCAAACGTCTGAAATGAAAAAACATCATACTAGTAGTTAAGTCACAACTACATTGGTTAATGTAACAAGCTTTTCAGGGCATGCTTTCAGTGTTACTGAGAGTACCATCACTCAAGAAATTTTATTAATGCAGCGAACCATGCGAGGACAAGCGCTCCTTGTGTCCTTGAAAGTTCTGTCACTGTAACTACAAGCAGTACGAGTAGATCCTCACGTGCCGCTAGTGCCAGTTTTGACACCAGAGAGCAGGTGCCTTCTGTCCGTGTCTACTGATCAACCGTTGCTTGTGTAACTGCCTTCAGATTGCTGACAATGAAACTGTGGCAAATTCTACTGGCAGGTTCTCACATACACTGATGTCTTCAAACTAGTCTGTTATTAAATAGAATGCAATGCAATACATTGGTTTCTATACGAGGAGGTGCTGAAAAGAGTTGGAGAAGAAAGGTCTATGATGGATACAATAAGGAGGCGAAAGAGAAAATGGATCGGTCACATATTCAGAGGGGACTCACTCTCCAGAACCGTCATTGAGGGCAGAATGGAGGGGAGGAAGACAAGAGGAAGATCCAGACATGTGTTGCTGGATTGAATGATGACGGACGGATACAGCAGGCTGAAAGAAGGAGTTCAGCACCGACAGGAGTGACGTCATCGGAAGTTTGACCTGCCTGAGGCAGAGAACCAGAAGAAGAGAAGAATATGCAATACATTAAATCCAGCATGAGAATTTGCAATACTACAGCATAGTGCAAAACAATTCAAACGCGATAATCAGTAGGCCCTGTCTGTGTGAATTCAAACACAATGCAATGCAATACCTTATAATACAGTACAATTCAATGCAACGCAGCTTAATACAGTACGACACAATAAAATGAGATAATGAGTTTTAAGAAAGTAAACTCGTGTTCTAGAATTTTCTATTTACTGAGAGGCGCTAGATAATATAATGAAACAGTATCAGAAATACGGAACATTCGATTCCGTCGAGGAATTGATAGAAAGGTCAAAGTTCTGGATTTTAACTAGTTACACGATTATTGACTATCCGAAGCCTATGACGTCCCATATGACCGAAGTGGGAGGACTGGCCACGCAACCCGCAAAGAAGCTTCCAGAAGACATTCAGAGCTTCATAGACAGTGCTGAGGACGGAGTGATCCTGGTCAAATTTCCTATTAAAATTTAAGTTGCAATTTCAACAGGTAAAATGGCGCTCTGTAGACTAGTTTAGTTTTGTGTTCAAGTACCTGACACAAGCCGAAGGACTGGTATTCCACTTCAGTGGACCAGCGTTATCGCAAAGAATAGGTGACCCAAATAAAACGCAGGTATGAACTAGGCTCTACAAAGTCAACTTTGAAGACTTTGCTCGACACGTCTGCTTTCTCGTGTAAAGGCAATGTCTGGAAACTGCAGACACTATTACAGACAGAACAGTAATATGCATCATTCATCGTCTGCGATTGAAGCATAGTTCTGTTACTGTCCTCTATCACCCGATGTAGCTTTTCTCAGATGTATAGAAACATAGACATTATAAACGAGGAAACAAGATTTGAACTAAAAATTACAAAACTTCTGGAATTGACCAACAGTCGAGGAGAACAGTCATTTAATGTTTTGCATCAGGACCTGATGATCATGATGATGATGATGATGATGATGATGATGATAAAAAACTGACTGGAAACATTTGACAAAAAACTGCTGATGTGTAAGAAAAGCAGAGTCCTAGCACACCAGTGCTAGCTGCTACTGAAAATTACCGTGACAATACAATTGCACTCCACCAAAACAGGCCTGCATGAGAAAATGATCGATAGAGAGCAAAGTCCGCTCTGTGCCATTAGCATTTAGGGCATATGACGTACACGTGTCCTGTATGCGTGCTATATGGTTTCATACTGCCAGTGGTTTAGACAGATAGACTGATAGGCTAAAAAGGAGGACGGCATCAACGGCCTTTGCTGCTACTAAATGTCGTTAAACATTGGAAGCTACTACCACTACTGATAGTGTCTGTTCGTTTATATCTGTTGAGAATACACTGGAAACATGCATAGCCTACTCTTCCCAGTATCATCAGACCAGTTTGGAAACACTTGCCTTATGTTCCATAGTCGCTCACTGGAAAATACCAGAACTATATTTGGATCGCATATGGAACACTCTGCAGAGTATCAGTGAGATGTTCACATGTTGACGGATAATGGAAACGTATGCGTTTCATTTGTAAAGCGGAGACGTGCACTGAAATACAGTTTCTTTAATATACACGAATAGTTGGCCTTCATTCATCAGTGTGTCGACTGATGAGCCTTTGTGGGATTATCATTGGTCTTCACTTGCAACATTTGCACACCTGAACGGAATTGTAGAGAAAGAATTGAGAAGTCTGCTGATTCTCGCTCACACAGCTATCGTCGTATAATCGACCTGTTCATTGATAAGCAAGATAATGCACGAATGAACTTGCCTTGACGTTGGACAGCCTTTGTTTTTATCGAGCACTGATCAATTGGTGTGAAAAACTTACCCCAGTTGAAAGTCGGACAATGCTTGCACAGAGGTGTAAATCTAAGTGTATGGGACAGATGGCAATGTTGCTGATATTAGCGGCCGCATCTGATGCCTATAACTTACTGTTAATGCCAGCCCAGCACAAAAGCCACTTGTATAACATGATGACCCTGGCAAGGGAACTCTCCGATCGAGGACACAAGATTCATTTCTTACTCCAAGATGAAATTTCGTTTAAGGAAATTGCGGATATGGCTCCGGCGGGTGTTGAGATTCACCGGTATAAAAACATCTACATGCAAAATGACTCTCCTGCTAACCTAGAGGATGTCCTAGAAGATTTCATGCGAAGAACTATGACTGGCGAAATGAGCTTCAGCGAAGCGATTCGATTATTGCACAGCCAAATGAATCATGAGTGCACCAACTTGCTCATGAACAGCGAGGACATGATTGCCAAGCTACAAAACGAGAAACTCGATCTGGCTGTAGTGGATGGAATTGTCACTGCAAAGTGCTACTTTTTGCTCCCTCACCGACTCGGAATACCCTGGGTCACGCGTACCGACTTTGTAGAACCCTGGCTGGTTAGAGTTCCGTGGCTACCATCGTTCGTTTTGACCTATATCTCGAGTTTCACTGAGCGCATGAGTTTCTTCCAGAGACTTCAGAATATGGCAATGGAGTTGGCCTTCGCTATCTTGAATTCTGTTGTCAATCCACCTGAGGAAATCCTCACCAGATACCGCCAGTACGGACCATACGAATCTGTGAACGACCTCGCGAGGAAGTCCAGGCTCTTCATCACTAGTCGTGACGTCGTACTGGACTACGCCAAACCGACAATGCCAAATATGGTAGACGCCGGTGGAATGACAATAAAGCCACCGGGAAAGCTTCCAACGGATATCCAAGACTTTCTGGACGGTTTTAGCGACGGTGCTATCCTTGCGACTTTCGGATCCATGGCAAAATCTCTGCCTAGAAATGTAGCTGAGAAGTTTCTCTTTGTCTTTGGTCGTCTGGAAGGGTACAGAGTCGTGTGGAGATTCCAGAATGCGGACAACCTGACAATTCCCCCAAACGTAATGATTCAGCGCTGGCTACCACAGCAGGACATCCTCGGTCATCCGAAGGCGAAGCTCTTCATAACACATTGCGGGAACAACGGACAATTCGAAGCCGTTTATCACGGGGTAATAGTAGTCTTGCATGTATTGTTAATACTTACATTGTATATATATACAAATATGATATTATATTCTTTTACAATGTGCATCCGTTGTAACTGCGTTAAGGTTTTCATGGTAATATTTTGAATTTACTCACTGAAATTTTATTGGAACCAATTATTTACGAGCTATCTCTGTAAAGATGCCAGAATGATAGCGCTTTGCCTATAATCTTGGGATTTTAATTCTTATATTTTAACTATGGTCCAAAATACACTGATTATCATATATCTGTCCATTTTGATAAAAAAAACATAATATGTGTTTTAGTTCTGTAATTTCAAATTGGGTAATTAATTGGTATCGTTAGGTTATGTGCAATTATTCATACTGCAGTTCATTACGCTACAGGTTCTTTAACTGTTTTAAGCTCATCGAGGTCCTTCTGCTGTTCCCTATCTTCATCATCGTTATCACCACTACCATCGTCATCGTCATTGCCGTCGTTATCATCGACATTGCTGTCGCATTAAAATCAGTAAAAAGTTGTTCATAAGTCATCGATGAAGCATTAAAATAAATTCACGAGTAATCCCATTTTGATATCGTATTAATCAATCATCGCCATAGTCTACGACTTTCTGTAAATAACCTTCCCGTTCTTTGCCATAGGTGCCCATGATTGGATTTCCTGTGGTTGGTGACCAGGTTTATAATGCCATGCGCATCCAACACAAAGGTTACGGAATCGCGATGGATATTCAAGACTTTACCTCCGACGAATTGTACTCCAACATCATGAAAATTCTAACTGACCCAAATTATAAACGCCGCATCTCTCTCGCTTCGGAAATCTTCCGCAGCGCCCCACAGCGACCGGCCGAGAGAGCAGCATTCTGGATCGAACAAGTCATTAAATTTGGTTCCGACCATCTCGAATCAGCTGGAAAGGATCTCAACTTCTTCCAGTATTTCTTGCTGGATGTGTTGGTCGTAATTTTAATTGTTGGAATTAGTTTGCTAATTCTAGTTTGGAAATTGTGTTTTTGGCTGTTAAGAAGGATTTTTAAAATCGGAAGGAAAGAGAAATTGAAGACAAATTGACCAAATTCCAGCTATCGACTGTCTGATTCGATCATGAAATAGTTCCACTTAATCATATTAATTAAGTAAGTAATTGAAGTTCATATTTTTTACAAGGAAACAGATGTTCCAGCATGTGTGGTGAAATTAAGTTTTGTGAATTGAGATGAGTATTTTTGTAATATTACAAATTTCCTGTTGTCCGTATATATGTGGTGGTAATTTCTTTATAGACTTTAAAACACAGTTTCAGACTCAGACAATAAAGTTGTGGAATAATGAGAGTTTGGTTCTTAGGTAAATCACACTGCCATCGAGTCCTTTGCTATGCTTTTGTGTGCTTTGGTATAGCATGCTATTCTACACTTTTTTCACGTGATACCCTTTTCTGTCATAATAAGCATAAAGGAAGTCATATTATAATATGTAATTTTAGAAATGTAGGCTTACATATTTGTTTTGTATGTTAAATATTCATTTTGTATTCCTATCGTGTACTATGTTATAACATGCTAATCCTATCCTGACACCCCTTCTTCCATTTATCTCTCATTCCACTCCAATCCCAAACACCACCTACCGTAGCTGCCACGCTCTCTCTCTCTGCCTGACTTTTGGATCTTGACCTGAAACCGAATCGTCTTGTCTATCGATTTTGTTTTAATTGAGCGCCTGCGAATTAGCTGGTCCTCGTGACTTGGCTTTCGTTGGGCGCTGTAGAAATCTTGGAATTACGATTACAATTATGATTTCCAGATCATACCATAGTTCACGATATTAATTTTAAAAGAACTCGTATTATGATATATAATTTGGGAAATGTGGGCTTAAAATTCAATTTGCATGCAATAATGTCACAGATGTGACAAACTCAAAACGAATGGCGCAGTTTGACAAAATGTTTACAGACAACTGACAAAGTAGTTGGGAAGACATTTTGTGCTTATTCATATTTATATGTTTCACAGACTTGTCATTTCGCAGTTATGTCAAACCGAGTTTACAGTAATAATTTTTCATTTCGAATTATTTTCAGTGATGCCATTTACTACCAAATCAACTATATGATGGGTTTGGAACCTGAACTACAGCTTCAACTCCCTTCATAATTTATCAGCCTACCTCATGCGATTCTCTGTGTCCATCTCTTCAATATCCATGTCCAGTTTGTTTCCCGTCACTTACTTTCCACTATGCCATGCCACTATGGGATATCACAGACACTCATCGATTACACTGGCCAACACATAATTTGTTGCCTCAAATGTTAGAACTGTTTCTGGGTATATTTGACCTGCTGATTCCAGAAAAGGCACCAGTTTTCTCCCAGCAGGTCTAGTTTTCGAGATATAGAACATTATGCCATATACCAGTCCTTGCCTCTGCTCGCCCATAAAACATAAGGCTATAGCTATAATTATGTAGTGCTCAATTTATTATGTGATACACTAAATAAACATAATAATACAAATACTTAAAAGAAAATGGTAGTACCTGAAACTGTACTTATATGATACCAAACAGAACAAGTTTGTTATAAAAATTTCAAGTCATTCGACACCGAAGAAGCTCCTTTTGTACGATTTCCGAGTGTGGCATCTGCCGGAACAATCGCGCATAATATTCCAGCAATAGTCTGCCATCATGTGTGCATCCCATCTTCCTTGATATCGATTTTCCATTGTTTTGATGTCTTGGTGAAATCTTTCACCTTGCTCTTCGCTGAAGTCACCAAGATTCTCTGGAAAGCGATCTAAGTGACTGTGGAGATAATGGACTTTAATGCTCATGTTGCAGCCAAGCTTGTTGAAATGAAGAAGCATATCCTCTACTAGTTGTGCATAATTGTCTGCCTTCTTGTTGCCAAGAAAATTTTTAGCTACAAGAACAAAGGAAGACCAGGCACAAGATTCGATTTCATTCATTGATGGTATGAAAAGTGGGTCATTCATAAGTTGCCTGATCTGTGGACCATCGAAGATTAAAGCGTTCAATTTTTCCATTGTAATTCCTGGTAACTTGTGTACTATGTATTCGAAGCATGAACCTTCTTTATTCAAAGCCCTGACAAATTGTTTCATCAGGCCTAGCTTTATATGTAGTGGTGGCAGTATGATCCTATCTCGTGCCACCAAAGATTCCTTGATTACATTTTGAGCTCCAACCACCATGTCTTTCCTCGAAGGCCAATCTTTTCTTGTCCAATGTTCGTGCTTGGCTCTACTGTCCCAAAGACACAAAAAGCAGAGATACTTTGTGTAGCCACTTTGTTGACCAAGGAGGAAATTTACCATCTTCAAGTCTACACAAATTACCCATTGATGTTCTTTGTATTTTATCTTTTCCAGTACTAAAGAGATGGCATTGTACTCTTCTTTCATCCTGGTGGAGTGACCGATTGGAATAGAACCAAATTTGTTGCCGTTATTTAAAAGCACACATTTCAGACTACGTTTTGAACTGTCGATAAAAAGACGCCACTCATCTGGGCTGTAATCCGACAGACCAATTTTCTTCAATAAGTTGCTGATGTCATTACAGAATACTAGGTTGTTGTCTTCGGTAAAGAATGGCAGCAAATCCTTTTCTCTGTTTCTATAAATTGTAATTTTCGTTCAAGGCTGAAGTGCATTCTTTTCCTTTAGTCTGGACGCAAGCAATTCAGAGGACTCTTTGGAAAGATTTAAGTCCCTGATCAGATCACTCAACTCTTTTTGGTCAAAACGTTCACTGTGTGAAGTTGATTGGAAATCACTGTCACTGCCCCCACTTTCTTCACTTTCGTCATCTTGTCCGATATTGGACATGCAAGTGTCATCGTCTGAGAGCTGAGGTAGTTCGCGAAAAGGTGGAACTGGTACAATATCCGAATGCGGAACAGGTCTCCTGGCTGAAGGTATATCAGGGTAAGACAACTTGTGACGATTATTTCGATTGATGCCTATGATATTAACCATACAAAAGTAACAGTCGTCGAAGTGGTTTATCTGTTCCCTCCAAACCATCGGTACACCAAATTTCAGGCAGCTTCTCTTTCCAGTTGTCCATTGGCGCAATTGTTCAATACAAGTTTTGCATACTGTATGAGGAGCCCATTGCTTATCTTGATCTCCAAGTTTGACACTAAAATAACCTACATATGCTCTTTTTACAAACTCAGAAATCGGTTTCCTGTTTGCTTTTAGTGTGTATTCCCCACAAATGTAGCAGAATATGTCTGGATGGTTAATGCAGCTCCGTCTGGAAGTAGCCATAACCTTAAGGATGTTCGCATCTGAGGAATTAAGTGACTAACCTAAAAAATAGTAAGAACATGTAGTTATTTAATGTTCCCATTCACAGATTGTTCTTGCGACCAACTCTTAATATGCCCTAAGACGACTGCGGCTGCTCTAGCTTTCAGGAGGCGGTTTATATAGGCTATAAATGCTGACTTCAGCATAATCTATTTACATAGTTCGAAACCATGAAACGCTGTATAAGCACAAATAAATTCTAAATGAGGCCATGAATTTAGTGCTGAGTAAGCTGTAGGCTACGGAATAGTTATTTCGTTGAATCAGCAATATCTCAGCACGCGGCAAGATATGCTGATTTTACATTATAATGATGTAGGCATTATATGAATCAGCAAGAATTATAATTAGCCATAAATAAAGCTTATTATGACATTTTAGTTTTGTCAAAGACATCGTTTAAAGAGTGGACTGGGTTTTCTTTACAAAATCGACGATATCTCAGAAACTAGACCTGATGCACTCAATCCAATGACATTTTCTGAATCAGCGCCCAAAATTACCCCAAGAACAGGTCTAAAATCGAAGGCAACAAGAAAAAAATTTTTTTCTGTTGGCCAGTGTTATTATGATAGAGAGGCACATGCCCTATAATTATTTCTTTTTTCTTGTAAAACTCATATTTAAAATTGAAACTGCAGTAATTATTGATGATGGCGGAGCGTAAATTGCCGAGAAAAAAGACACTTAATCGCAAAATCATTGAGAAATCTTCATGGAAACGTTTTGTTTTTGATTGCTGAAAATGTTGTAATCTTGTTTTCCATTGTAAGTACTAATGCATTGTTTTTATAA
This sequence comes from Norana najaformis, assembly GCA_964023275.1. NCBI lineage: Eukaryota > Metazoa > Annelida > Clitellata > Crassiclitellata > Hormogastridae > Norana > Norana najaformis. The sequence continues at coordinate 14,842,013 of OZ029925.1, forward strand.
TGTATTCCTTAATTGTTTCGACGAACTGCCTCATTCATTGGGTCCACATTGTGCCCTCATCTGGCCTTCAGTTTTCAATGCGGGCACGCTTGTCTGGAACATTAAAATGGTCATAACAGACTTTCATTGCCTGAACTATTGTTAAGGTTATGCCTCTGTGCCCCTCTATTTTGTTTGTGCAAGGACCTCCCTTCCATGTTAGTCGTTGCCTTTGGGCACCCGTTTTGAACTTCATATATCATGTATCCTGTATCATGTATCGTGTATCTTGTATCGTGCATCATGTATCGTGTATCATGTATCGTGTATACTGTATCGTGTATCGTATATCGAGTAACATGGGTATTTAAGGAGTAGTTAAGCCACTGAGATTCGGATTCAGAAAGATTCTCAGCCGCAGAGGAAAGACTTAGCTACACACCGAGTTCTTAGTATAGGGTTTGTCGTTGTAATAGCAGCTGTAGAGGAGTTGTAGCGAACGGTTTGAGGAACCTTTTCGTAAGGGCCGAGTGTCTGCGAATTGTTGTTCAGAATAAAAGTTTATTCGTGACTTTTGGTGTCGACTTTCTCTCCAAAGATCTCGGGAGGCCTACCCACAACACAGCGGACAGGAGGCCACAACCTGTCAAGAGGAAAAATAGAGCACCCCAGAAAAACGTTATAATATATGATCTTTTCGATATGTAAATTAGATCACAATTCTCTCAGTATATCTCGAGTTTCACTGAGAGCATGAGTTTCTTCCAGAGACTTCAGAATATGGCAATGGAGTTGGCCTTCGCAGTCTTTGGTTCGGTTTCCAATCCACCTGAGGAAAACCTCCCTAGATACCGCCAGTACGGACCATACGAATCTCTGAACGACCTCGCAAGAAAGTCCAGGTTCTTCATCAGTAGTCGTGACGCGGTACTGGACTACGCCAAACCGTCAATGCCAAATATGGTAGACGCCGGCGGAATGACGATTAAGCCACCTGGAAAGCTTCCAACGGATATCCAAGAATTCTGGACGGTTTTGGCGACGGTGTTATCCTTGCGACTTTCGGATCCATGGCAAAAACTCTGCCCAGAAGTGTAGCACAGAAATTTCTGGCTGCCTTTGGTCAACTAGAAGGATATAGTGTCGTGTGGAGATTCGAGAATGCGGATAACCTGACAATTCCTGCGTTATGATTCAACGCTGGTTACCACAGCAGGACATCCTCGGTCATCCGAAGACGAAGCTGTTTATCACTCACTGCGGCAACAACGGACAATTCGAAGCCGTTTATCATGAGGTAATTGTGATATTGCATGAATTGTTTATACTTATGTACTCTATGTCATACTCTTTTATAACGTGGACCCTCGCATACGACGTAAAGGTTTCCATTGTAATATTTGGAATTTACTTATTGAAACTATACAGGAAAGAATTATTTTAATTATTTTACGAGTTGTCGCGGTGAAGAAGCCAGAAAACTGGTGCTTTGCCTAAATTGGAGATTTTAATTCTTATAATTGAAAAATCTAAACTATGATCCAAAATACACTGATTGTCATACATATGTCCGTTATGAGCTAAGTACATAATAAGTGTTTTATTTATCTCATTACAGATCGGCTAATTAATTTGTCTCATTAACTTTTGTGGACGTGTTCAAACTGCAGTTCACTATGCCACAAGTTGTTTCACTGGTTCAAGCTCATCGAGGTCCTTGACCTGTTGAGAAAGTGAGGATTAAATATTCCTTTTGTAGGCCTACATATTCATTTTTAATGCTATCGTGTGCTGTTTTATAACATGCTATTCTTTTCAGATCATACCCTGGTCTACCATCATCGACTACCCACTATGGCACGCTACTATAAGATATCAAAGGCATAGCTGTCAATTATTATTATGAGAGAGAGAGGACATGCCTTAAATTTTTTATTCTGTAAAACTCATAATTATAATTAAAACTACAGTAATTAATAATGATGGTGGGGCGTAAATTCCCGATACAAATAGATACAGATTCACAAACACCTTGTGAAGTGTTGATGAAAACGATTTGTTTTTGATTGCTGAAATGTTTTAATCCTGTTTTCTATTAAGACAGTCATTTACAATGAACTCCTTAATTCTTACGACAAACTGCCTCGTTCATTGGGTCCACCTTGGGCCCTCCTCTGGCCATGGCACAATGGGGGAACGCTTTGTCTAATGAACTGGTTGTCTGGAACATTCAAACGGTCATAATAGACCTTCAATGTCACAACTATATGATCTGTTCCATATGTAAATTAGGTCATATGCTGCAGAAGTACGTGATGTAACTAAGTCTGCCTATAAAAGTGAGTGAGAAGACGGAATGAGCTCAGACGGATATAGACGGATGAAGTGGTAGGCCGACAACAAAGTAGCAGAGCGACCGATGGGAGAGGAGTTCACTTAACACTGTAGGAGGCAGGGTGTACTCTACAGTAGACACACAGTTTGTATGCTAGAGTTCATGATGCCTGTAGGTACCGTGGACTTTAGAGTACAGCATCCCCAAACATGAGAGTAGGAGGCAGGATGGATTCTAGCAAAATTTCATATTCTAGAGTCGGAGATACCAGTAGACACGGTGGACTCTAGACTGCAATTTAAATTAAGTACCTGTGTGCACAACGTACTGTAGAGTATATGATACATAGGCACAATGTACTGTAGAGTACATAATACTGTACCTAGGCACAATGTACTGTAGAGTACATCATACCTAGGCACAATGTACTTACCTTACCGCGGTGAGTAAAAGTAACTAAAATTAAAATCTTTCAGTGAAAAAGGAGCTGGACCTAATAGTATACAATATTTAAAGTGAGGGGATTCGATGAATAATATGCTTTACCTCCGATAAATTAAACTATAAAATTTTCATCAAGTATTTAATTTATTCATTATTAAAAATGTAGCTGCTGTTAATTTCGCTAGCATTTTAAAGTCTTCATTTTTTAAATACGTAATTTCTATGAATTAACTAGAGTTCACAATGCCTGAGGTACGTTATGCCTGATTGTGGGCTAGGCATTTCGTACTCTAGAGTGCATGCTACCGCCAGTTAGCGCCTACTGTAGAATACATTGCGCCTAGGTATGATGTACTCTACGATACGTTCTGCTTAGAGTACACCTTACCTGCCACACTGGCCTTAGGCATAAGTTAAAATCAGCTGAACAATGCCGTTGATTTTAGGCCGGCAATTTCTTGGCCGCGACTAGTTTGTAAACTTGAAATTGGTGTCAGTGGGGGCCGCAGCCCACTATATTACGTAACCCATCGCTGAATGGGGCCCTTTCAACCACTCATCGATAACTGGAAACTAACGCTCATAGTGCATCAGTATTAACGTTCGCGGAACATCTAAGTTATCTAGTCCCGTAGCTTATAAGAAGCTGGAAATCACAAATGTTTAGTAGTCTTACTATTCTGGTCAATAGACAGGATTGACGTAACAGGATATGAGTAGGGCTTGTAGTCATGTGTTACGCCATTGAATAGATTTCGATCAATTTGAGTGAAAATTCGTACGGTGTGGAGTTAAGAAGAGGAAGAGGAACAAAGAAAGGTAGGGACGAGGCCGCCAACTTAGGGTGGAACAGAACAACAGGGAGGTTAAGACCGGCCATGTCAGTAATAAAGGTTCAAAAAGATCAAGGGTTGCAGGTGTATTTGATTTCCACATAACGTTTTGAGTTACTACAGGCTTGCTTACATAATACTAATATTTGTATGCAGCCTTCAAACGTCTGAAATGAAAAAGATCATAGTAGTAGTTAAGTCACTACTACATTGGTTAATCCAACAAGTTCTTCAGGCCATGCCTTCAGTGTTACTAAGAGTACCATCACACAAGAAATTGTATTACTGCAGCGAACCATGCGATATCAACCGCTCCTGTTGTCCTTGAAAGACCTGTCACTGTAGCTACAAGCAGTACGAGTAGATCCTCACGTGCCGTTAGTGCCAGGTTTTAAAACAAAGACCAGGTACCTTCTGTCCGTGTCTACTGATCAACCGTTGATTGTGCAACTGCCTGTCAGATTGCTGACGATGAAACTGTGGCAAATTCTACTGGTAGGTTCTCACACTGATATCTTCAAACTAACCTGTTATTAAATAGAATTCAATGCAATACATTTGTTTCTATACGAGGAGGTGCTGAAAAGAGTTGGAGAAGAAAGGTGAACGATGGGTACAAACAATAAGGAGGCGAAAGAGAAAATGAAATGAATCGGTCACATATTGAGAGGGGACTCACTCTCAAGAACAGTCATTGAGGGCATAATGGAGGGGAGGAAGACAAGAGGACGACCCAAACATGTGGTGCTGGATTGGATGATGACGGACGGATACAGCAGGCTGAAAGAAGAAGCTCAGCACGGACAGGAGTGACGTCATTGGAAGTTTGACCTGCCTGAGGCAGAGAACCAGAAGAAGAGAAGAATATGCAATACATTAAATCCAGCATGAGAATTTGCAATACTACAGCATAGTGCAAAACAATTCAAACGCGTTAATCAGTAGGCCCTGTCTGTGTGAATTCAAACACAATGCAATGCAATACCTTATAATACAGTACAATTCAATGCAATGCAGCTTAATACAGTACGACACAATAAAATGAGATAATGAGTTTTAAGAAAGTAAACTCGTGTTCTAGAATTTTCTATTTACTGAGAGGCGCTAGATAATATAATGAAACAGTATCAGAAATACGGAACATTCGATTCCGTCGAGGAATTGATAAAAAGGTCAAAGTTCTGGATTTTAACTAGTGACACGATTATTGACTATCCGAAGCCTATGACGTCCCATATGACCGAAGTGGGAGGACTGACCACGCAACCCGCAAAGAAGCTTCCAGAAGACATTCAGAGCTTCATAGACAGTGCTGAGGACGGAGTGATCCTGGTCAAATTTCCTATTAAAATTTAAGTTGCAATTTCAACAGGTAAAATGACGCTCTGTAGACTAGTTTAGTTTTGTGTACAAGTACCTGACACAAGCCGAAGGGCTGGCACTCCACTTCAGTGGACCAGCGTTATCGCAAAGAATAGGTGACCCAAATAAAACGCAGTTATGAACTAGGCTCTACAAAGTTAACTTTGAAGACTTTGCTCGACACGTCTGCTTTCTCGTGTAAAGGCAATGTCTGGAAACTGCAAACACTACTACAGACAGAACAGTTATATGCATCATTCGTCGTCTGCGATTGAAGCATAGTTCTGTTACTGCCCTCTATCACCCGATGTAGCTTTTCTCAGATGTATAGAAACATAGACATTATAAACGAGGAAACAAGATTTGAACTAAAAATTATGAAACTTCTGGAATTGACCAACAGTCGAGGAGAATAGTCATTTAATGTTTGGCATCAGGGTCCGATGATGATGATAATGATGATGATGATGATACAAAACTGACTGGAAACATTTGACAAAAAAACTGCTGATGTGTATGAAAAGCAGAGTCCTAGCACACTAGTGCTAGCTGCTACTGAAAATTACCGTGACAATACAATTGCACTCCACCAAAACAGGCCTGCATGAGAAAATGATCGATAGAGAGCAAAGTCCGCTCGAAACATGCATAGCCTACTCTTCCCAGTATCATCAGACCAGTTTGGAAACACTTGCCTTATGTTCCATAGTCGCTCACTGGAAAATACCAGAACTATATTTGGATCACACGTGGAACACTCTGCAGAGTATCAGTGAGATGTTTACATGCTGACGGATAATGGAAACGTATGCGTTTCATTTGTAAAGCGGAGACGTGCACTGAAATGCAGTTTCTTTAATATACACGAATAGTTGGCCTTCATTCATCAGTGTGTCGACTGATGGGCCTTTGTGGGATTATCATTGGTCTTCACTTGCAACATTTGCACACCTGAACGGAATTGTAGAGAAAGAATTGAGAAGTCTGCTGATTCTCGCTCACGCAGCTATCGTCGTATAATCGTCCTGAGTACCGTTCATTGATAAGCAAGATAATGCTCGAATGAACTTGTCTTGACGTTGGACAGCCTTTGTTTTTATCCAGCACTGATCAATTTTTTTTAATGAAAACTTACCCCAGTTGAAAGTGGAACAATGCTTGCACAGAGGTGTAAATCTAAGTGTCTGGGACAGATGGCAGTGTTGCTGATATTAGCGGCCGCATCTGATGCCTATAACTTACTGTTAATGCCAGCCCAGCACAAAAGCCACTTGTATAACATGATGACGCTGGCAAGGGAACTCTCCGATCGAAAACACAAGATTCATTTCTTACTCCAAGATGAAATTTCGTTTAAGGAAATTGCGGATATGGCTCCGGCGGGTATTGAGATTCACCGGTATAAAAACATCTACATTCAAAACGACTCTCCTGCTAACCTAGACGATTTCATGCGAAGAACTATCACTGGCGAAATGAGCTTCAGCGAAATGATTCGATTCTTGTACAGCCAAATGAATCAGGAGTGCACCAACTTGCTCATGAACAGCGAGGACATGATTGCCAAGCTACAAAACGAGAAATTCGATATGGCTGTAGTGGATGGAATTGTCACTGCAAAGTGCTACTTTTTGCTCCCTCATCGACTCGGAATACCCTGGGTCACGCGTACCGACTTCGTAGAACCCTGGCTGGTTAGAGTTCCGTGGCTACCATCGTTCGTTTTGACCCATATCTCGAGTTTCACCGAGAACATGAGTTTCTTCCAGAGACTTCAGAATACGGCGATGGAGTTGACCTTCGGTATCTTGAATTCTGCTATCAATCCGCCTGAGGAAATCCTCACCAGATACCGCCAGTACGGACAATACGAATCTGTGAACGACCTCGCGAGGAAGTCCAGGCTCTTCATCACTAGTCGTGACGTCGTACTAGATTACGCCAAACCGACAATGCCAAATATGGTAGACGCCGGTGGAATGACAATTAAGCCACCTGGAAAGCTTCCAACGGATATTCAAGAATTTCTGGACGGTTTTAGCGACGGTGCTATCCTTGCGACTTTCGGATCCATGGCAAAATCTCTGCCTAGAAATGTAGCTGAGAAGTTTCTCTTTGTCTTTGGTCGTCTGGAAGGGTACAGAGTCGTGTGGAGATTCCAGAATGCGGACAACCTGACAATTCCCGCAAACGTAATGATTCAGCGCTGGCTACCACAGCAGGACATCCTCGGTCATCCGAAGGCGAAGCTCTTCATAACACATTGCGGGAACAACGGACAATTCGAAGCCGTTTATCACGGGGTAATAGTAGTCTTGCATGTATTATTAATACTTACATTGTATATATATACAAATATGATATTATATTCTTTTACAATGTGCATCCGTTGTAACTGCGTTAAGGTTTTCATGGTAATATTTTGAATTTACTCACTGAAATTTTATTGGAACCAATTATTTACGAGCTATCTCTGTAAAGATGCCAGAATGATAGCGCTTTGCCTATAATCTTGGGATTTTAATTCTTATATTTTAACTATGGTCCAAAATACACTGATTATCATATATCTGTCCATTTTGATAAAAAAAACATAATATGTGTTTTAGTTCTGTAATTTCAAATTGGGTAATTAATTGGTATCGATAGATTTTGTGCAATTATTCATACTGCAGTTCATTACGCTACAGGTTCTTTAACTGTTTTAAGCTCATCGAGGTTCCTTCTGCTGTTCCCTATCTTCATCATCGTTATCACCACTACCATCGTCATCGTCACTGCCGTCGTTATCATCGACATTGCTGTCGCATTAAAATCAGTAAAAAGTTGTCCATAAGTCATCGATGAAGCATTAAAATAAATTCACGAGTAATCCCATTTTGATATCATATTAATCAATCATCGCCATAGTCTACGACTTTCTGTAAATATACCTTCCCGTTCTTTGCCATAGGTGCCTATGATTGGATTTCCTGTGGTTGGTGACCAGGTTTCTAATGCCGTGCGCATCCAATACAAAGGTTATGGAATCGCGATGGATATTCAAGACTTTACCTCCGACGAATTGTACTCTAACATCATGAAGATTCTAACTGACCTGAATAATAAACGCCGCATCTCTCTCGCTTCGGAAATCTTCCGCAGCGCCCCACAGCGACCGGCAGAGAGAGCAGCATTCTGGATCGAACACGTCATTAAATTCGGTTCCGACCATCTCGAATCAGCTGGAAAGGATCTCAACTTCTTCCAGTATTTCTTGCTGGATGTGTTGGTCGTAATTTTAATTGCTGGAATTAGTTTGCTAATTCTAGTTTGGAAATTGTGTTTTTGGCTGTTAAGAAAGATTTCAAAAATCGGAAGGAAAGAGAAATTGAAGACAAATTGATCGAATTCCAGCTATCTACTGTCTGATTCGAACATGAAATAATTCCACTTAATCATATTAATTAAGTAAGTAAATGAAGTTGATATTTTTTACAAGGAAACAGATGTTCCAGCATGTGTGCTGGAATTAAGTTTTGTGAATTGAGATTAGTATTTTTGTAATATTACAAATTTGCTGTAGTCCGTATATATGTGGTGGCAATTTCTCTATAAACTCTAAAACACAGTTTCAGCTCAGACAATAAAGTTGTGTAATAATGTGAGTTTGGTTTTTAGTCAAGTCACAACACCATAGATTTCTTTGCTATGCTTCTCTGTGCTTTGGTATAGCATGTTATTCTACGCTTTTTTCACGTGATACCCTTTTCTGCCATAATAAGCATAAAGGAAGTCATATTATAATATGTAATTTTAGAAATGTAGGTTTATATATTTGTTTTGTGTGTTAAATATTCATTTTGTATTCCTATAGTGCACTATGTTATAACATGCTAATCCTATCCTGACACCCCTTCTTCCATTGATCTGTCGTTCCACTCCAATCCCAAACACCACCTACCACCGTAGGTGCCACGCTGTCTCTCTGCCTGACTTTTGGATCTTGTCTATCGATTTTGTTTTAATTGAGCGCCTGCGAATTAGCTGGTCCTCGTGACTTGGCTTTCGTTGGGCGCTGTAGAAATCTTGGAATTACGATTACAATTATAATTTTCAGATCATACCATAGTTCACGATATTAATTTTAAAAGAACTCGTATTATGATATATAATTTGGGAAATGTGGGCTTAAAATTCAATTTGCATGCAATAATGTCACAGATGTGACAAACTCAAAACGAATGGCGCAATTTGACAAAATGTTTACAAACAACTGACAAAGTAGCTGCGAAGACATTTTGTGCTTATTCATATTTATATGTTTCACAGACTTGTCATTTCGCAGTTATGTCAAACCGAGTTTACAGTAATAATTTTGCATTTCGAATTATTTTCAGTGATGTCGTTTGCTACCAAATCAACTATATGATGGGTTTGGAATCTGAACTACAGCTTCAACTCCTTTCATAATTTATCAGCCTGCCTCATGCGATTCTTTATGTCCATCTCTTCAATATCCATGTCCAGTTTGTTTCCCGTCACTTACTTTCCACTATGCCATGCCACTATGGGATATCACAGATAGTCATCGATTATTATGATAGAGAGGCACATGCCCTATAATTATTTCTTTTTTTTCTTGTAAAACTCATATTTAAAATTAAAACTGCAGTAATTATTGATGATGGCGGAGCGTAAATTGCCGAGAAAAAAGACACTTAATCGCAAAATCATTGAGAAATCTTCATGGAAACGTTTTGTTTTTGATTGCTGAAAATGTTGTAATTGTGCTTTCCATTGTAAGTACTAATGCATAGTTTTTATAATGATTTCCATAATTGTTTCGACGAACTGCCTCATTCATTGGGTCCACATTGTGCCCTCCACTGGCCTTCAGTTTTCAATGCGGGCACGCTTGTCTAAGGAACCAGTTGTCTGGAACATTAAAATGGTCGTAACAGACTTTCATTGCCTGAACTATTGTTAAGGTTATGCCTCTGTGCCCCTCTATTTTGTTTGTGCAAGGACCTGCCTCCCATGTTAGTCGTTGCCTTTGGGCACCCGTTTTGAACTTTCATATATCATGTATCGTGTATCTTGTATCCCGTATCATGTATCCTGTATCATGTATCGTGTATCTTGTATCGTGCATCATGTATCGTGTATCATGTATTGTGTATCGTGTATACTGTATCGTATATCTTGTAACATGGGTATCTTAGGAGTAGTTAAGCCACTAGGATTCGGATTCAGAAAGATCCTCAGCCGCAGAGGAAAGACTTAGCCACACACCGAGATCTTAGTATAGGGTTTGGCGTAGTAATAGCAGCTGTAGAGGAGTTGTAGCGAACGGTTAGAGGAACCTTTTCGTAAGGGCCGAGTGTCTGCGAATTGTTGTTCAGAATAAAAGTTTATTCGTGACTTTTAGTGTCGATTTTCTCTCCGAAGACCTCGGGAGGCCTCTCCCACAACACAGCGGACAGGAGGCCACAACCTGTCAACAGGGAAAATAGAGCACCCCAGAAAAACTTTATAATATATGATCTGTTCGATATGTAAATTAGATCACAATGCTCTCAGTAGGAGGTCCATTTTTCATACGTGTCTTCAACATTCTAAGCTATTTTAACTTTTAAGTAGTTTCTAACTTCAAACATTTTCCTCACCACCCATAAAACTATTTTCTTCACCAACACGAGAAGAAAACCGCCAATTGCGATACACATGGCTATTGCGTCCAACATAAAATACTGAAAGAAGTTTAGGTTCTTCCCAATGGTCTGAAGGTGATCGGAACCGAATTTGATGACGTGTTCGATCCAATAGGCTGCTCTCTCCACCGGTCGCTGTGGGGCGCTGCGGAAGATTTCTGATGCCAGAGAAATGCGGCGCTTGTAAGTCGAGTCGGTGAGAATCTTCATGACGTTAGAGTATAATTCGTCGGAGGTGAATGTCTGAACATTCATCCTAATTCCAAATCCTTTGTATTCCATCCGAATAGCATTGTAGGTTTGATCTACAATGAACGGAAGTCCAATCATGGGCACCTAAAACACAAGCAGCATACAGCATAATTGCTGGACCGCATGTTTTGCTGGTAGTCTGATTCTTCATTGCACAACCCTTTGAGAAAGTAATTCCCTGTTGGAGCGTATCGGTGCAGCCTGACTATTCTTTTAGTCGCAAATTGCAATTGGGTTGTCTGTGTAAATGAAATGGAAAGCACTGTGCTGTCTGCTCCAATCCAGTTCATGACGACAAGATTTGAAAAAGAAGGTAAGGTAGGAGAACAACAGTGACATAAACTAGCCTTGACAGGCAGTCATTGGGAATGAAAAATTAGATAATTAATTTTTTTCTCAACATCGGAATATGATACCGGATGGCCAGTCCTCTTCCTCGCCCTCTGGTCTGTACGGTCAGTGTACTCATTCTAGCTGAGTATTTTAGAAGGCGCAAGTGGAACAAATTTCTTGAAACAAAGTTTTGCGCTGAAGGGGGATTTGAACCCCGCGACCCCGATGTACAGTCCAACATGCTATCAACTAGACTATCACGCACCCAAACCAGTCTATTTGCTTTGTGCACTCTTCAGCTGTACTACATATATAATTTCGTTTCAGGTGTGGTTGACCTTTCCCCTGTGGCTGACTCCTCCCCTTGGAAGGATTAATTCCATCCAGAAGGAAGAAACTCTTCAGCTGTACTATCGTTTACAAGGACTAAATCCTCAAAAGCGAGAATTCCTAGCTGCTAAAACTTTCAGGTCAGATGATCTAACTATGCGACTTTTATTTTTGTTACTAAATAGCAGCAGAAAACTGATTATCTTAAATTATTCTTTGGGAAATACACCTGCATTGTGGGACTGTTATTTCTTTACGTTATTCAATGCAGATATTTTCATGACCAATGCACTAACGCTGCAAACACGCTACTACATACATCTACACTTGAAATGTCTTCTCCAATTTGTTTAGAAAGTATAATTATATATCTAAATATTTGTGTAGAGCCTTTTAGAATCCTACAAGTTCGCAGATACATAGACACAAACATACATTCATATGTTGAACACATAAACATGCATTAATAATATCTATTTGTAACCATCAATATTCTTATGTGTTAAAACATTTATAATAAAAGACGGAATCGTTTTCATCATCACAATCATCATCACTGTGGAAAACGTATTATTGAAATTTTCACAACTACTATTTACCCCATGGTAGAGAGCCTCGAATTGTCCATTGTTGCCGCAATGTGTGATAAACAGCTTCATCTTCGGATGCGCCAAGATGTCATTCTGCGGCAGCCAACGGCCAGTTCTTATGTAGTCCGGAATCTGGAACTCGGTGCTCACGTTGGTCAGCCTCCAGATGATCCGATGTCGTTCGATTCTAGTCAACGCCTCAAGAAATTTCTTAAGCAGGACATCTGGAAACGACGACAACATCGATCCGAAGCTGACCAGGATCACTCCGTCCTCAGCGCCGTCAAGGAAGCTCTGAATGTCTTCTGGAAGCTTCTTTGCGGGTTGTGTGGTCAGTCCTCCCACTTCTGTCATATGGGACATGATAGGCTTCGGATAGTCAATAATCGTGTCACTAGTTAAAATCCAGAACTTTGACCTTTCTATCAATTCCTCGACGGAATCGAATGTTCCGTATTTCTGATACTGTTTCATTATATTATCTGGTAACTTCACGTTCTGGACGTTTAACCATGATAGAGTCGACAGCCAGGCATTCGAAATCCGACCCAGGAAACTCATTTTCTCCGACTGGAAAGAAAACTTGCCTGGAACGATTGACGGAAGCCAAGGAATTCTCATGGCCCATGGATCGGGATAGTCTGTGTAGCTTATCCAGGGTATTCCCAGACGGTGAGCCAATAGGTAGAAATATTTGGTACAAAATAATCCATCGATCACTGCTAGGTCGTAATGAGTGGAAATGAGTTTCTGTACAAGTGGTTCATTCTCCAAGAGAATTGTCCTTGCTTGGGATATTGAATATCTCGTACATAATTCCATCAACTCTGTTACCGATGATTTGTTATTGATCATAAGATCTATTGCCTCCTCAATCAGATCTTTCGACTCTTCTGACTTGTTATTCCTGATCTTGATGTATCGTACAAATGCTACGTTGCTCTTTTTTGCGTCGGCGGCCATTTCCTCGTCGACCTTGTATCCATCATCAAGCAGAACGTGAGTTTCGTGTTGATGCATTCCCAGCTCTCGCGCAATAGCCACCATGGATGATACGTGACTACCCTGGATGAGAGGCATTAAAAGGATTTTGTAGGGCAACGAGGAAGCCACCATTAGGCACAATATGCAGACAATCGTCGACCACCTTAAGAGAGACATCGATGCTGATTTTTGGACTCAAGTTCTTAATATATGGCGATGTCGGTCAATCGCTCATTGACTCCTTTAAATAGTCCGAGTTACTGAGTCAACCTTATTTCCTTTGTACGATTTGTATATGACCTGACTGGAAAAATCCGTTAAGATAGATCGCGGCATTGCTAACTCGATTTAAAGACCAGTACAACAACCGCTGCCATGGTTGAGGCACTCAAGCTTTATACATTCGACCCTTGGACTGGAAGCTGAAATCTGTTTAGCTCTAAGATATTTTTAAGTCGACTTCAAATAAAGATCATTGATGTCCGAGAAAACAAAGCTCGAGAACAAAGTCGATCACTGCGACTCATTGTCAACAGTTGGGAAGACCTTGTTTGGTGTTTACACGTGAGCACCATTCAAATTCATGAACACTAGCAAGGGCGGATCCAGGATTTTAGCACGGTGGGTCCACATGGCGAGTGCGGAGCGTCAGACTATACGGAGTCCTGGAGGCAGAGCCCCAGTGAGGTCTAGAGGCACAGCCCTGGTGTGAAGCCAGAGGGAAGCCCTCTTGAAACTGATAGATTTTTGTACAATATTCATAATTTTGGGCTATTTTTCTTCCTTTATTTTTAGGTTTTTAAAGTATACTAATCAAGACAACGCAGCTGGATACATGATGTACTGAACTTAATAGGGGCTGGCATTGTTGTTTACTCAACTAGTGACACTATTTAGAAGACCCGCTGAGATGAAACCGGGCAGGAGAATCGAAGGCTGCCATAATTTAACTGATATTTTTAAAATACAAAATTATAGAATTGAGCATGAGCAAATTATATCTTGCATTTACTTCAAGAGTCCTCATCTAGGAAACCTAGGCCTACCCACTTCATCTCTCACGTCATTCTCAAGAAATACGCCTACACTGGCTATAGCATCATGAAATACTGTATTTCAGCGCCAGTCTGGAATCTTTCAACTGAAAGATCAGATGGTGGCTCTAGAGGTAGACCTTCTTTTGAACCAATTCTTTTTTGCTCTCTCACGTTTAGGCTATCTTTGGGTTCGTTTTTGAGCTCCTGATTTATTCTTATCCTACATCACTTCCAATATAAATGCACGATTTCTTTCTGTACTGCAGTCAGATTTCAAAAATGTATATACTAGGAACTGGAAAATGTATGTCCCAGTAAGAATGTAGCAATTGTAGTGTATATACTACATATGTATAATGTGACATTATAGCTCTTTTTCGAATCTCACTAATACCAAGAAATTGCAATTTGGCCATCTATTCTCCGTCAGCACTCAACTGTTTCAGTCCAAACAGAATTGTGGACTTTTGAAAACTTATCAGTGAATTTCCTAAACTTACCGTTAAAGAAATAAATTCTAAAATGATATGCTGTTTCAGGCAGTCCTGGCAGTAGAGCTTAGCCACAGATACTTGACTTCTCCTTTTTCGACCCATCCTGTCCAACTAATTATCATTCACTTTGAAGCAACCACTGATTGATGCCTTGTGTATTTTGTTATGTGGCACTTCAGAAGTCTTCAGATTCGGTTACATTAGAAGCAGTAAAAATAATGTAGTGTAATGTACTTCGCAGAAATGTAACTTTACTTCCAACAACAAAGCTACGTTGAAGAGACCGGCTTATGCATTCAAATGAAATCCGCAGAGGTCAGGTTGTTGCATAATTTTCAGCTCTATGTCAAAATCAAAAGAGTTCAAGGCAATGAGAGGCTAATGGTAGAAATTTAGTGAAGTAAAAGTTATGCCTTGTACAAGTGAAGAGAATAAAAATTAAAATAAATGAAATAATTAAATTAATTTTAAAAACATTAATTGCAATACCGGATGAAAGCATACAGTAATGGAGCTGCAATATAGATTTTCTGGCAGGCCTAATCGAGTGCTTAGCAAGAAAAAAGTTTCTTGATTTATACTGATCTAATAACAACAATACTTTTGTAGACATTTAATTGATATCTCCTCAGTTATTGAAAGATGTGCATTGGTTCAAATAAACGAAATGAGTTATGAATAGAACACTTTCGCGTTAAGTGACTTCAACTACCTTTGTTTCGAACCTCAGGCAAACTATCTTGAGGGAAAATCTCGCAGGGGGCAAAATAGACAAACATCCCACACCCCTTAAAATTGACGTCTTCATTGAGCATTCAAGTGTGTCAGCTCCATCATTCTGAAGCTTGTTTCCTTAGAACACTAAGATGAATAAATTGCCTTGGAATAGAGCATTATTAGCAAGATCTTAAATAGCAATTACTCATGCACAAAAAATGCTGTTCATCCGGCTCACAAGAACAGTAGACTGTTGTTATGGTTTTGGTTTTATATAACCTTTAGGGAGATGTCCACAACTTGCAGTATTACATCATAGAAGCTTACGGCAAATACGAAAAAATAAAACCATCGAATGACTGTCTGGAGAAATATCAATATGTAGCTGAATTGGTAAAAGTTCTAAACTTTTCATTAGCACTCAAAACGTGGTTACTGACGTTCCAAAGCCTACGATGCCTAAATTAATTGAAGCTGGTGCAATGACCGTAAAATGTCTCTCCTGATTGGTGGTTTTTAGTAACCTTGATCTTTTCATAAGGAATAATGCGAGTGGAGCAATATTTGTATCGTTTGGATACTCGAGGTTCACGATATAAAAATAAATGGCAAGAAAACTTGTGATATCCTTGGATCGCCTAGACGGTATCTGATCTTGTGAAAGTTCAAGGATGTCGACATCATTGCGATTCCTCAAAACTTTAGAATAACAAATACGTTTATACCACAACAAAGAATCTTTTCTCCTTTCCAAAGCGTTGCCATTTCTAAGATTCTCATCGGGCCCTGTCTTCGGCTTGTCTCTAGCTCGTGTAAACCCCAATGTTAACTGGGTGAAAATCCTCCTGCACCATGCGGTGCCTTGGTCGTCAAACCTGTATTTCTCAGATCCTCGGTGATGATACCTACCACGGGATAGTTTTAATATGCCGGTACTATGTCAAGGACATCCAATGTTAACAATATGTAATATTCGGTACCAGAAGCGTTAGAGAAAATTGTTTGTGCATGCTGGCTGATCTGGTTAATCGCCAGATGTCAGCGGTATCGCTTTCTCTCCGGTTTTAACATGCATGATATTAGCTTTTACTTATTACTATAATTACCCTTTTAGATCAATTTCTATGGCGACAATATTTAATGACAAAGCATAAATCGGTTGTGTTTACTGTACGTGAAGGCCATGCTCATTGTTTTTAGCGACGTAAATTTACCTGTAAAATATTTTTGTGGAATACGCAGAAAATCGTCGTAGCTCTTAGGTGACTGATTGATGCTGTTTTTGGACGCAAGTTCTTAAGAATAGACGAGCAATCGCTCATTTAAAGAAAACCCGTTGAGTATCCCGAGTTACTGCGTCAAACCTTTTTCCGTTGTGTAATCTATATTTGATCTGATTTGAAGAAACCGTTCATATGAATCTCGGCATTGCTAATTGAGTTTAAGGTCCAGTAGAAAAACTGTTGCAAGGGTTGAAGTTCTAAAGCTTTATGCATTCGACTCTCAGACGCCAATTTTTTAAAACTCTATTTCATTCTAGAATATTTCCAGTCGACTTCAAGTACAGTAAATTCAGTGATGGCAATGAAGCCAACACATGAGAACAAAGTCGATCGCTGCGACGCAATTGTCAACAGTTCGGAAGACCTTTTCTCACCATTCGAATGCATGAATACTGGTCTGTGGGCTTTACTCAAAAACCAGTGTGATGTGCGCTTGTGGGTGGTTAGTGAAAGTTTAAGGAGTGCCCAAGTTTGAGCGGTTTTATCCGTGTATGTATTTATGTAAGGAATTATTTGGCGCCATTCAGAACCTTTGAAAAGCGCTGCATTCTTGGATGGCTATCTGACTAATCCAAACAGGTAAGGTAAACAGTGGCAGCATATTGTATCTGTATGATTTGTATTGCGCCTTTTCAAAAATGTTTGAAAAATAGATAAGCAGGCGCGAAGAATATCAAGTCTACAAAAAAAGGAAGAAATATACAATACTTGGATACGAGAACATCTCAATTGTTCTAATGAAGACAGTTTGGTCTTGTTAAAGTACACATTTCTTTGTCTTTTATGTAAATCTTAAAAGACTACAATTTAGACTACATTATATAATCTAATTTGGATCGTGCCACCTTAAATAGTTTAAATCTAGCTTGTTTAAAGTCAGGGTTCATCGTTCATTCTATAGAGCAAACATTTCGCGAACACGTGGCCATGTAAACTTTGGTGCCCTGATTTATTGAGAATGCACCGAGATCTTTCTAACAGATGTCCTGAATATCAGTTGACGGTTTAGTAGAGCAACGACCTTTGTATCTACTGCTAACACAGATGCTTTTTACTTGGCAAAGTTTGGGACTGTGCGCCTGAAAGCATGTTAAGAAATTTTTATTTGAGCGTGCATTCTTGTCTTAAGTGGGTGCTACAAATGGTCAAAGATTCTGGACAGACATTTAACTTGTAGGAAGTTACCTTGTAAGATCTGTTAGATAGCCACTCTTAAAATTTTATAAAGTTATTAAAAGACGCAATATAAATAGTCAAGTAGTAAAACATCTAGCGCATCTTTCTGTGTCTTCGGCACTTTTCGGAAACCTAGTAGAATCACATGCCATACACATCAAGAACACTCAGCAAGCCACAGCGGAAAGCAACGACGAAGAAAGCATATCAATGCATTCTACTTTTACCCCAGTACTGTAACCCATAATGCGCCCCATAATCAGCGCCAGTCCAATTTGATGACAAGTGCTGTTGCTCAATTTCCTGTCTTATGTGTAATTTTATCTGTAAATTGCGGTCAACATTGTTTTAGAATGAGTGTTGACGATGTTTCTAAGCCGAACCAGTTTTATTTTCTTCTTATGTGCTAATATCAAGAACAACATAAGCTAGAGCTTCATTTACTTTTCATTTTAAGTTTCCTATGTCTATATATTATGTCCGAAAACTCTTCGTACGAAAAGTCCCTAATCATTGTGGTAACGATCGAATGATCTGAACTCTAGCTTTGACGATTCCGTGCTTGTCTCTTTGTTCCTCCCATCGCAATACCGGACAGTCGATTCTTCCTGAAACGAAATAATATACATCGTTGAAAGAATGCTAGATCGTTCGTCTAACGCTAAATTTCTGCCTAAGTTGACGAGTCACAGGAATTAAGTTAGATACAGGACTTGTTGCTCGCTCGTTACATAGGCCCTAATTCGGACGTAGCGCACATGCACCTTCGAGTCTCTTGTAAGGCGTTAATTTAGTAGGCATCCACATCGTGTCGGGAAAATGTGCTATTGAAGGTAAATTCTTTGCATAACAGCCACGATCTTTGGGCCCACACATTGCGCCCATAGCTGGCTACCAGTGATGCGAGCCAGATATGGGTCACTAGATGTCTTTATCTCTTCGGCTTTAAAATGGGACTTTGTACGGCACGTCTGCTTTCTCGTTTAAAGGTCGTTTCTGGAAACTGCAAACGCTAATGTAGCCAGATCATTTGCTTGGATCATTTGTTGTCTGGCATTGCAGTACAGTCACTGTCCTCTATCAACTCATAAGGAGCAGTTACTATACTGGAAGGTCAATGGAGTAATTCTACAAAACATACAGTAGGCGAAAACAAAGGGAGACCAACACATGAGGAAATCACAGGAGTTGATTAGCAATCAAAAAGTTAAGACGAAATTTAATGCCTTGCATCAGGAGCTGATGATGATTATGATGACGACGATGACGATGATGTTACACAAGTGTCTGGCAATAGACGACACCATACAGCTGATGTCTATGAATGGAAGCGTTCTAGCCACATTGGTGTTTGCTGGTACTGGACATTATCGTGAAGACACAATTCTTCCTTAACAAACAGACCTCTTGATACCAAAGAATATAAACAGAGAAGCTCAATGTGTAACTTTAGATTGAAAGACATATGACATATGCATTGTGTGATGGCGATATACGTGCACGTGTTTGCGTTGTACCGGTGCATATATTGCCAGTGGTTTAGCCACAGGCATATGTAGCATAGAGATCTCTACTGATAGGGTGCGTTGATCCAAGTCTGTTAAGAGTGCGCTGTCTATCTAAGTAGCCAAATCTTCCGTATAAGTTTGGGACTGTTTAGAAACATTCGCACTATGTTCGTTGGTTGCTCTTAGAAAAATATCTGAGTTATAATCACAGCAGATGTGGAAGACGTTGCGGGATACTAGTGAGATTTTTGCACATTCACGGGCATTGGGAACCTTCGTGTTTAATGCGCAGTTTTGCAGTGACACGCGGTTTCTGTAATTTGCCTCAGCAGACAACCATCATTCATCAGTGTTTTATTTGATGTTCGTTTCCAAGATAGTGAATGGTCTCTTAAAGCAACGCTTTGAAACTTGGAACGAAGCGAGAATAGAGATATCTTCTGAGTTGCGCTGACGAAGCTATTGTTGTGTAATCGTTGCGGAGACTGTCTATTGTAAGGGACGATGTTGCACTAATGATCTCGTTTTGATTGATCAACAGCATCAGCTTATTTTCGTGATTTCCTTTTGCCGAGCATTTAGTATTTGGGTTTACAACAAATCAGTGTTGAAGGAGAACAATGCTTGCAAAGAGCTGTAACCCAAAGTGTCTGAGACCGACGGTAGTGTTGCTGATATTAGCGGCCGCATCGGACGCCTACAACTTGCTGATAATTCCAACACAGCATAAGAGCACCCTGTATTGCATGATTACGCTGGCCAATGAACTTTATGATCGCGGACACAAGATTCATTTCTTACTAAACAATGAAGTTGGGTATAACGAAATTAAGGACATGGCTACGGCGGGTATTGAGATTCACCGCTACGGAGGCGGTATAAAAAGCGACCCTACTTTTGAGTTGGAGCAGGGCCTGGACGATTTCATGCGAAGAATTATGACTGGCGAAATCAGCTTCGGCGAAATGATTCGACTCATGCACAGCCTTATGAAAGAGGAGTGCGAGAACTTGCTCATGAACAGTGAAGACATGATTACCAAGCTACAAAAGGAGAAACTCGACATGGCGATAGTAGACGGAAGCTTCGTTACGAAGTGCTACTATTTGCTCCCACATCGACTCGGAATACCCTGGGTTACAAACACGGACATTTTCGAACCCTGGCTGGTTAGAGTTCCGTGGCTACCATCGTTCGTTCCGACCCATTTTTCGAGTTTCACCGAGAACATGAGTTTCTTCCAGAGACTTCAGAATACGGCGATAGACTTGGCCTTTGGTGCCTTCATTTCTGTTTCCAATCCGCCTGAGGAAATTCTCACCAGATACCGCCAGTACGGACAATACGAATCTTTGAATGGCCTCGTGAGAAAGTCCAAGCTCTTCATCAATAGTCGTGACGTCGTACTGGACTACGCCAAACCGACAATGCCAAATATGGTAGACGCCGGTGGAATGACGATTAAGCCACCTGGAAAGCTTCCAACAGATATCCAAGAATTTCTGGACGGTTTCAGCGACGGTGTTATCCTTGCGACTTTCGGATCCATGACGAAAACGCTGCCTAGAAGTGTAGCAGAGAAATTTCTGGCTGCCTTTGGTCGATTGGAAGGGTACAGAGTCGTGTGGAAATTCGAGAATGCGGATAACTTGACTATTCCCGCAAACGTAATGATTCAGCGCTGGCTACCACAGCAGGACATCCTCGGTCATCCAAAGACGAAGCTGTTTATCACTCACTGCGGGAACAACGGACAATTCGAAGCCGTTTATCACGGGGTAATAGCGGTCTTGCATGTATTATTAATTCTTTCATATTACATATAGTATCTATGTTATTTGCATTCACATTGTGCATCCATCGTAAAAACGACGCTAAGTCTTTCATGGTAATATTTTGAATTTACTCATTGAAAACTATTCTGCGACGAATTATATACGAGCAGTGGCTGTGTAGAATCCAAAAAACTAATGCGTTGCCTTAATTGAGCTTTTAACTCCTAGAATTAGAAAATAAAAATTATTATCAATAGTTCACCGATTGTCGTTTACCTGTTCCACAAGGAAGAAAAAAGTAACAAATGATTTGATTCTCTAAATTGGTTAAATGGATGGTATTATTAGTATTTATAAACCTGTTCAGACTGCGGTTCACTCTACTACAAGTTCTTCGACTGCTTATCCAGTGTCCTTCTGCTTCCATGGTAATCATCATCGTTATCATCGTATCATCATATTCACCATTTTTGCCCTAAAAGTCACTATAAAGTTTTTTACAGGTGAGCAATGAAGTACCCAAAGAAATTCATCAACCAGTAGTCTGCTTTCGTTCTCACGTAAATTAGTCGCATCCCACAATCGAGTACTTTTATAGCATACTTTTACGTTTTGTGCCATAGGTGCCTATGATTGGATTTCCTCTTCACAGCGACCAGCCTTATAATGCCATGCGCATCCAACACAAAGGTTACGGAATCGCCATGAATATTCATGATTTTACCTCCGACGAATTGTACTCTAACTTCATGAAGATTCTAACTGACCCGAATTATAAACGCCGCGTATCTCTCGCATCTGAAATCTTCCGCAGCGCCCCACAGCGACCGGGGGAGAAAGCAGCATTCTGGATCGAACACGTCATTAAATTTGGTTCCGATCATCTCCACTCTGCTGGAAAGGATCTCAACTTCTTCCAGTATTTCTTGCTGGATGTGTTGGTCGTAATTTTAATTGTTGCAATTATTTTATTTGCTGTAGTTTGGAAAATGTGTCTTCGGTTGTTAAGAAAGATTTTTAAAATAGAAGGGAAACAAAAATTGAAAATAAATTAACGGCATACCACCAATAGGCTGTGTTTCGAACGAAAAAGAGATAGGATTAATTATCTTAATTAATTAGGTACTATTGATATATTTTACTGAAAAACAGATGGTGTAAAACATTTATTCAAAATTACTTTCGTTTGTTGCGGTTATTCTTTTCGTAAAATTAAAAAATCTGTTCTAATTCATTTTTTAATATTGTGCGTATGTTGATCTGAGAATTCACCTGAAGCCTTTTAGCTCTTCGAAAAACACTTGCAGGCAATGGCCTCAGTGATGATAAAGTTATGAAGCAATGACAGTTTGGTTTTTAGTAAAGTGATACCACCGTTGATTTCTATGCTATGCTATCATGTACTATGTTATAACATGCTATTTTAAGCTATCTAATCATATGATACCTTATTCTCCTATATTCATCATAAAGGAACTCTTGTTATCTTACGCCATATGAGAAAGATAATTAAATTTTCTATTTGCACAAAGTTGCCATACAAATGACGAATTAAAACCGAATGGAATTATTTCCAGATAATTTAGATAATTGATGCAATTGATAATTGATAGTTTAGATAACTGATTGATTGGCTCACGTGAGCCAATAAGTAATTAGGCCTATGAGTTTCACACAGATGTCATGTTACAGTTGTACAAAAATGAGTTTGCAACTTTGCAGTAATAATTTCGAACTGTGAATGTTTTTCTGTTGTTGCTTTGACAAGGCAATGTAAAGAAATCGCTGTCTTGTTAAACAACAATGATAATTATAGTCCTCAGTGGTCGTGTACTTTGTATAATTATGTATAATTATTTAGATGAAGGGCAAATCCGACGAGAGCAATGCAACAGCTGGATAACTAAATGGTTTGAACTAAATCAATATGATATCCGATTTGAAGAAATTCATTTACATGAAAACAAAATCGTTGCAAATAAAACAAGAAATTAAATCATCTTAGGTTTCTTTTTTATGTTTTTTGGTCAGTTCTACCTGCGTCACGTAAGGCATCGAAGGCTTCGCGTAATCGATCAGAAAATCGCTTGTTATAGACCAAAATTCTGAGTTGTGCAGTTGTTCTACAAGTGATTAAAAAGATCCGTAGTTACGGCACTGATTCAGTATGTCCTTGAGTAAGGAAAGCTCTTTCATTAACATCGTGATCGTAGATGAGATTACGTTCCAGGCTCGCCCTACGAAGTCCATTTTCTTAGTCTGGAATAAGAACTGACCAGGAACGAATGACAGAAGCCACGGAAGTCGCATAGTCCACGGTTCTGGATAATCCGTATAGGTAATCCATGGTATTCTGAGTCGGTAGAGAATCAGGTAAAGATGTTTAGTCTCGAATGTTCTATCGAGTATAGCGATATCAAATCCAACCGAACTGAACTTATCTATTGTGGCTTCATTCTCCATCAGCACCTCCCTGGCATGAAGAGACAACAAGTGTGAGAGAAGATCCATGAACACTTCAAACGACGCATTGCTCATTAAAATCAGCTGCACAATTCGTTCGGGCATCTTTTCCCGGTCTTCAGTCGTGTTCGTTCTCCTGCGAACTTATCTGAAGAACGAACTGTTCACCACATTTCCCTCGTCAGCCGTTTAGGTTCGACTTTGAAGAAGCCTCTAAGGAGAAGGTAGATCTCTCGGCCACGATGCCCCAGTTCCTTTACGATTACCATCGTGCAGAATACGCGACTCTTCTGGATCAATGGACTCTTCATTGTCTCGTAGGAGTTAGAGGTAGCCAGCAACAAAGAAAGCACGATGGAAACCGCTGTTCATCTACAGTCTAGTAGGACCATTGTGGCTGATGTGCGATGGGCGTTCGTTAATGATACTCACTGTAGGTATAATAGTTGCACATATGAAGTGCAGTTCAGTGTCAATTTTAAAGCTGATGTTGGTGTGGTGTTAGTTTTACTGTTAGTGTCAGCGTTTGTGTAACATCTGGTGGCTGTGTTAATAGTAATTTTAACTTTCGTGTTAACGATGCAGTTTAGTGTCAGTGTCAGCATGTTCGTGTTATTTGTAGTTTTGTGTTACAGTCAATGTTTGTAACCTAAAACCCAATGTATACCAGACTATGCTTGGCAAAAGTCTGTTTCCGTAGTTAATGATAATGGAAATTCACTCGACCGTGTTGAATCATTTGAACTTTGACCTCTGGACAGTGTAACGATGGAAGCATCTTGATTGCTGTTGACACCAGCGTGCGCAGTATCTCCGGAAGCAACATGTCTGTTGGCGACAGTGATGGCAAACTATTAAAAGTAATGTACCGTAAGGTAAGGTAATTGCTTATTTATTACACGCCTCTTTCAATAGCAGTTCTTATCGGTCGTGAGGCTGAGGGGTCATTTGACCCGCTGCATTCTGACCTGACACGGAAACTGACCAAACAACGTGGCTCTTGGGATTTGATATCACATAACGCCGGTGGATAATCTGGTTTCACTGACGCAGCTCCTTTGTGGTTCTGAGAAAATTAGGATATTTGTATAATTACATGTTCTTGACGTGCTAGTACTATAAGAATATTCCATCAACCGGACATGTCCTTACGGTTACATGGCATGAGAACGAATCATCAATTTCACTGACGCTCCGGGATTGGAACATGTATGTGAAAATCAAACTCCATTAGCGATTTGCCAAAGTGCTTGTTTCTGGTTTCCGGTTTGCAGTAGACACTACTGTGGCTAGAACGCAGAGCATAGCATAGTGAGGTAATAAACAAAAAGTCCGGTAATTAAGATGATAATCATGCAATAAACAAAAGGTAGAAATGATCTTTCTTGAAAAATTAGGTTAGAAGTGAAAAATATCAGGCCTCTTCTCAGTTTTCGTAAGCATCCGGATGTGCGCTTCTGTATGATATGGCATTGTGGCGCTATTTACTATTGAAAAGACTGCAGAAAATAAATGACAGGGTCTGATAATAAAGATATTGACCAAGAATTAGGCCTATCATTGTAATAAAAAAAATGTCTTGCTGAAATCCGCGTGTATGTCTGAAACCCGTTGGCAAACAATGTATGTGTCTACGACCGCCATTGTGAAACGCTTTAACGACAGTTTTATTTCGTTAAACTAATCTTCATTCACCGACATTGTTGTATTATTAGACTCCATAAAGATCTTGATGGGGCGAAGGTTGTTTCAACAGAACTTGAACAATTGAACAGCAACCGTGCAGTTAGTAGTTTAGACTTTAGTATTAGTAACACTAACAGATTTCAGTCCAAAGAACTGTCTGCTAGTTTAACAATTGCCAGAATTAGTTCTACGACAAGAAAAAAATTGCAACTTTGAATCGAAAAGTTTAAAAAAGCTCTTGGTAAAATGAATAATCTATCACAATGCTGGTTCAAAGAAGTTAAAGTAACAAGTTGCAAAGATAAAAAGAATAATAATGAATAAAAATAAACTAACTGAAAATGAATTAAATTAATTTTAAGATGCAGTTGTAATATGGGTTGAAAGCACCTCTGATTCGCATTTCTGTATGATTTTGCGCGCGTTAAAAAATGTTCATATAAATAATAAAAATAATATAAAATAATAATAATAATAATAATAATAATAATAAAGGTATACATTAATGGGGCTACACTATATACTGTCTGGCAATCCTGAGTGCTTAACAACTACATTTTCTTGATTTGTACTTTTGTAAATATTTATGTAGATATCTCAGTTATTATAATACGTGCATTTGTTCGAATAGACAAAATGAATTGAATTATCGGGGCCTAGAGCTTGATGTTTTGTGGGATCACCAAAGGCCACAGTTTAAATACTGCAATTTCAATAACATGATACTTATACTTAAATATAAAATAAATTTATATGTTTTATATAGCGACCGTATGGCCTCGACCCTGTTCATTTTGCGATGAATTTATCGGGTGAGATCCTTCACCATCGCTGCCCGTTTGAATGGGGCCACGTACATTTTATATCAAACGCTTTAAGCACGCACTCCCCTTATTAAAAGATATACAGTAGAAATGCAGGTGTATCAAACGTTGTTGCCATTGCATAAACTTAATCAAGGCATCCTACTCGAGCCTTCCTCAATTCACCTAATTAAGCCTGTCATGGTTTGAGCCACCCGAATAATTTGATCACTAAACTTTATAAACGAGGCGGACATTTGCAATACTGTATTTCAATAAATTGTACTTAAGTCTACTTCCGGATTGTAGGCTAGGGCAGGGCAGGGCAGGGCAGAGCAGGTCAGGGCAGGGCAGGACAGGGCAGGGCAGGACAGGACAGGGCAGGACAGGGCAGGACAGGGCAGGGGGTTGAAATGGGGTGAAGTTTACATGCTTTCCCTTCAAATAACTGAGAAAGGTTTACTCCTGTCTTTGTAACTGGATCAAATCAAACACTGACAGTCTCTTATCTGATCAGAAGCGGTTCATGACATTTGGAGGGAACACTTTCGCATTGAGTGGCCTCAAGCATCTTTGTTCCGAACTTCAGACAAATTACCTTCAGGAAAAGTCTCGTAGCAGGCAACATAGAAAATCATCACACACAGCTTACAAATAACGTCATCAGACAGCATTCATGAAAATTAAAGTTTGTTTAATTAAACCACTAAGATAAGTATATTGCCTTGCAATTAAGCGTAATTAGCAAGATCCTAAATAGCACTATAGGTCGTATTGGGCCACAGAATTGTTCTGTTTACCAAAATATATTATTCTACGAGTATATGGACCATACTGGATCGGCTTTTGGGCCACCCGTACGTGGTTCTAGAAAGATCTATCACTACAGTTTATTTCTATCGAACATTTTCAGTTGATGTAGTGCCATGAAACGTCTTCTGTTCGTTATCATTGCATTAATACCGCTTTTTCTTATTAGGGATGATGCTGATGATAATGCTGATGCTGATGATGATCATGATGATGATGCTGATAATAATGCTGATGCTGCTGCTGATGGTGATTTATTATATTCTATTCGATTAGATTGGATTAGATTAGGTGATTAGATCAGGTCAGATCAGATTAGATTAGATATGTGTCTGATTACCCAAGAATGACAGTCAGGCGTCATTTCGTTCTTTCCATGAGCGATTATCTGACTACATGCCGCATTCACTAAGCTTTATTAGGAGATAGTTAAAGTCTGCAATGTGGTGCCCGTACTAGTAATAGGCTACTTATGTCCGCACTAGGGTGATAAATCGAACATGAAGCAAATACCGCTAACAAGAAGCCATTTTGCCACCAGCAGCAGTCTCCCCAGCCGGTAACAACCGCCGCACCAGCTCCACCGACTTGGTGTTGAAAGCGTTCGGGAATGTGGATCGCCGTAGCCGCATATAACGTCGCTTGATGTCTAGCGATGTCATGAACGAGTTGATGTAACGAATAATGATAGGCCTGTATGAAAGATCCTGTTTTTGTCTGAACGAATTTCGATGCACTCCTTTGAATGAATAACGCTGTGTTCTTCCATTTATTTAAGAATAATGCCATGTTCTTTCTCGTCTTAACAAATATTTTTTGTTTCCTTTCCTAACAAATATTGATACGTTGTGTCTCTTTTTAACGAATACATTAATGTTCTTCCTCTCTTTACTGAATAATACTCCCACGTAGTGTGCTGCTTTCAATTGCCTTAGCCTTTCCGTGGCCCTGTTCCACCCTAAATTGTCGTACCCTATCCATTCGTTTCTTTACATCTCTCTCATCCCTTCCCTTCCATTCTCCCTAGTTTCGAGCTTCCTAGCTTAGCCACCTGGGGTGAATATGCTCACAGATAGGAAGTTACTTTGTATACAACTAATCACAAGTGTTCCCCGCCAATTTAAATTTAACAAAAAATCACTGCCAAGAATTCTACGACTTCCTAACAGCGACAGCTCTGTTCGGCTGAGCACTCGGCATAAGCTTAAAGCCGTCGCTGATAATTTACAATTACAATTACAACAATAATCACATGCTCCGACAACTGTGCGATAGTCCGGGTTTCCTAGCCAAACGTTTCTCGTTGTCCACGCGGATCTGAGGCATCGTTTATCCTCGTCCAAATTTCAAGCCGCGCAGACAAGATCTGAGGCTAGACCCGCAGGCGTTTCCCATAGGCTCAATCAAAGCAATGAATGATGATCGCAGAGAGCTTTTAAGTCACGGAATTTTCTGGATTAATCCTTTGGACAACAATGGCTCCAGATTCCAAACCAATCCGATCGGTTTCTTAACAGACACGTTAGCACGTTCGACCGTTAAGCGATTCGTCAACTCCCGGGCCGCTCGTTAGGTTAATGGCTGCCTTAATTTGGTTTGTCCTACGTCGTTAGCATCAGCTTATTCATGAATAGGACGGAATAATGGATAGCATTCGAATAGGATTTTGATAGAATTAGAAGGGGTCGAATATTGTAAGATAGGATAGGAGATTGGATAGAATATTAGACAGTATGGGATTGGATATATGGACAGGATAGGGTAGAATATAATGGAATAAAATTGGAGAGGATATTGCATAGGATTGGATTTTGGATAGAATATGGTGGAATACTTGGATAGGATTAGATAGGGTGGGTAGAATAGGATATTGTATAGGACTGGATATTTAGATGCGATTGACTAGGTTGGAATAGTATGGGAAGCATAGGATGGAATAAAGGATTCTCAATAACACACAAACAAACGCAGACAACCAAACACTCAAGCAAACAGATGAAGACACAAAGAAACAAAGATATCCAGGCAACCAACAATAAAGAAAAATAAGAAGAATTAGATGATGATGATGATGATGATGATGATGAAGAAGAAGAAAAGAAGAAAACGACAATGATGAGGATTAAAGTATTGATGAGAACGATGAATGTGAAGAAAAACGAAGAAGATGATGATGCTGATGATGATACTGATGATGATGATGATGATCAAAAAGAACAAGAACACGAATAAGGAAAACAACAAGAAAGAACGAGAAGAAAGAAAGAAAGAAGGAAGAGGACGAGGGAGACGTGGATGTTGATGAAGATGGATAAGCAGTTGATCTGAGCCATTATCTTTTCTAACTTTCAAGGCTTCAGCTGCTGCTGCTGCTGGGGCCGTTGATTCTGTATTCAACTGATGCCATCCATCTTCGTCGCAACTCGCGCCATCTCACGACGACGCAGAACGAGAGCTGCACATCCATTAAACCGGAAACTGAAATTCATCTTAACCCCTCGCCTTCACAACCCCATCCGGGGCTTTGAGAGGAGCAGGGGTCGATTGAGAGGGCACTAAACAACAGCAGCGGCTGGAGCGATATTAAGCATAATGTATTCGCGTAATGTAACAGGATTTCGGTGTACTGTAATATAGTGCATCGAATGTAATGCACATCTGTTGCATTTAAATCCTTACTTTACCATACACAGAAATTTACATTTATAAACAAAACTATTAATAATATTAATATTATTGTTTCTGCATTTATTAAGCGCCACTATCTAACGACATAGCATCACTCGATGGCGCTGAGCGATTATGGGTGAAGGACTTGCTCAAGATCCTTGCGCGGTAAACTCCTCAGGGTCGATATCCATGGCGATGTGATCGAAGGCATTCCGATGTATTCGTGCGCCAAGTTCGAGTTGAGTGGCAAAATCGGGTCAGATTATTCCGCGTCGTAACTTATGGTGCGAACTTCATAATCCCAAGTTCGGTTTTCGTTGACCTGACGAAGGCATTTGATTGGCTTTAATCTGACGCGAGGCGGAAAATGGAACGGATATTGAAGTCATCGATCACTTTTGCTCGTGTCATCCAGTGCACCCGTTCAAGTTATGTGCAGCTGTAGTCAAGATGGCTCTAGTGTGGCCAGGACATTGGTCAGATAATTAAATAAATAAATAAAACTAGCTAAACAAATAGTTTAATTAGCTATCTATTATTTCCGTTTAATCTAATTTCTTTAGGACTGTTTTCATGACTTAGAACTTTCTTTCTTTAGTTTCAGATATTTGAATCACGGGCTAGCACGATACGTGCACGGAGACCATAAATGGCGTGGCACCCATTCAAACGGGTATACCCACTCCAATTCTTGAAAAAATATTCGGCATATACTAAGTCGAAATCAAAACTCGTATATTTTATTTATAAGCCTACATAAGATATACATTTATTATATATTTTTCTGTCCAACAGGGTGATATCATCTGCGAAGTCCAGGTCTTTTAATCTATCGCCGTTTATCTATTTTACTCCTGTATTACTGCTTTCCGTCATTCTCGACATCACCAAATCCACAACCAGGGCAAAAATCATCTGTGACAAAATACATCCCTGAAGCACGCCACTTACAATCTGAAACCACTCATCACCCATCTCTCCTCCGTTTCTCACACCGCATCGATTGCCATCATAAAGCCCTTGGCGACATCAATTATCTTAGTTGGAATTCCATAACTCTTCATTATATTCCACAGTGACCCTCTGTGAACACTGTCAAAGGCCTTTTTAAAATCAACGAAGTTAATCAGTACAGGAATCTCCCACATTAGAGTCTTCACAATTACCTGTCTAATTTTGAAGATTTCTTCACAGCAGGATCGCCCTGGTCTAAACCTCGCCTGTTCCTATCTCAGCTTTTTGTATGCAGCAGCCCTCATACTATTCAGCATCACTGTGGCCATGATCTTTCCAGGAATCGACAGAGGAGTGATGCCTCTCCAATTAAAGCATTCGCTCAAATCTCCCTTTTTAGGAATCGGAATGATGATGTCATTTCTGTATGCCATCGGTGGTCTGCCTATTGTCCATATGTTGTTGCACAACTTTGTTAGCTCTCTTATCATTGTCTCACTCCCATATTTAATCATTTCGGCTTTTATTCTGTCATTTCTTGCAGGCTTTCCATTCTTCAGGCTCTTGATTGCCTTCGTATATCTTCTTCATTAATATCTTCTATATCCATTTCCAACTCCTCAACTTCCTCTTCTCAGTCCAAGCCTCCAAGTTGTGTTATTATTTATGATAGTCTCTGATTGCTGTCTCCAGCGTCTCATCTGTTCCTTGTGCCTTCTTGTCATCTGGCCATCGATCTCTTTTATCCGGAGGTTCTGTGTTCTCGTGCTTCTTGAAAGTTCCTTCACTTTACGAAACAAAGTTTTTGAATCTCTTCTTCTTTCTTCTTCTTCCGCTTCAGGATTTCTCACTAAGATGTATTTAGTTTTGCCATGTCTACATCTCCTCTTAACTTCCATGTCCTTTTCTCTTTATATTTTATATTTTACTCAAATCTTGTTGGTCAACTCCAATAGTCCTTCACTGCACCATTTTCTGCTTAAGAAATTTCCTTTCATCTATTGTCTGCCACGCTTCTGTCGAGATGGGACATGTAATTCGTATGGACAGAGATAGGTTAGCCAACCAAGCAATGAATTGGATTCCTGAAGGGAAACGGAAAAGGGGAAGACCAAGGAAGAACTGGCCAGAGACCATCAGAGACGACCTTGGGTGTTTGGAGATGTCGTGGGATGAGGCAGGAAGACTGGCGGTCGACAGAGATGAATGGAGAAGCTGCGTAGCCCGATGTGCAGACCTGCACAGGAGGGACTAAGTAAGTGTATATTTTTCAAGTATTTATGTCCATATATAATAAATATTTAGAAATCTGTCAACATATATGTATCATATATTTCAGACTCATCATATGGACCTAAATCTATTCTATGTATTTATCTTCATATAGGGCCTATGTGTACTGATATCTAAGCCTCAATATATATAGGGTCTATAAATATTTGTGCATATATATAATATATGAATGTCTATATTTGCAAATATATAAGCATACTGATGCATATGATATATGTATACATTCACACTACTCATATAATATATGAACACATATATTTTTATATATATCCACATGTGCTGATATATATATACATATATATATACATATATATATAAATGTATTATTATGTAGATGTGTTTAATATGAAATGAGTATAAGGGTGTTAGTGAATGTGTCGGACTGAGTTGGGCGTCTTCCCGCGAGGGCAATTTCCTTGTCTTGCTGTTCATTTAATTAACTCAAACCGTAATCGATACCCCGAAAGATCTTCGGGGAAATCAGGATGTCCTATTTTCCACCGGAATTTTTGTCACTCGGGAACGGAGGAGAAATCTGTCCGATGTGTGTCGACGCAGTTACCGAACGGCAAAATGATCCAGCCCACAACCAGTCGGTCGGGAGTTCAGAACACGTCATGCCTCTTCGGCGATTGGGTGTCGAATCTGTAGCTGTGTTTTTGTAAGCACCATAAAAGTCCAGTCATTAAAGTTGAGAAGTGATACTACGGATTTCTGAAGATACACGAAATGGATATTATTGATTCTGGTCTAGGTTTATCAGCCTCTGTTGATATCCTAATACTGGAAAGCTTGCACTGTGATTAAATCAATATATAGAAGTTCCCTCACAAATGAACACGTGCATAAGACACTGAGAACTACACGCATTTCAAACTCTCCAGATTAGAAGCTCAAAACCTGTTCGATTGCTCTTAGCTGGTGAATAGAGTGGATGCAGCACAAAATTTAGAATAATTTCAATAACCTGAACAGCGCAAATGGTCTTCCCTATATATTTCCTAAACTTACCACAATTTTTCAAGAACTAAAGTTCATAGTCCCTCACAAATTCTCAAGGCACACTAGACTTTCCTTCCTTCCCTCTCTTCCTAATACCTCCCTAACTGCTACCTCCCCTTTCCAAATTCTTTCCGTGTAGTTAGGAACTGCAACAGGCTTTCACTGGAAGTCATAGCTGTTCCAGTTCATGCTCTGGAAACATTTACAGCTTATCTTAAGGTGGACTTTTGTAAAACTGTCGGCATCTTCCAGCGTTTTTCAGAGGTACTTGAAAGACCCTTGTAAACAGTCTGATACATATATGCATACATACATACATACATACATACATACATATATACATACATACATAATATATACATACATACATACATACATGCGTGCATATATACCTACATACATACATACATAATATTATATGCATACATGCATACATATATACATTAATAAATAAACAATTGTTTTGCTTGGAAGAGGCACAAATGATCGAAGTGTTACTGCATTATAGACGCTATAGAAGTCGATCGATGAATTAATTAAAACCAGATCGATTTTCAATTTAATTAATCAGCGCCGTTGCCCTTGTTGCTACTGCGATCGTACAGCCGGTTTCCTATGTTGAATACTGGATGACCTCTCTTGTCGCAGGCAGGATTATTAAGTGACAGAGGGTGATAATGAGGCAGACATTCTGACAGGCAGATAATGAGCTACAGAGAGACAGATTTGCAGAGGGACGCATAAAAATACAAAGATAGGTACAGAAGCAAAGAGACAGAGAGAGAAAGACTTGAAACATAGACATAGACATAGAAATAGGGAAGTGACTGAAGCAGAGAGACAGCTTCGGAGAAACATACAGAGACACAGAAACAGAGAAAGAGTCAGAAGCACATGTAGAGAGGAAGAAAAAGATATTAAGACAAACACACAGCAAGACATTGACTGATTCACAGATGTAGAGTCAGAAACGAACACAGACACTGAAAGAAACGGAGACAGAGAGGAAACACAGAGAGAGACAGAGGGACAGAGAGAGAGACAAAGAGAGAGGGAGGCCAAAATTAACGTGTGAGAGATGGATGGATGGATAGATGGATTTATGGATGGATGAATGGATGGATGGATTTATGGATGGATGGATGGATGGATGGATGGACGGACGGACGGACGGACGGACGGATGGATGGATGGATGAATGGATGGATGGATGGATATATAGACAGGCAGAAAGACAGATAGATACTGACTGAGAGAGACCGACAGAGTTATACAGGGGCACAGACATAACCGAAGCATTCAGACGTATGTGTTGCAGTGGGAAAGGCTTTCCATGTTACAAACCAACCCATCAATCGTCGAACTTCGTGAATCCGGGTCTCGTCGACCGGATTTTCCAACATTTGACGGCGTCCTCTGACAATAATTCCAACTCTCGTCGCCTTATGGCTGCCATGGAGGCGCCCTCTGTCGTCCGTTTCTTCCGTATCACACATTACATCAGAAGTAGAGAAGAGTACAAAGAGGCAGACAGACAACGAAGTAGACATAAAACGAAGCATACAAACACTGAGATTAGATTAGATAAGATAAAATAAAATTAGGTTAGTTAAGATAAGATTAGATAAGATTAGATAGAATTGGACTGGAGTGGACTGGACTGGATAGGACTGAACTATAGGCGAGACTAGAATAGACGAAATTAGGTCAGATCAGACCAGATCAAACCAGATTAGATTAGATTATATAGACGTGTCATTGACGCAGTGAACGAATAGATGACAAGCCCAAGCCCTGGATTGAGTCTGGAACAAAGAACTTCTGTATTATGGTGCACAAGCAAACGAGAGTAGTCAGAATATTAACTGACGTCAACTTCATGAAAATACCGAAATAGATCTGGAGTCATACACTTCACTTGGATTAGACTAGATTCGTTTCAATTCGATTAGGCTTCATTAGAATAGACGAGGTTAGACTAGACTAGGTTAGACTAGACTGGACTAGATTATATCAGATTAGAGTACACTACATTACATTATGCTAGAGTTGTTGTGTGACGCGGTGGTGTAGTGGAATGGTCGATGCCTCGTAACAATCCGCAAACGAGCATTTGTACCGTTTAGTCTACTTTCTAAGGCACATGTATGTCCCCTGCCCCATTCGCTATTCAAAATGGTAATCACTTGGAATCGAACCTCGGCGAAAGTCCTTATAGTCTTTACCACTCCTTAAAACAGATGTCGTGAAAAGTTGCCGGACTCAGTGCTGTTTACCCTTTACCTGTGTACATATTGTCTGACTCGGTGCTGGTTACCAGTTGGCGACAACGACCCGATTCGAACCGAACCATCATCGATTTCTTGGTCGCGGTTCTCGCCGCTTTCGGTTTAGCTATTCTATGCGCGCCTCTGCGATTCCGCGTACGTTGGGAATATCCCAACGGACGGGCAACAAAACTGTCAGACGCGTTGACCTTTCGGGTTCAAAGGTCAAGCGCAGGTTCACGCCAAATGGACGGATCGGTGGGACGATGCACAGCCGTGGCATCCTCCTAGAAGCTGTCTGTTCCTGGCAGACTCTAGAGTGACCGAAATTTCCTACATGAATTTCTACTAACAACTCTGATGATGATGATGGTGATAGAGATGATGATGATGGTGATGATGATGATGATGATGATGATGAGTTCTCTGCCCGAAGGCAGGTCCATTGGCCTTACGCCACCCGCGGATGAGATGAGTGAGGTGGTTTTCCGTTGCCTTCCTCTGACAATTTTGTGTGAGCAACTTGTCCAAGGTCGCTGTGCAGTGGCTTGAGGCAGATTCGAACCCGCGACCCTCCGGTTGCGAGGCACAGATCATACCACTACACTAACGCGTCACACAACAACTCTAGCATAATGCAATATAATGTACTTTAATCTGATCTAATCTAGTCCAGTCTAATCTAACCTAGTCTAGTCTAACCTCATCTATTCTAATAAAGTCTAATCGAATTGAAACAAAACTAGTCTAATCCAAGTGAAGTGTATGACTCCAGACCTAATTCGGTATTTTCATGAAGTTGACGTCAGTTAATATTCTGGCTACGCTCGTTTAAAAGTCTGGCTGGTTAGAGAACTGCAAACACAGAAAGTGGCATATTCGGGTTGTTGGTTGAAGGATTAATAGTAATCTAGCAATCAGCATTTCATTGATTGTGTGAAAGACAGGTTTATTG
The DNA here is from genome assembly GCA_964023275.1 of Norana najaformis. Classification (NCBI taxonomy): domain Eukaryota; kingdom Metazoa; phylum Annelida; class Clitellata; order Crassiclitellata; family Hormogastridae; genus Norana; species Norana najaformis. Next base: position 14,878,041 of record OZ029925.1, read on the forward strand.
CAAGAAAGCTGGTAACTGAGAAAGACTGTTGTCGCCACCCATGACCTAGCTGAACTGTAGCGAAGACGAGAATAACAATGGCGTTAATGTAATCGTAATCGTTAGCTTGAGATTTCTACAGCGCCCTACGAAAACTAAGTCGAGGCAACTAGCTTATTCACAGACGCTCAGTCAAAACAGATTCGTTAAGCAGGAAGCGTTCGGTTCCAGATTAAAATCCAAGAATCAGGCAGACAGTCAGACGGTTACTGTGGATAGAGTTTTCTTATTTCAGTTTCTTTGCAATGTGCTTGAAATCTGCAATTTTAAAAGTTCCGGTCCGATTATATCAATTTCGGAGAATTCAGCTGAAAAGACATTCCGCTTAACCAAGAAACTTTCGACCGTGAGCCTCTTCAACCGATTACGATTTTTCACATGAAGCGACAATCGATTGATGCCTTGTGCGTTATAATAGCGGAGCTATAGCAGTCCTTTGGATTAGATTAGATTAGATTATGCTAGATTAGATTAGAATAGATTAAATTTAAAATAGATTAGATTTTATTAGATTAGATTCGATTCGATTCGATTAGATTAGATTAGAACAATAGTAGAACACAGCAGAAGCAAAAGATGCGACCACTTAATACACTGAACCTTAGCCGGAAGTACGTCACAAGCGCGATCTTTACTTCCTCCATAGGTGTCTGCTATGGTAGTTAAAATCCGCTGGGATATCAGACTAAGAGCTTGTTCATCTAGCGCCAATAGGAAACCAATCCTTGACTAATTACATCAGGTGAGATGGACTCCAAATTGCGCCTTGGAGAATGAATACAGATTAATTACGAACTGCACGTCACCGTTTCAACATCGGCGCCTCTAACTGTGAAAACGTGGCTGCCCTATCTATCTATCTATCTATCTATCTATCTATCTATCTATCTATCTATCTATCTATCTATCTATCTATCTATCTATCTATCTATCTATCTATCTATCTATCTATCTATCTATCTATCTATCTATCTATCTATCTATCTATCTATCTATATATCTATCTATCTATCTATCTATCTATCTATCTATCTATCTATCTATCTATCTATCTATCTATCTATCTATCTATCTATCTATCTATCTATCTATCTATCTATCTATCTATCTATCTATCTATCTATCTATCTATCTATCTATCTATCTATCTATCTATCTATCTATCTATCTATCTATCTATCTATCTATCTATCTATCTATCTATCTATCTATCTATCTAATTATCTGTCCGTCTGTCTGTCTGTCCGTCTGTCTGTCTGTCCGACTGTCTGTCTGTCTGTATGTATGTATGTATGTATGTATGTATGTCTGTCTGTCTATTAGGCTCTCCCGCATAGAATATCTGCGCGCTGGTTTGGCAAAATGTAATGGTTTTTATGGAGCGTGGGGGGCTGATGCTTGTCGTTGTCTGTTGATGAAAACTGTTTTGTGTAACTAACTTTAGGGGACGGTGGAGGGGGCTGAAGTAGAGACCTAAAGCCATGGGTCGAATGAATGCAACTGATGAATAATTAAACACATCAGCCAAGCAATAGGCAGTTTATGTCCATAATATGCGCTGAAACAGACAGGCAGACAGGCAGACAAACAAACAAACAAACAAACAGACAAACAGAGGAAATGGTAAACAGCGATAGAAGTGGAGGATTTAGCTCTAGGCACGGGGCGACGGTTCGCCCCCAGCTCCCCTCTTGGTTATACGCCGACGCCCCTCAGACCAGACCCGTCCCCCCCCCCCCACTGCCGTACTCGGGTAGTGCCAGTCCCAAGCCTGGATAAAGGGGAGGATGACGTCAACGGCCTTTGATGCCATAAGATGTCGTTAAACATTGGAACTACTACCAGACCCGTGCAGGGTGGACTGCCATATTGTGGCGCCTCTCTGGAAATGCCCTTGCCCCCACGCGAGCAATCCTGGATCCGCCACTGCATACAGGCATATAGACAGATAGACAAACCCAAAGAGACTTGCATGTAGACCAACAGACAAAGAAACAAGGCAGTATCCTAAAGACAGAGCTTGCCACACCCAACAGAGAGACGCACACAAATAGAAACACACAAACAGTCGTATACAGACGGACATATGAGGAGGGGAAGCAAAACGAAAACGAACCTAGATGCAGGCAAGCAGACAAACACACATACAGACAGACAGAGGAACAGAGGAAGCAGTGATCAGAAGAAAGACAGACACACAAACAGACAGAAAGAGATAGGTAGATAATAAACAGTGACAGGAATCCAAACTCAGTGGGTAATAAAGAGATTTAGATACAGATATCCTATTTATTTATCTAAACATTTAATATAGCGCCTTTTAAGTATCTCTTTGGCATGTCCAATCCATCACCAGCAGTCCCTCTTCTCCTCCTTTTGTCCCACTTCTTGGCATCCTCTCCATCCGTCTCCGGATCTCTGCTGAGCACTCTTCCTCGTCCTTCCTCATCCTTCCTCATCCTTCCTCATCCCTCGCTCCAATGCTTAATTTCAAAATCTGGCAACCAATTGCAGTTGGGGAATTAAATGTGCTGAGTTATGGCGAACTTATCTGGTTCCTCGTCACTCTCTGTATCTCTATGTCTCTTTGTTTCTCTGTCTGTGGGCTCTGTCTCGGCCTCCGCTTGTCTCTCTTTCTCCTTCTCTTTCTCTCACACTCTCTCTCCTTCTCAGAGGGTGGGAGGTATAGGCAGAAGCGAATGAATGGTTAAGGAGAGTGAGGAAATGGTAGACAGAGGTTGCAAGAGGGATTCTTTAATCCTTGAAAATCGTCTCTACCTACACACCTGTGTCTGTTTGTCTGTTTGTCTGTTTGTACGCCTGACTGTCCATCTGCCTATGTAGTCACTGTCTCTTTCCCTTGTCTGTCTCTGTTTTCTCTGTCTCTGTATCTGTCTATCTGCCTGTCCTTTTATATCCTCTTCCCGTCTCTCTGCCTACCATTTCCTCACTCTCCTTAACGCTTTATTTGTCTCCACCTAAACCTCTACCCTCTCTTTATGCCTTTCTGTATCTGTCTGTCTGTCTATATGCCCGTCTGTCTGTCTCTACATACGCCAGTCTGTCTCTACATACGCCTGTCTGTGTATATATCTAGACATTTGGTTCGAATATACAGACATCCAGAGAGACATACTCATTAACTCTGTGTCACTCTCTATATGTTTGTCTGTCCGCTTGCCTGGTTGTCTATGTGTGTCTACATGTATGCGTGTTTGTAAGCAATATAAGTCTCAGAATTTTCTCAGTGCCACGAAGTAGCTGAGTCAAAGAGACTAGCTCATTTATAGTAGCAATATCTCTCCGTTTATGTCATGCTGTCTATCTTTCTGCTTCCCTGTTCCTTGCCTTCCTTCTCTGTCTGTAAGTGTGTCTACACGTATGTCTACATGCATTTACATGCAATAGCAGTGCTCTCTCTGTCAGTCTCTGTCTCTCTCAGTCTCTCTGTCTCTCTGTAACTCTACTTTTTGTCTCTGTCCTCCTTCGGCATTTCCTCAGGAAGATCGAGAACCAGCCTTCGCCAATATCGCTTCACGTATAGTCGCGGAAATTGATGGACATTTGACTCAGAGGTGGTTACTGATCTTATCAGGTCTCCTATCAGCTCGCGCCATATTCTGCGGCAGGGAGGTGGTGGCGCTATCTTCGACGCGCCACATACTCCGAAAGACAATTTCTTCTGCAGAAATACTCAGAATAGCGCAATCCTCAAGGTCCAGTGCATCCAGAAATAGGCTCTTCAGAAGATTCCTACCTACATTTGAACAATATTGGGCGCTTTGGTGAAAACAACGGCACTAGCAACATTTCTTATTAGAGGAAAAATATTTGTTACTGTTACACCATAGACCCCTCGGCATCGAAGTTTAATTTAGACCTTTATTTAGGTAGGGTAATTAAAAACTAAACTATAGGGACACAACCTTTCTGTTTGCTATATATAGGCAGGAGGACTGGTCAGTGGTAAATGTAAATGAACACGTTTTCCTAAAGCGATCATATGGCCTCGATCCTGTTCATTTTTTATGAATTAATCGGGTGAGATCCTTCACCACCGCTGCCGGTTAGAATAAGTGCAACCCCATTTAGGGTCCACGTGTACAGACCGTGCTAGCCCGAGATTAAACTCTCTGAAATCAGCCACGACCGGGAAGCGAACCGGCATCCTCACGCTCCAAGGCGCCTTCAAATGCGCGTGTAGCTAACCAGACCGGAGTCAGGACTGCCATTAACTTGTTTGTGTTTCAGCTGACAGCTTTCATCTTCAACTACAGAATCTGATGATATAACGATGAATACGAGTTGATCGCTGACGGATGAAGCTTTTCACTTCTGCGTCCGGGATTCGAATTCCGAAGTGTCATATGAAATTGACGAATCGTTGCTGAGTCGCGCAACCTGTAAGGAAAGGGAGTCAAGATGATCGAGTGGTCCTGTCGTGGCTGTGCTTCAGTCGAATGATCCATCAAGCAGAGGATCACGCTCTGTGGACTGGTGTTTTCAAAGGCGTGCAAGAAATGAACGAACGATGACCTGACCGTTAACTTCTTTTCGACCAATAACCTTACCTAATGTTATTTTATTTTCACTGCCTCATCTTTAACTTCCCTTAGTTTACCTTACCTTTATTTTTCTTACTCTACTCTGCACTATACGTAAAGTATCCCATATCCCAAAAGTGAGACTTTAGGAAGGCGCTCATCTCCTTTTCTTAACCCTTTAGCTGGCAATGGACGAATCCCAAGGTCCTGGACACGGGGCCAGTGCATCGCAGGACTTGCCGTTTTCTTCCCAGCTTACGCCGGTACCAAATATATACTGCTTGGTGACAGGGCACGGTGTGCGCAAACGACTTGCCAGAGGCACGATGTGCGCAAACAACTTGCCAGAGGCACGATGTGCGCAAACAACTTGCCAGAGGCACGGTGTGCGCAAACAACTTGACAGAGGCACGGTGTGCGCAAACAACTTGCCAGAAGCACGATGTGCGCAAACAACTTGCCAGAGGCACGGTGTGCGCAAACAACTTGACAGAGGCACGGTGTGCGCAAACAACTTGCCAGAAGCACGATGTGCGCAAACAACTTGCCAGAGGCACGGTGTGCGCAAACAACTTGCCAGAGGCACGGTGTGCGCAAACAACTTGACAGAGGCACGGTGTGCGCAAACAACTTGCCAGAGGCACGGTGTGCGCAAACAACTTGCCCAGGTTCGCTATACACGGAGTCGAACACGTGTAACTCGTAATCGTAATCGTAATCGTAATTCCGAGATTTCTACAGCGCCCAACGAAAGCCGCGCCGCGTGGACCAGCTTATCCACAGGCGCTCAGTCAAAACAAAATCGACCGGCAAAAGGGTTCGGTTCCAGCTCAAGATCCAAAGGTCAGGCAGAGAGACAGCACTATACCTTTCTTTAATTTAAATTGCATTACCATACCTTACCTTACCTCATCTTACCTTACATAATATTACCTTCCGTAACTTTCTAGTCCATGAAGGTTCATCGTGCATGATCAGTTATTCGCTGTAGCCTCTTTGACTCGATGTTGTGTGTAGCACGTACCCTGTAGCAGATGTAAACTCACCCTAATGCTAGATTAGGAGCCAGCGGAAAGAACGTGTTCTTCGTAACAGGCAATGCCTAGTCATGTTAGACACTAATGTCGATAGAAAGCTCATAGGCATTAAATCACATTGGCTAAGTAAGCACCCACATGAGTCGATTATTCTTATTTATTGATTGCACTGATTTACACGCCCAAGATCAGTAAACCTGAACATGAGTCGCGAGACAAGTGTACGCGAACAACTTCTCCAGGGCCGCTACATGGAGTCCACTCAGCAAGCTCGACCCAGCAATTGTTGGGTCACAGACCCAGCGGGCTACCTAATACACCACAATGCCACTAGACTGAAGTGTACTTAACTGTCAGACATAGTTAGGCACGCTTTTTCCAAATGGCTGATAGCCACGCGTTAGAGAGACTCTTAAGAGGCTACATACGAATGTTCAGTCACAGCAATTATTAGACAAGCGAGAGTTCTAGCCAAAGTAGTGTCTGCTGTCGACAGACATCATTTTGAAGACAGCTCGAACACGCACGCACACACCCACGAACACGAACACTCACCCACATGCGTCGATTTGGCGAATTTGCAAGCCCAATCCTTAGCGCTTAGACTATGGGCGGCTAATTGGATTTCTCCGAGACCGCGGAGCGAAGACCAGGGACCAGATCTAAGTGACAGCTTCCCGATCAACGGACCGCATACATCACGGAGTGGGAACGACTAGAGATCTAGGAGTCTGGCATAAAATCAAAATGACCCAGCCAGACAGATAACGCTATGCTACGATCATGAGCAGGCGCTATATAAATGTGAGATTACGATCACGATAAGCAAACGCAAAAGATTTACACTTACAAATCCGCATGGCTTGATTCGCATTCAATAATAAAAATATAAAAAATAAATAAAAATAAAAAAATAAAAAAATAAAAATAATAATAAAAACAGTAGTAGTAGTAGTAGTGGTGTTGGTGTTGGTAGTACTAGTAGTAGTAGTAGTAGTAGTAATAATAATAATAATAATAATAATAACTGATGCAGGTGTTGCTAGGTTTTTATTAGTTTAGTTCTAGAGTATACTGTTTTGTCGAATGATTTTATTTGGTTTAAAATGCATTAAAATGTCTTACAAATGAGAATTACTTCCATAAAAACAATAATAATGATAAATTATTACTACTACTACTACTACTACTACTACTACTACTACTACTACTACTACTACTACTACTATTGATAATCGAAAATGCGTCGGCTGTTCACCTCTGCACCAGAAATTCTAATCTGCTCTACTCTTATCTGACCTTGTAATGTAACCTACTAGTGTTAATCTAATTGAATCTAATCTCTAGATCAAAAGAAACACTTTTCTCGTCTGACTAATATTGTAATTGTAATTTGCAACTTCTATAGCGCCGGTGTCTAATGCACAAGGCATCAACTGATGGCGCACCAAAATCAAGCCGCAGTCAAGTCAATACCCAGAAAGTCAGTCCGCCGAAACAGGGGCAGCCTATGGGAAATAAGCCAGCTGAAGAAGTTAAGTCTTAAGACCGAAATGACACAAGAGACTGAGTAGAACGAACAGATAGATGCAGGAAGAGAATTCCAGAATTTAGGTCCAGCAACAGAAAAGTTCGTCCATCAAAAACAGTTTAGTTTTTTGCACAACCAGAGAAAGACAATCAGATGACCTGATTGAATAATAACAGGTCTATGGAATGAGAAATGATTTTAACTGGTTTAACAAGCGCAGTCTCGTTGAAGTGGCCGTTCCTGTCGACAGCCTAGAACGAGGAGCAAGGCGAGATTCAGCCAGGCACTCAGTCAGTTGTCGGTTGGAAACACTCGCTAGCACCTTGAAATGAATGTTAAATTAAAGATCGGACTGAAAGTTTGCAAGGGATGACTAATCGATTCGAGCTTTCTTAGGGAGTGGCGTCGCCACTGCTAACATTTTGACGTGCGGCCGAATGGTTAAACATCCAAGCAATGATACGTGCCAACAGCGGAGCCACCTCCTTCATCAATCGCACTGCAAGCGTGTCGAGAGAGCACATTGTTTTACTAGTGACGAAAGGATGACCTTTATCACATCCTCCTTGATAGTTGTCTAAGCTCACAAATGCAGGGGAACAGACAATTGCTTCAATAGCGTCAGCCATCGCTGCTCGGATGTCAGCGATTTTCGTTTCCAAGTAGTCATGGTAAGTAGCAGCAGAAAAAGACCCTGTATTAGTACTAATAATAATAATTTTTTATTATTACTGTTATTATGGAAGTAACACTTATAGAAAGATGTTATTCATTTGTAAGACATTTCATTGCATTTTAAACCAAGTAAAATCATTCGACAAAACAGTATACTCTAGGACTAAACTGATAAAAAAAACCTGAGGTGTCTCGAGGTGCTTACCACAGAGGAGAAGTCAAGAACTTGACAGGAAGGCAAGGAGTGAGGCAAGTAGAGGGAAAAGACCAATGGCAAATTAAAATTTAGAACGCCTGAAGGATGCGAGGAGAGCATGAATATTCATCGAGCGAGGAAGAACCGTGGCAAATATCAGCAATTGAGAGGAGCGTTTAAGAGCACGAGACAAGAAAGTAATAGTCTAGACCGATAGGAAGAAATTGCCTCAGGGTGCGGTCAAAGAAACGATCACTACTTAGTCGAGGGAAAGTCAAGAGATGGAGCAATAAAGAGGCAATAGGGAAGAGGGAGAGGAGATAGAGAATAGAAGTGGGGGTATTAGACAGACATACAGATAGACAGACACACAGACTCACAGATAGACAGACACACAGACAGATACAAACACACCGATAAATGGATGGATGGATGGATGGATGGATGGAGGGACAGACATTCTAGATGAATGGACGGAAGGTAGGATAGGACGTAGGCAAGGATAGATATGATGAGTTAAAGTATAGGTGCTTGTTAAGAAGGAAGGAAGGAAGGAAGGAAAGGTGGATAGAGTAAGGCGGGTGCGGCGGGAGTGATGGTGGGAGCAGATGGCGAGATGGCTTGTCGTGTAGTGTTGCATCAGCGACGATGAGAATTCATTAGTCGGTCTTGTGACTGGTTGCTGCTGCTGCTGAGGCTCGTTGGGTCGCGGTCGCCTGTCGCATAGACGAACCTAATCGACGTCGATTGCAATTGATGTCAATTCTCTTCCTCACCCTCATCCTTGTCCTCGTCATCCTCTGCCGCGCCGACATCGGCAGCTTCAGCAGCCGACCAATTGATCCAATGATTGAGCGAAGGGCGGAGGATGAAGAGTGGATAGGAGAAGAGAGAGGGATGTATGGAAGGAGAGAGGGAGGTAGAGAGGAAGGACAGAAGGAACAGAGGGAGGTTGGAAGGATAAAGGGAGTAAAGGAGAGAGGAGAAGATGGATGCAGAAGAAGGGAGGAAGGGACGGAGGAAAGATGGATAGATAAAGAACGAAAGGAATAAGAAAGGTAGGAATGCAGAGAAGGAAGAAGGGAGAGAAGGATGGACAGAAGAAGCGACCGATGGAAGAAGGACGGACGGAGGAGAAATGGAGGAAAGGAGGATATATGGACTGAAAAGAAAAAGGAAGGAAGCGAAGAGGGAGAGTAGGAAAGGGGATGATTGAATGGATTGATTGATTAATTGATGGATGGATGGATGGATGGATGGGTTGATGGATGGATGGATTGATTGATTAATTGATGGATGGATGGATGGGTTGATGAATGGATGGATGGAGGGATGGATAATGGATGGATGGATGGATGGGTTGATGGATGGATGGATTGATTGATTAATTGATGGATGGATGGGTTGATGGATGGATGGATTGATTGATTAATTGATGGGTTGATGGATGGATGGATGGATGGATGGATGGATGGATGGATGGATGGATGGAGGGATGGAGGGATGGATGGATGGATGGATGGATGGATGGATGGATGGATGGATGGATGGATGGATGGATGGAGAAAGAGAATGAGAATGAGAATATCAGGACGGGAGTAACGATGGCAGGGCAAATGAAAATGAAGGAATAAAGTATAAAGGGAAGGAAGATAGGAAGGTTGGTAAAATGGTAGAAAGGACTAGAAACTATCGAAACTTCGTTAGATCAACGACAGACGGTGGAAAACGAAGGGAAGAGAATAACTATGACGAAAATAAGGAATAAGTACAGCTTTAGGAGTAAAAATGGGGAGGATAAAATGGGGAGAACAAAACGCATTAAAAAGGAAAACAAAGAAGCGAATGATGCTGAGGAAAAAGAGGATAACAAGAAAACAGTTCGGAGGATTAATGGTTGAGCAGAAAGGGGCAGATGTGGAGGAATAATCGGCGATTATGATGAGAAATAGGTTGATATTGAGGTATTGAGGAGGAAGAGGACGAGGCTGAAGAATGAAGGTAAGGCAGAGAATAAGGTTTAGGCAAATAGGAGGAAGAAATTGGGAGAAGATAACAGATGCGCAGAAACTGCTAGAAGATGGAGGATGATGCTGAAGGATGAGGAGGATATTGAGGAGGAGGATATTGAGGAGGAGGTGGAAGATACTGAGAGGGAAGATGATGATGTTGATGATGAGGAGGTGGAGCGAGAGAGAGAGAGAAGTAGGTGCCGGCGGCGGATGAGAGATGCGACGGGCTGTAAGGTTCCTGCTGGTGCCTGTGTCTATAGATACGGCCTTTTCAGCATCCGCAGCCCGCCAGATGCAGAGACGAGGCGACGAGCATCACTCAGTCGACGTATGGACTGCTTGGCATATAGCAGATGGACGCGGCCCGCATGACTGACCTGTGAAATACAGTGCGTCTAATGTAGATCGTAAATTGCAAGTTAACGAGGAACAAGAAAGCAACGAAGAAAGATAAGGGTCGAGGAAATGAGTCAGGATTTAACCCTAAGTGATCACTGTCAATAATCGACACCTTTATCATTAACAAGCAAACAGAGGACAGACAGACAGACAGATGGACAGGCAGACAGGCAGACAGACATACACACAACACAATGATTAGACAACAAGATTCACATTTAAGAGAGAAGCGTCATTTTACTATATTAATCTGAATTAATCAGATCTGATTAAAACTATATCTAAAGTTAACTAATATAATCGAATCCAATCCAATCTAATCGAAGAGAAATGAAGCGATTCTAATCTAATTTAAACTACACTAAGCTATCTGAACAATTATATGACGCCTATATATCATATATATCCACGATACTAAAGAGTGTCTAAGACCTTCTCAGTAGGTACTCCAACAACTAACTATCATGTTCAAGTGTGAGAACAGTTGAGGGCATTTATGTCTGTCTACCTGCTTGAAAATCTCTCTCCGCCTGCATGTCTACCTGCCTGTCTGCTTATATGTCTGTCATTCCGAGAACAGTTGAAGGGTTCAGTCCCAAAGGACACGAGGGCGCGACGCTGCTTGCCTCCAATTGCTACTTCTAAGAAGTCCACCAATCACGCACCGAGGGCGCGATTAGTCGCCAGAGTCGCCACCGCTTACACAAAGGGATAAATCCAACGGTGATTCTCTTAGCGAAGAAGTCCTGCGCTTAGTCGTGATGGAGAGAAGCTGCGATTGAGGAGTGGCCTGTGGAAGGTGGTGGTTGAAACATCTATCCCTACCCATTTCACTGTCATGGAGACTTCGTACGATTCGAGCGCTACCTATCGGAGACTTAACCCCAACGAAGACTACGTCTCATCATCATCGTCGTCGTCGTTATCATCGGTGTCGTCGGTGCAGCCCTCTAAAGCGGGCGGTGTCTTTGATCGGCGCCGGGCGGTGAAGATGAAAGGCAACATCAGAGAGACCGCCGCTGCGGCCGCCTCAGTGATCGCGAGAGACGCGGCTGCACGGTCTTTCGACGACTTGATTCTATCTCCTGAAAAGTAAGTGGACACGTTTTGTTCGACTTGCGCGATCAGCCTTTCAAACAGAGAATTGCTGAGATCATAAAAATCAAAGTGCAATGATGTCACGGCAAAACGTGACGCTTGGTAAATCAATTGCACGCTGTGGATATTTGGATCAAGTAAAGCAAATATTGGTTGTCTTGTTTTGTCTCGCATTTTATGCGAAGTCTAGTCTGCGAGAGTTTAGTCTGATCTATTTGTTGTAGTCAATTCTATTCGTACTGGTTTAATTTAGTTTAGGCTAGTCTATTTCTGTCTAATTCAACCTGTGTAATCTGGTCTACTCCAGTCTAATCTGGTCAAGACTCGTCTGGTCAAATCTGATCAAGTCTAATCTAGTCCATAGTCAAATCTGGTCTAGTCTAATCAAGTCTAGTCTAGTCTAGTCCATCTAGTCAAATGCATGGAGTGCTCCTCGCATCTAGTCTTAAACACGAGACAATGTTGGCAGTTTGGCCATTTTACGGGCAGCGCAGTTGAGGTCAGACTGTAGCCGGCATGGAAGGACTAGGTTGCTGTTGCAGTCCAGATACATCATGATGAAATAGAGGTCAGAGTTCGTTCGGGTCATTTGCCAAATGACCCTGTCTGAAACAGTTGGCAGAAGCAGTGGGTTACAGCTGAATCAATGCGCTTCAGACTCGATATTAGAATCAGTACTAGAATCAATACCATTATCACTATATGAAGCAGTAGCAGAATCAGTATCGGAATAAGTATAAGTATGTAATGATATTCGCTAGGTGTTCGGAGGGTGAGATGGTATTTCTTTGTGCGCTAGTTCATTTGGATTAGCTGGTTCGTAATTTGAGAAATTTTTCGATGATTTTCGTGTGTTCAGACTTCTACAGTATCTAAGTCTGTCTTTAGGCCTTTTTTCTTAAGCCTGCTTTGGAATGTATGCGGCTTGGAAGGTGTCTGATCGCATATCATCGGAACCTGACCGCCTTTTTCAGTTGGTCGATCTAGAACAGGTTCCCTTCGGATAGTGTTGAATCTCAGACGTACATATGTCGTCTGCGACCAGGAAATCTGGGATCGGTGATGCAAAGTCATAGCAAAGTTTTTGAAGTGGCATCGACCGTCAATAATCAAGGAGAGGTCCTGTGACCAATCGGCAGGGTACCGACGAATACCTGCACAATTTTGGTTTATGACCTGATGAATATCCGGACACTACGTCTTCTACTATCTGCGAGGTAGTGCCAGTCGGTGATCATAGCCGTGTGCTGCGGTTTCATTCGTCATGGAGCCGCCGTTGCATGTCTGTTCTTTGTTTTTCCAATACCTTCATAGATTCAGATGGTAAATCCGGAACGACGACTCTCAGGGTCCCTACCGTCTGAATTTATGGCAGGGGCTTAGCCTAGTTTCCCGCTGGGTCCACCTTTGATATGGCGAAACGCAAAGTCGGACTGTCGAATAGACTCCGGCTTTGTCAAAGGATACTCAACGATCGTTTTCTTTGATATGGGAACCGGGCAGAGAATATTATTATGAATCTGAATCTTACTTCACGTCGAATCAAGTCAGAGCGAATTGGGAACGGAATTAAAGAGCATGTCGGTCTCTAATCGATTCCATCGTGGCCACAGTCATGTCTGCAACACGCAGACACCTTAGGCTACGATACAGAACACTCGAACCCATTTTAGGAAAAGTCTGCTAAGAACCCGATAGAAGTGTCCAGTGTTCTGTAAAGTCCTTAGCACAAGCAATACACTCAGCCACTAGCCACTCCTGATATGGGCCATAGGCAAGGATAGATGTGATATCTCTCCCCGCAGCCTGCGATGCAATGCGAATGTAAATCTCAGAAATCCCTCGACGCCACAAAAAGCCGCATCAGACAGACTATAGCTAAACCATCGGAACTATATCAAATCATGTCCGCAAGAGCTAGCTAGGTTCTGTGGTCGGTTTCGATGCTTGGTTAGAGGCGATCTTCAGGTACGGGTCATTTGGCGAGCTACGATCCAGAACCGCCGTTGGATTCTCCTGCATTCCGCCCCGCTGCACCCAAAGCATGGAATCGACTACAAATGTTTCTCCAAAGCTCGAACCGTTTTTCTTCCTTCAAACTTCTGGGTATCAAACGGTACAACCATCTGACGGCTGACTGATTGCCCCTCATGATAATGATAATGATAATGATAATAATAATAATAATAATAATAATAATAATAATAATAATAATAATAATAATAATAGTAGTAGCAGTAGTAGTAATAATAATAATAATTATAGTAATAGTAATAATAATAATAATAATGAAAATGATGATGATGATGATGATGATGATAATAATAATAATAATAATAATAGTAGTAGTAGTAGTAGTAATAGTAATAATAATAGTAATAGTAATAATTTAGTTTATTAATTAATGTCGGAAGCGCCATCTCCAGAGATTTCATGAATTATATTCTTTAAAATAATAATAATAATAATAATAATAATAATAATAATAATAATAATAATAATAATAATAATGTTCCAGAAAGGCCAGAATGCCTGAGCCCTGCAGACAGTCACTAGCACTAGCCACAGTGACTATCGAACAATGCGAGCTGACGACTGTTGGCAACGGCATCGTGGTGCCGCGCGAGATTAACCTTGTAATCCGATCACAGAAGCAGACAGACAGATAGACAGACAGGCAAACACAGACAGACACATATACAGAGAGAGATGTACAGATATGCAAAGAGGTTTGAAAAATCAACAGCGAGATAGACAACCAGACAGAAAGGCATAAAGACGGAAAGGCAGACAGAGATGGGATGAGAGGGATTTGATAGAGATAGACAGACAGACAAAAATACTGACGGATGACTATAGAGATAGACAAACAGATAGACAAACAGAACAGACAGACGCATATACGAACAAATGAACGGGCAAGCAGACAAACAGGCATACAGGCAAACAGATAGGCAGAGTCCGAGATAAACTGGAAATAGAGACAGATACACATGTGCAGTCAGAGAGACAGACGCAGACAGACGGAGACAGACGCAGACAGACGGAGACAGAGGTGTCGCAGATGGACGGAGATGAGCTGCAGTATAAATCCGGCTGAGCAGAATAATGTCAGAAACCTTTAGGCAACTCCTTTCTCACTTCCCCGTCTCTTTCTCGCCCTATTTGTCATCCTAATGTCTTTCTCGGCACACTTAGCTGTCTGCCTATCTGCCTGTGTGTCTTCTTGTCTGTCTTTGTGTATTTCTGCCTGCCTGCCTGCCTGCCTGCCTGCCTGCCTGCCTGCCTGCCTGCCTGCCTGCCTGCCTGCCTGCCTGCCTGCCTGCCTGCCTGCCTGCCTGCCTGCCTGCCTGCCTGCCTGCCTGCCTGCCTGCCTGCCTGCCTGCCTGCCTGCCTGCCTGCCTGCCTGCCTGCATATCTTCCTGTCTTGCTGCTTGTCTATCTGTCTGTCTATCTGCCTGTCTGTTTGCCTATTTGTCTATCTGTATGCCTGTCTGTCTGTTTGCCTACCTATCCGTCTTTCTGTCTATTTTTGTACGTCTGTTTTTCTATTACTAAGCCTCTGTGTGTTTCTAAGTGACTTTGATTCTCTTTCGAGTGTCTCTACTAGCTCTGTATCAAAATCAAATGAAATCGTTTATTGGAACACTTTCATAGTAAATTACATACATAAAAGTCGAAACTGTAGGTACTGCTCCGACAAGGAGAGAAAGCTATTCTAGGTTAACTATAGACAACCTCGCTAAGTTCATAGCACCCAGATAAATAGTTTTTTCCTGGATATACTAAGTACAAGGATTTAGTCATGTCTAAGAGAATTTATACACAGTGTATACCACTGTGACAACTTGCCCAGTTCAAAGTTAATCCTCTGAACTAAACCATCAAACATATAAAGAGAAAGAAAACAGGTTGTATCATCAGCAAATAGCAGTATCTTCAAAACTGTAGACGATATAATATCATTATTGTACAAGAGGAACAATATTGATCTCAATATTGAACCTTGGGGCACTCCACATGTTATAATAATTTTCGGATACTTCAACAGTCAAATGCGTCATAATTCGCATCTATTTGTGTTATTCGCTAGGGGTTTTAATTAGCAGGTAATCACTTAATTATTCGCGGATGAAAATGAAGAAAGATCAAATTTTACAAGTGAAAGTGCAGATATTTCAACACCTGCGGGTGCACTGCTTTCCTCTGTCTCTCTGTATCTCTGTGTATCGCTCCACGCATGCCTATATGTCTGTCTGCGTTAGCTTATAACATAAATCTACATTGCGTTACATTTGCTGGATTTAATTTTAGTGCACTGAATTACAATTCATGGGACTGCAAAGCTTCACATCGCATTTCAGTGCATCGCATTTCACTGTATTGCAGCGTAATGTAATGTACCTGGAACCGAACACTTTTGCCTATCGATTCTGTTTTGACTGAGCGCCTGTGGCTAAGCTGGTCCTCGTGACGTGGCTTTCGTTGGGCGCTGTAGAAATGTCGGGATTACGATTGCGACGAGTAATTCATTACATTACATCGCATTTAACTGCATGTCGTATCGTTGTATCTCATTACTTTGTACTTCAACGCATTGCATGTCATGCAGTTACATTGACCAGCACGTACTGCGGGCCACGAGTTAATGCTAAGAGAAAATGAGTCAGAAGAGACAGACAGACAGAGACAGAGACAGACAGAGACAGACAGAGACAGACAGAGACAGACAGAGACAGACAGAGACAGACAGTGACAGAGAGGCAGACAGACAGAGAGAGATGTGTGTCGACGTGTTGCAAACTCGGCGCATGTGAAATCAAGATGAATGAAAGACCATTGGACGATACTGATGAGGCAAATGACTGCTGTGCGTGTATAGCATATGTGACATATGTGTGTGTCTTTCTCTGTCTCTGCCCACGTATTGTCTGTCTCTGTGTCTGCCTCTGTGTTCCTCCTACCCTGTCTCTGTCTGCTTCTGTCTCTTTCTCTTCTCCCGAAACAGTTTCCGTCTGTGTTTTTTCTATGCTTCTGTCTGTGTGTGTCTCTACCCATGCCCTATTCTCCTGCCTATACTTTTGCCTCTGTCTCTCAGCGTATCTGCCTCTCTTTCTTTGTCTCTTTCCTTGTCTCTCTCTCTCTCTGCTCTTCTCTCTCTCAGGCCTGTCTTTGTTTCTGCCAATCTCTGTTTATTTCGCTCTGTCTGTCTGTGACTTTATTTCTTCCTCTGGCTCACGCATGCACGACTCACACATTCACTCACTCAGTAAATCACTGACTCACTCACTCATTCTATGGGACAGGCCTATTTTGGAGCAAGGACGAAATCACGGGACATTAATCTAATTTCTCTCCGCTCTTATATATACAAAGCCCGTTATAAATATAGCACCATTATGCATACATGCATAGTTGCATGCAAATTATATTGTATTATGCTATGTATACATTGTGTTATATTATATTATATATATATATATAGCACAGTCTTATACAGGTTTTAAAGGACTGTATGAGGTGTAGTAGATTATATTTATGAGACCGATTAGGCATGATATATAATATATGCTACAATGATTAGGTTTAATATAGATTTATTGAAGCAATATATATAAAATATATACTGCATTGTATTTCATATAAAGAAATATAGAAAGCTATCCAATGCATCATAGGGTTGCTTTAATGCGCATAAATAGGGCACAATATATGTATATATGTATACACAAATTATAAATATATATGAGAATATGAATTTGCGGCATATATATATGTCTGAATGTATGTATCTTCGTTACATGAATATATATATTTATAGTTATAGTTATGCATGGAGTGTATTGGCTGCATGTGGAATCTATCTCCTAGTTTAATGGGGAGAAATGGAGGCGCGGGTGGTCCCCATTCGACCGAGGAACGGGCGTAGACAAAGGCAATGAAGAGGGATGGGGCGGAAAAGCGAGAAGGAGGAAAAGGAGAAGGAGACAGAGGGAGGAAGGGAGGGTTAATCCCCGCCACGGAACAATCGCCAGCCGTCTGATTTACAGCACCTTCGCCATATCTATCGCTTTCATGGGGGCATTTTCCCAGATTATTCGCCAAAGCGAGAAATACATGCATGCACACGCGCACACACATGCACACACGCACACACACACCACACACGCGCAAATACACACGCGCACACACACGCACACGCAAGCGCACCATGCACACTGAATACTGACTGTATACATCGCGAGAAACACAAAAAATACACAAAATTTCTAAAAATTTATACATGTATGTACGCATAGGCCTACCACTACAGTATATGGTAATGAACTATACACACAAATACATATCTCCGCAAACATGCGCTTATATACAAAAAATGCGCTATATAAATTTAATTTTTATTTATATATTAGATGCACACTTAGATACGTACATATATATATAGACATACAGACGCATGCTGAGGACATACAATACGAGGATATATATATATGTACATGATTTCAAATATATATATGGCTATCTGATGTATATGCATGGAGTCTCCTACGGCTTCCCTACATTAGGGTGTCCCAAACGTTTTTGAAAAAGATGTCTCACTTTTTTAGAATAAAGATAACCCAGTCTCCCCACCGGGGTTTTCTGGTTGGGTAGCCGGTCGCCAGCTTATCAGTCTTGAAACCCATAGTTTAGCACGCTGGTCTCTGTGCTTTGTTTCACGCTATGACGTCAATCATCTCGATATGACGTCAATCATCTCGATATGACGTCAATCATCTCGATATGACGTCAATCATCTCGATATGACGTCAATCATCTCGATATGACGTCAATCATCTCGATATGATGGCGCCGTTAAATATATAAAAATATATAAAAATATATAAAAATGTATTGATATAAATATAAATATAAATATAAATAAATAAAATAAAATAAATATAAAAATATATAAAAAGTGAAATAAATGTTATCAAATCGAACATATACACACCAGTAGCTGATTTAGTTATAGGCGTGAGAGGGCGGTTCGTTCCCGCACCCCTCTTGGTTATGTGCTGGCGTCCCTCAGACCAGACCCCTGCATGGTGGACTGCCAAAATGTGGCATCCCTCTAGAAATGTCCTTGCTCCCCCACTCAAGCAATCCTGGGGCCGCCACTGATATACACATTCTACATACTTGCTTATGAATATTTGTATATAGGCCATACATGTTACTTATATGCGCACAGTGCAACATACACTGCTATTACATATTGCATTTATATGTAACATATTCATACATAAATATATAGCTATATATAAATTCATATATTTTTATATATACTTAGTAATTCATACTGTTTTAATATAAAAGTAACAATTCAAAAGTCAGGAACTCTGATGAAGTATTGAATACAAATTTGAAACCTGAACCACTGATTTATTATTTCTTCATTTCTTAAGCGCCATTGTATAAAGACTAAGCATCAATCGATGGCGCTGAGCAGTATACCTCAAAGCGATTTGGTATCCTATACATACATATTTACTTACTTTTCATCCATTCATTGATGCATCCATTCATCAAGCCACAGCTCTGGTAGCTTCATTCCCAGCGGTCAAATAATTCGTTGAAAAAATGAGAAGGGTTGCCATGGAAAAACGTGTACATTTACATTTATATACAGTTAATTTTTTGTAACTGCATAGAAATTGTTACAGAATGATACAACTGTCGTGCGCATCACATACATCTGACTGATAATGTATTTATATATAAGTAATATTATTAAGTATGCATTATACGTATGACTGTATGTATATTGAAGGCTTGGATGCCATTGTGGGCGATAATAACGACTCCTTCGGGCATCAAACGATCGCTGGGCGGCAGCACAAACACGCTCGTCCTGAGAGACTGGTTCCCCGTTGCGAGAATCGGTGGCGGCAGAAGAGAGGAGAGGGCAGAGAAGGGACGAGACTGCATGGAAGATGGAGAATGGGAAGCCATAAATCTGCCAGATGGACAGAAAGACGATGGCAAGGAACGTAGGAATGCAGAGGTAGCTTTGGACCGAGGGAGACAAAAGGGTCCTTGCCTACCCGTCTGCACTGGGTTGCATGGGCCTTAAGTAGGGCCATAATGTAGGGCCATAATGTAGGGCCATAATATGCGCGTAAAATGCTTTCTCACTTCATTCTAGCTGCTGAACATACATTTAGAACCTGTCTTGAAAGGCACTTATGCTTAGAACAGCTTAATGACCACGTGTGCAGCTCTTTAGCGAGGTACCGCTATACTGAGTGTCTCAATGCATACATACATACATACGTATGTACATGCGTGTTTATATGCATATGTATGTATGTGCCTACCTATGTGCAAACATATATACATACACACACATATATGTCTGCATATATACACACGCATGATCGTAAAATATGCTGTAGGGTTAGAATTAATATCTAGTGTATAGGTATACTTGGGGTTTAAATACATAGGTATGGTCCAGATTATTAATATAATAAAGGTCGAAAGTATCCCTTAAGGTCAAAAGTATGATCACGATCATAAGCGTATAAACAAGTTGGCCTAAGCTACACGAATATGTAAACAAGTATAGGCTTGTTATCTGAACAAATAAACAAGTATGTTATCTGAACATATAAGTAGTACGTTACCTGATCCATTGCATTGGCTTCCTATTCAGTAAAGCATCCGTTTCAAATTGGTGTTTTCTAAAACATTCCGTTGTAGCCAATGACCGTATTAAAAATCAATCCTTATTCTACAGGCTTATCACTATTCAACTAGGTCATTGATTGTCTTGCACTGATTATTGCAAAAACTATAGAACCGACCTCGGTGAACGAACTTTTCATTTAGAACTCCGTTCTGCTCAGTCTCTTGTGTCATTTGGTCTCAACTTAAGGCTTAGAGCCTAAGCCTTAGAGCCTAAGCCTTAGAGCCTAAGGCTTAGAGCCTAAGGCTTAGAACCTACCTTCTTCAACAGGCTCAGTTCCCATAGGTCGCCTCTTTGTAGCCCGAATTTCTGGTATTAGCCTGATAACGGCTTGGTTTTTGGTTCGCCATCGGTTGATGCTCTTTGTGCCTTAGACACCGGCGCTATATAGCAGTTGCTAGTTATTTGTCGTCAGCAAACATAAAAAGTGTATTACCTTTATTTCTTATCCTTCTGGCAGTTGATCGCTAGTATGTCGCTAGGTATGTCGCTAGGTCTGTCGCTAGGTCTGTCGCTAGGTATGTCGCTAGGTCTGTCGCTAGGTCTGTCGCTAGGTCTGTCGCTAGGTATGTCGCTAGGTATGTTGCTAGGTATGTCGCTAGGTGTGTTGCTAGGTATGTCGCTAGGTATGTTGCTAGGTATGTCTCTAGGTATGTCACTAGGTCTGTCGCTAGGTATGTCGCTAGGTATGTCGTTAGGCATGTTGGTCAATATCGATAGATCGATTGATCGATCGACAGATCAGCGATTCTCTGTCGGTACTTGCATATGTGTTCGACTGACAGATTGAATGCTGCGTGGTTCATTATTTATTCATATATTCCAGCAGTTCTTTGAACTTGAGAGACAGGCAGCGACAGATGCGGGAAGCCGAGATGGAGCTGGAGACAGAGACACATGAAGGAAGAGGCATAGACAAACAGAGACATAGACATAGACAGAGACAAAGACAGATACAGACAGACAGGCAGAAAGACTGACAAGTGACAATGTCAAGACAGTCAGAAACATAGACAGGCATATAAACAGAGAGCGGGAGCAAGACAGGCAGACAGGCAGACAGACAGGCAGACAGACAGACAAGGATTGATGTAGGTAAGGTCTGCGATGGGTTCATGTTCGAGACGTGAATCCAAAATCCGACGCGGGATGAGTCGCAGCCGGTTCGCAAGCGAAGCGTGAACACGTGATTATCCACGCATGAATATTCATGACGGCACTGCCCGTCACTTGTCTTGCTTCAGCAATTTCACTCCCAGGCCTCAGAAGTTCGTGATGGTATACATGCTTATAATGTATGGTAATAGCAGACACTAGTGTGGCTAAAAGAATCGTGCACTTTAATATTAATAATAAAAGTAAAAATAAAACAACACCTAGTACTACTAGTACTACTACTACTACTAGTAGTAGTAGTAGCAGTAGTGATGTTACTCCAGCAATTTCAGTAGTTACTACTACTACTACTGGTAGCAGTAGTAGCAGAAGAAGTATGATAGTAGTAGTAGTAGTAGTGGTGGTAGTAGTAGTAGTAGTGGTTGTGGGAGTAGTGGTAGTAGTAGTAGTTCAACAACAGCTAT
This sequence comes from Norana najaformis, assembly GCA_964023275.1. Taxonomy (NCBI): domain Eukaryota; kingdom Metazoa; phylum Annelida; class Clitellata; order Crassiclitellata; family Hormogastridae; genus Norana; species Norana najaformis. The sequence goes on from OZ029925.1 coordinate 14,899,883, forward strand.
AGTCTTAGCCTATCCCGCGCCGGATGAACAGATGAACACCACTTAGTCTAGTAATTGAAGCTTTTTTGTGAGGTACTTATAAGGCTCCATATTAAGTGCGAGACACATACCTATTAAATGCGGTAGAAGAGAGAAGCAACTTCAACTTTCACTGTTTCGCATAGCCACACTAGTTTCTGATTAAATCAGAGCTTATTTTCAGCAGAGTGTTGGCTGGCCACTCGCGACCATGCACGACGTGCAAACATTCCAACAGCAGCGTTATTCATTCTGACACATTCATTAAGAACCGCTAATCCCAGCGTCTCTACGCCGAGTCTCGAACAAAGCCCCTAATCCGGACTTTTCAGAAACTCGCGGAACTGGATACGGACTCGTCGAAAGACTTAGCCGGTTTCGGATTGAACGGATACGATGGAATTGCGTGACGGAACGCTTCATTTGGCGCCGCAATATTCCGCTTTATCTGATTTTAATAGCACTTCCTTCCGACGAGAGTGAGCGAAGGAGATTGTGTTTTCCAGACGTCGGCTGTAAAACGTTCATTTTCTTTCTGCCACAGTCTGGGGCGTAAAACTGCATTTATGCGCAGCCAACTTGACCAATATTGAGTCGGTTTAGCGGTCTGTCGGTTAGTGCTCTCTTCTGCGAAGTCATATGTGCTTATAAAGAAATAGCTTCAGAGTTGAAATGCTATCCGGAGAGTTCTATCGTAGCCAGAATGCTTTAAGGGTGTGTCGCCTATCCTCGTGTGCTCTGGTATGAGTTCGTCCGAATTGCGCTGTTGGAAAGAATTGTGCCGGAGCCTAAAAGCCTCAGAAGGTGTTGCAACAGAGTTCAAAATGATTTTAAATGAGTTGGACGTCGGAATTGAAATGGTTTGAAGTTGAGGGAAAGTGAAATGTATGTTAGTGTAGAAGGAGTAAGAAATTAATGAAGGAGCAGAAAGAAACAAAAGGAGTTTTCTTGATGAATGTGCAATTACTCTACGATTACTATTATGAAGGAGCCGTTCAGAATTGAGATTCTTTGACATGAGTTAGGTTAAAATTTAGAACTGAAATATTTTTCTTAGATTAACTTTCTTACTGGATCCTACTACTTTTTTATTGCACTTTATCTCTTCTTAGAAAACTTGTATTGATGTACCTTACGTAGAACACTTTTCTTATTTATTTTATCTCGTCTCAGAAAGCATTTCTTACTTTACTTTAGTTAGAATACTTTTCTCTCTGTTCTCATCTCTTCTTATAATCCCTTTTATTGCGGTTCCGTGTCTTTTTTAGAATGCATTTCTTAGGATACTTTACTCATTACCTTACTTATTGTAGCTTATATTTTCCTAAAACTCGTTCTTATTTAACTTGTGCTGATGTCGTAGATTGCTTGATAAGCTCCTAATTGTCTGTCCAAATGTCGACTCTTGCCAAGAGGTTCTTCCGAGGCGAGATCTTCGGCTTCATCTGCAATACAGGTGAGGTAGGCTAAAGTAACACCTCTTTCACTCTACAGGTAAGTCGATGATAAAGTTAGGTATTTTTAATACAGCTGCACCCAAAAAGGTATGGTACGTGCAATTATCTCTGTCTCTCTCTCTCTCTGTCTCTGTCTCTCTGTATCTCTCTCTCTCTACTGGTTGGGGAGGGATCAGCCACGTGCCACTTACGTGCAATACAGGTGGATCCATAATGCAATTAGGTTGATCAGTCCTGGGTATAATCTTGTCTTGTCTGATCTGATCTAATTTAATCTAATACAATCTAATCTGGAAACTTCTGTAGCGCCGTTATCATAAAACAATTTCCTATAATCTTATTTGATCGAATCATAAAATGTGGCGCATCAATCAGTGTCGGAAATTACTCTTTACTGTGGGCTGTGGGTACATGGCATTACATTGGATTACCCTTTGATACACGGTGTTACATTGGGTTACTATTGTTATAGGGTGTTACACTAATTGCCCTGCGTTACAGGGTGTTACATGTCACTTCACTGTTGCAGGTGTAAAGGAAGAAAGTCGGACAGCGATATCAGCTCCAACTTTATTCATAGCGACATCTACCGAGAAGGGAGCATCACCGGTAACTGAGATAATGTCTCTGTATATATATATTCATGTATGCATGTATGTATGTATGTATGTATGTATGTAGTTTTATATCTATGTTAATGTATGTAAGCATGTATGAATGCATTTTTATGAACATTCATATAGCGCAATATGTCTTGTGTTACTTTTTGATAAAAAGGTCTCGGGTCTCATAGTGGGACTTAGGGGAGGCGCTCATTTCCTTTTCTTGGCTCTAGAGCCGGCAGTGGACGAAACCCTATGTCCTAGACACGGGACCAGTGCATCGCATGACTTGCCGTTAACTTCCCAGTTTACGCCGGTACCAAATTCTACTGCTTGGTGACAAAGGCTCGTGAGCCCAAACAACTTGCCCAGGAAATCGAACCCACAACCTTGTTAAGTCTTGCTTTTAGAATGGTTGTATTGATTGGTCTTGTTATGTTCTGCCTTTTATTGTGTTTTCCTGCATTGTTTTATCTATTGTTTTATCTTGCAGATTTAGCTTGTACTGTCTAGTCTTCGTTCTTGTTTCTCGTGCTCCCTTGTCTTCTCATCTCTGGTGTTGCCTCGATCTGTTTCATTGAGTCTTTCTTGTCCTATCTTTAATCACGTGACCCATTCTATATCTGTCTATCTGTCTGCATGGTTGTCTGTCTCGTAGAGCCAATGTACCTGAGGTACTCTCCAATGGCGATCAATGAGGGTCAACTGACGTCCCTTCAGCTCTACAGAGGAACAGATCCTCTCGGTATCTCGATCGTCGGAGGAACTGACACGCCGCTGGTATTACAGGCTACAGTCTGAACTACCCTCCCTGTAGTGCACTGAACTGCAATGGAGTGGGGTGTAGTTTAGATAAATGTAGCGCCGTGTAGCTTAATCTAATCTAGTCTAATACAGTTTGGTAGCTCAGTCTATGTAATCTAAATGACGCCTGCTGAAGTGTTTTGCAGTGCAGTTTAGTCAGGTTTAGTCAGGTTTAGTCAGGTTTAGTCAGGTTTAGTCAGGTTTAGTCAGGTTTAGTCCGGTCTTCTCGTCTTGTTTTATCTAACTCATACGTGCCAAATAGTTTAGCAATTAATTTCGGGAATAGGTTATGTTGTTTACATGTTAAGCCGTTAACTTATTAATTCATTAACTACTTGATTAGGGCCTGTCTACTTGTTTAATTAATTGATCGGTTGACTGATTGATGGATACATTTATACATTGATTCATTACTTATTATTTAATATGTTCATTAAGTCAGTTAGTCAGTCAGTCAGTTTGTCAGTCGGTTGGCCGCTCAGTCGATCAGTCAGTGAGTCAGTGAGTCAGTCAGTGAATCAGCGAGTCAGTGAGTCAGTCAGTCAATGAGTCAGTCAGTGAGTCAGTAAGTCAGTCAGTGAGTCAGTCAGTCAGTGTTCAGTCAGTGAGTCAGTCAGTCAGTACTCTTACACAAGCTTCTTTGTTTCTTTGTCGAATCCTGGCAGATGAATGTGATCATTCAAGACGTGGCAACAAACGGAGTCGTAGATCGAGACGGTCGACTACAGCCGGGCGATCACTTACTCGAAGTGAGTCTACACTTTCAATTCTCGTTTCTCGTGCAATTATTTAGCGCCTTTTAAAGAATCGAGTAATCGAGTTGGCTGGAGACTTGGAAAAACAGGAAGCATACCCGTATCCTGTTATGCGCTGCATGCAATTACATTAGACTAAACTCTGAGGAGTCAGTGAGTCCATCAGAGGAGAGGAGAAGAGGCGAGAGGAGAGGAGATGAGAGGAGAGGAGAGGAGATGAGATGAGAGGAGATGAGATGAGATGAGATGAGATGAGATGAGAGTAGGGGAGGGGAGAGGAGAGGAGAGGAGAGGAGAGCAGAGCAGAGCAGAGCAGAGCAGAGCAGAGCAGAGCAGAGCAGAGCAGAGCAGAGCAGAGCAGAGCAGAGCAGAGCAGAGCAGAACAGAGCAGAGCAGAGCAGAGCAGAGCAGAGCAGAGCAGAGCAGAGCAGAGGAAAGGAAAGGAGAGCAGAGCAGAGGCGAGGAGAGCAGAGGAGAGAAGAGGACAGGAAAGGAGAGCAGAGCAGAGCAGAGCAGAGGAGTAAAGAAAGGTGAGGGAAGGCAAGGCAATGCAAAGGAAAATCCTTTATTGTTTGATACAGCTTGTTTAACTTCACTACATATTGCATTGGGTTGTAATATTTTGTATAAATAAAATCAATTCTCTTAATTTCTAATAAATTCATTCAGTTGTATTAATTCAGGTAGCCATATAAAACAATTCAATTCAGTAGACTTCATGGAGGTGAATTGATGAATGCGAATGGATGCAGTTGAATTATTTTAGGTAAGACAATTAATTTGAATTCATGCAGGTGAAATAATGCAGGTGAATTAATGCAGGTGTGAAGTAATTCAGGTGAATTGATGCAGGTAAATGGCATCGACCTGACGCGTGTCAGTCACCTGGAGGCCGTTCGATGCCTCAGCCTTCCATCCACCGTGTGTCAACTGACCGTCTACAGAGAACCCTACGATCACTGCCTATCTCCTGATATCAACCAAGGTCATAAATTAATTAATTAATTAGCTAATTAATTAAATAACTAACTAAATAACTAATGAACGAACGAATTAATTAATTAATTCATTCATTCATTCATTCATTCTTTCATTCGTTATTTAGTTAGTAAGTTAGTTAGTTAGTTAGCCACATTGGTTAAAGCGTTCGTCAAGGCATCTCTGAGCGTGAGGATGCCGGTTCGCATACCGTTCGTGGCTTATTTTAGAGATTTGAATCTCAGGCTAGCACGGTCCGTACATGGGGACCTTAAATGGCTTGGCACCCATTCAAACGGGCAGCGATGGTGAAGGTCCTCACCCGATCAATTCATTGAAAACTGAGCAGGGTCGAGGCCACAGGGTCGCTAAAGAAAAACGTGTATATTTACATGTACATTTAATTTATTCCTTGAGTAGACCGATCGATCCATAAATCGGTCATTCACTCATTCATTCATTCAGTCAGTCAGTCAGTCAGCCAATTAGGCAGTCAATTGTTTATTATCTTTTAATTGTTAACTCGTTGAGTATTGGTCAACTTTGTCTGGTACAGAACTGCTTACGGTGATCCTGTCAAAATTACCCGGAGAACAACTTGGAATTAAACTTGTTCAGAAAAAGTAAGGTGGAAGTACACGTGCAAAACAATTTATTTATTTCGTATCTACTGCATTCATTGCACACTCAATGTCAGTAAATCTGAAACGGAGACGCGAGACAGGTGTGCACGAACAATTTTGTCCAGGGTCGCTACACAGTGTCCGCTTAGCATGCTCGAACCCTCAATCGTTGGATTTAAAACCCTGCACGCTACCGTATGGACCGCCGTGTTGCGCAATTTAGTAATCTACATTTAGAGAGCATTTGTGTAGTGATAAAGCAGAAATGCACAGTTATGAAAATAATTGTTTACGGTTGTACACGATAACGATTTATTGTGCTCCAGTTGCTACAAACTGCTGAATTTTTGTTAACATTATTTAGCATTTTAGCTACGAAATTTATTCAGTGATAAATTTAATTTTCCATTAAGAATACCCTGAGGAATGTGTATTAGAATGAATTGATGTATTCCTCTATTTCAGAAAGGCGAGAGTTCTATTTAGCATCATGATGACGATGACGACGCAGATGACGACAACGATGGTGATGATGATTGCTGCTGCTAAAGTTGATCGTTGAGTTTTACTTTTTGCACTTATTACTCGCGCAAGGTCACTTAATCTGAATCTGAGATGCGAGACAAATACGCACAAATGACTTGTTTATGGTCGGTACACAGAATCCGCTCAGTAGGCTCGAACCCACGATCGTTGGATAGACGACCATGTTGCATATGTTGTTGTTGTTGTTGTTGTTGATGATGATGATGATGATGATGATGATGATGATGATGATGATGATGATGATGATGATGACGACGACGATGAAGGTGCGAAGACAATGATTATGATCACGCTGACTAACGGGATTATTTTTATGATTGCAACCGTAATCATTATTATGATTATGAAATCTGTCACATATTTTTTGCCAGAGGTCTACCTGGAATTTACATATTAGACATTGTAAGTATATAGCTTCTCTGCAAAGTTAATTTAAAATAGCTTTTATCAAACTGTTAATGATATTTGTTAATACTAAAATGAAATTGATTACTCAATAGTTTAGAGTCAGTTACACAGTTCTATAGTCCACTGTGATTGCTGTACAGCTGTAGTAAGCCAATGTACATTTCTACAGTACTACGAATCCATACACCCCTTCCTTTCCCTTCTCCTCCCTTCTCTTTCCTTGCCTTCCCTTCCATTCACTTCCCCTCCCTACTCTCCTTTCCCTTGCCTTCCATTTGCTTACGTTACCTTACAAGGGTTACATCATCTTAAGTTTACCTTACTTTGCTGTTCATTACCCCTTCTCTTCTCTTCCCTCACCTTACCTTACGGTGTCTTGACGTTCCCCTTCCATTTCCTTACATTCGCTTTGCTCACATTATCTTGCTACGTCTTACCTTTTCTCATCTTGCCTTGCTTGTCTTGCCTTTCCTCATCTTACCTTGCCTTGCCTTACCTCATCTTCCCTTGTCTTGTCTTACCTTTCTTCATCTTGCCTTGCCTTGTCTTCTCTTACTTTTCTTTATCTTGCCTTGCCTTCTTGTCTTACCTTTCCTCATCTTACCTTGCCTTGTCTTGTCTTACCTTTCTTCACCTTGCCTTGTCTTATCTTTCCTCATCTTGGCTTGCCTTGTCTTGCCTTACCTTGACGTCCTACGTTACGTGGTGTTGTCTTAGATCAGCGGTGGAATCGCCTACTGGGATGATCGTCTTCGATCTGATGATCGAATCCTTCGAATCAACGACACCGACACAACCAACGGAACACAGGAACAAGCAGTCGATATCATACAGGTGGACACACACGGGTGCTATATCATTTATTACATTGTTACCTTACTGTTCGTCGATTGGCTTCAAGTGATCAAGCCATAGACTTAGTGACTCGTCTCTTCTTTCACTGGTTCTTTAATTTATTTGTTTTTTTTATCTTATTCAATTCATTTCATTCATTCATCTTCCTCTTTCAGTCAATCACTTGATTCTTTAATTTATTTGCTTTTTATTTTATTCAATTCCTTTCATTCATTCATCTTCCTCTTTCAGTCAGTCACTTGATTCTTTAATTTATTTGCTTTTTATTTTATTCAATTCCTTTCATTCATTCATCTTCCTCTTTCAGTCAATCACTTGATTCTTTAATTTATTTGCTTTTTATTTTATTCAATTCCTTTCATTCATTCATCTTCCTCTTTCAGTCAATCACTTGATTCTTTAATTTATTTGTTTTATATTTTATTCAATTCATTTCATTCATTCATCTTCCTCTTTCAGTCAATCACTTGGTCAGGCTGTCGAAAAGCAGTTAAAAGACAATGAAGAGTCATTAAATCAGATGTCAGGCAGGTGCCATTCAGTCAAAGTCATTAAGTCGGTAGAAGTAAGTCAGTCAAAAAAGTAAATTCGTTATTCATTCATGCAAAGCATTTATATAGCGCCCTTATTCATCCACTCCACTTGGCCGTCTAGCCATCCACCAGGTCCGTCAGTGGAAGTGTGTTCGTTTTAGAACAGCGTGGACTCCGTTGAGTTACTAATATCTCGGTCATCGTCGACTGCGCATGTCGTTCCACTCGACAATGGCGTAGTGATACACAACGGAGACTCAGGTTCGATTCCTTCGACGCCGATGCCACCGCGCAGTCGCGAAAAAGTCGTCAGCATAATCAAGGTAAGACATCGGCAAACAGACAGAACCAGGCAGACAGACGATCAGGCAGACTGGCAGAGAGATATAAACATGATGCATAGACCTACATACATACATACATTCGTACATATGTACATAAGTACATAAATACCTGCATACATACATACATATATACGTACGTACGTACATACATACGTACATACGTATGTACATACCCGCATGATATAAAAGTCCTCAGATGAGACAGGCAAACAGACACAGACTGAGAACCAGACACAGACACAGATAGAGATGCAGAAAAACGGACAGTCCAACTGGGAACCAGATAGAAAGCCAGACAGACAGGTAATTGTAATTGTAATCTGACATTTATAAAGCGCCACTTCAAGAACAGACTCATCAGAGGCGCTCCCGACCCGAACCAGTGAGACCACTGTCAAATAATACAGACTTCAGGCGCTTGCGAAACTGCGGAAGAGACAAACTGAGGAACTTAAGCCGCAGCTCTCGGGAAAGGCGATTCCAGCTGGTAGGTCAAACAAAGCTTATAGAATAGACAGACAGACAGACACAGACGTATAGTCCTTGAACAGAACGAGACAGACATACAAATGGAATAATGGACAGACCAACAGACTGACACAGGCAAATCAAGTCTGACACAGACAGACAAGTGGACAGACAAAGGCAGAAGACGACCAGTAGAGGACATGTATATATATACATTGTTGCAGGTTGTCTAGGGGCAGTACTAAACACTATTAATAGTTTAAATTATATTATATTTACAAGCTATTTACAAACAAAATAAGACTCGTGTGTACACAAAAACGACCACAGTGGCCAAAAGGAACAACATACTCTTCAATATATCTCAGCTACGAATCGATATAATAGCTTACATTCCTTATGTAGCCTCAGGGCTGGATCCATGCAGAAGTGTGCAGAGGGGCAAGGGGCAAGTGGATGTCCAGGGGCAATACCCCAGTGGCATCCAGAGTCACGGCCAGGGGCTCGGCCGTTCGTCCCAGAAATCAGAGATTGGGATCTCGGCTGTATTAATCTCCTTCTGCAAGATCCCCTGTTTCTTGACCTGCGATCGTTAATTCACTTCCCGGAAGCATCGCTGTCTAATAATTTAAAGGTGCTACATCGATATTTATGACACCATATATATAAATATATATATAATATATATATGCTAATGGACAACTTTTGCAATTTCTGTTAAAAGGTTGAGTGTTTAACTAGGACGCCTGGTAACAGCGCTATATGAATATCCATATATATATACATATATATATATACATATATATACATATATATGTATGCCCTATGTATATATATATGTATGCCCTATGTATATCTGTGTGTATGCGTGTATTTAGCATCTGTATCCTGACGCGTGTCTGTGCTTGTAGAAGACATCGGATGCCCTTGGCATATCGATCGCAGGAGGACGATGTTCCGGCAGCTTTGACACTCCCGTCTACATCAACAGTCTGTCAACCAGCACGTGGCAGTTCGCCTCCGAACAACTCGTGGTATAGGCCCAACGAACTTCCGAATATACCCCGTGCCGCACGAATTATAATTATCTGACTATTTGTAAAAAAATCAGCTGTTGAATGAATGCATGGATATCAACGGAAACTAGAGCGTTTTTGCCTTGCCTTGCCTTATCTCGCCTTGCCTTGCCTTGCCCTGCCTAGCCCTGCCGTGCTTTGCCTTGCCTTGCTTGCCTTCCATTCCCTTCCATTTCATTAGTTTACCAGCATCGGTGATTCGCCAGTTCTTTGGTTGTGTTCTGTCGATGCAGAGAGGTGATGTTTTGCTGGCCATCAATGGTTTCAATCTGCTGAACCTGACGCATTCCGAGGCTGTCCAGCTGATGAGGTGCTGTTCCGGATGCGATCAGGTCCTTCTACACGTCCTTCCAGGCACAGAGACCTCCGACGGTCCTGGCAAATTCAGGCCCTCATGGAAGTTCTGGCTGTCTGTGCCGCCGTAAGTTATCTACGTTCGAGAAGAGCTAAATCAACTGATAAACAGAAATTTATCTTTATGTGGAAAGATTAATGATTGGCTAATCGATTATCATTGTGTTGGAAAAGTTTCGTTAGACAAAGGTATCGATTATCACTACAGGTTATGCAAATGGATTCAACAGTCATAAAACAGAATTTATCGACTGTATGTTGACATATGCCTACAATGCCCTAATTTATCTTTTCTAACGTGTACCTTAACTAAGTGTATGCCTTGGCTAACCATTTACCTCTTGCCTTCCGCTAACTTGTCTTATCTTACCCTACCTTACTTTACGTCATCTCACCTCATCCAATCTTATCTTACTTCATTTTATTTCACTTTATCTTTTTTACATTACTTTAATTTTCTTACCTTAATGTACATCATTAATAAAATCTGACCTGTATGCATACCTGTGTATTCCATTGGGACTGTTACTTGGCAGGATGTGTTACGCTATGAAGACTGTTCATCTGGAGAGGTCTTCCATTGGTTCGCTTGGCTTTTCCATAGTCGGAGGTTATTCTAGTCAGACGGGCGCTGTTCCAGTATTCGTCAAGTCTGTCGTTCGTCAGAGTCCAGCGGGCAGAGATGGACGACTCAGGTATGTTACACGTGATCTTGTATTTGTTTATCTGGTTAAGAAATTGGAGACATGAGTTCAGAATTTAATATGAGTTTAGAATTGGAGACATGAGTTTATAAACAGATACACGAGTTCAGAATTATTAGAGAATGAGTTCATATTTGGAGACACAGTTCAGAATAAGTTATGTAATTTTAGACTTGGAGACACGAGTTTATACAAGTTGACATGAGCTAAGAATTGAGTTCAAAATTAGATACAAACGTTCAGAATTGGAGATATGAGTACAGATTTGAAGGTATGCATGAATTCAGAATTTTACACATCAGTTCAGAATTGGAGACATGAATTCAGAAGCCGAGACATGGTCTTGTATTTTAGTGTATATTTGATTCAGAATTCAATATATGGTCTTTTGTTTAACTCCAGTCCTCACCTGAGATTCAGATGTAATGACAATGCGCGCGTTTTAAGTGCTTTAAATGAATAAATAAAAAGCTAAACTTAGTTGGTTCAGAATTTGATAATAGCTTGTTTTATTCCATGGTTGGTTCAGTGTTGACTACGTCAGTCTTTGACTCTTTCAGAAGCGGAGACATGATTCTATCCGTCAACGGAACATCCCTCGATGGCCTGAGTCACCGAGACGCCGTCCTTCTCCTGACTTCTGATTCCATCAGCTCAGTCCGTCTGTGCGTCGTCTCCTGGCCAGGCTCTTCCATCTGACCCGGCGAACCATTAACCTCTGCGTCCGGGATTCGAAACCTGGTATATCGTCCACAGGGGGACTGTCGCCTTTAATGGGCGGAGCTGGAATGAAAGTGGGGCTACAGTTCTACTTCTTATAGTTCGATCGTCGCAATCTGTATTGTTAGTTAATCAGGCGGCCCTAACTAACAGGAACCGTGGCCCCTTTTGGGTCTGCCGCTTGCATCCCAACAACCTGTTCACTTTGTATTAAAACTTGCATCTTTGTCAATGTTCAGAAATAATAAACGAAGGTGAATGAATGATTAACGGTAGTCACGAACACCAACGATATTTCGTCATTGTGTTAGAATCTACCACTGTTTACTTGCCAAAACGATGACTGGAAGTCATGCTGTACCGTCTTTTACATATACGCTATGTGGCGAGTGATGTACTACATTCCCCACTGAAAACTTGTTATGGAGCTATGCAACTGCTTAAAAGGTGTTGCCTGTGTGGGTTGCTGTTGTCGCGTATGCGCTTCAGCTAATGATCTTTCGAACCGAGGATGGCCAAGTGGAGAGAATGAAAAACGGCGCTAAATGTTCTGCATGAATGAATAACGAATTTACTTTTGACTGACTTACTTCAGACTGACATCTACCGACTTAATGAAGAATGTGTCTCGCAGTTGAACTATTCTAACACAGACGGTCATTTATCTGCATTCGGATCCTCTATTGCAGCGCTCATGAATGAGTTGATGCCCTGCGCCTTGCTTTTAATTACCGCTTTAGAAATTTTTAGTTCACGAATACTATGCTCCTGGCACTACAGAAGTATTGAAGTTTCTGTTGACGATAACGATAACATTAATTAAAACCTCGTTTTCATTAACGATTATTAAAACTGTAGCGAAGAATTTGGCTATAGCAATGACGAAATAAAAACTAGAATTCAAGAGGTAAAACTAGAACTAGAACTAATAAAAAAAAACTCGCTGCACTAATCATAGCGAAAAAACATAACGAAAACCACTACGAAAACGATAACTCGTTCGTGTTCATTATTTTTACTTACTTAATAAACTTTTCGTCATACGGTTAAGTACTTGTCGCTCCATAGCCACAGCTGCTCAATCTCCTTTGAAGTACAATCCGACCAGAATTACGACAATTATCTTACATGTAACCATTCTACGAACTTGCCCACATTTCACCCCTTGCAATCTCTAACCAGGTCTTTCCGTCAAAACTGAAAACAATCCTCTTCCTGAAATCCCATCCTGATTTATCCTTTTCTCCCTATCGTTACTGCTGCTCCAATCACAAGCACCATCCACTGTAGCCATCTGACTGTCTGCCTGCCTGATCATTGAATCTTGACCTGGAACCGAGTCTGATCCTGACTGACTATCGATTTTGTTTTGACTGAGCGCCTGTGAATAAGTTGTTTCTCTCAACTTAACTTTCTTCGTCCGGTCCGCATAGCCCAAATCAGATGGAATTGCCTAGATGAGCTGCAGATACTAATTTCAAACTACCTTATGAAAACATCTGCTCAGTTACATAGCAATGCATACAGCGTTTTTGAGAGGTCTTAAAAGGCGCTATATAAAGTATTTTGATACATACATACCTACATACTTCCACGGTTCAACGTAGAAGGTTTGACTTTGTCGAAACTACCCGCTGGAATAACCTGTCTTATGAGATGCGGCTTGAGCTCCTCAGTTTGTCAATTCCGCTGTTCCGCAGGCGGCTGAAGATAATTTTGTTTGACATTGGTTGCCCTGCTTTGCATCGGGAGCGCCTCTGATGAGTTTATTCTTGAAGTGGCGCTTTATAAATCTCAAATTACAGTTACATACATACATGCATTCACACACGTGTCCATGCGCGTGCACACACCCACATGCATGCATGCATGCATACATACATGCTCTATAGTTGTCCAACTTCGCATTTCAATAGATTGTCAACATTGACTGACGGTTTCTGATAAGCCGTTCGGTAGCGGGTAATTTGTTCTTCAAAACCGTTCAGGCACGATGACCACAATAGCAAAACACTGGCTTTATCCACAGATTTTTCATTGAAAAATGAGAAGGGTCGAGGCCATCACGTCGCTATAGAAAAACGCTTACATTTATCGATACGCATTCAGAACTGTTCAGGTGTAGTTGTGAACTGGCTTCCTGCAAATTTACCTGAAGCAGATAAAGTTAAGTGCTTGACTGAAAACTCGAAAGGTGTTCTTGTCAATTTTTCTTTGGAGTAACTTAGGTAACATGACTTTGACCGACTGATTGTGTGGTTGATTGATTAATTTACTAACTAACTAACTAACTAACTAACTAACTAACTAACTACCTAACTCACTCACTCACTCAATCATTCATTCATTCAGTCAGTCATTCGTTCGTTCGTTCGTTTGTTCATTCATTCATTCATTGCTGTCTTGCTTAGTTGGCTGGCCGGCCTGCTCTTTGGCTGAACTGCTTGCCTGTATGAAAGACGGACTCGTCGACTGATTAGGCCATCCGCGACGCATGCGCAATACATCATGACGCCATAATAAAGACAGTTGAAGAAATTACGTCATCGAAATTAATTTCGCCAGAGGACGCCGCGAAACAATCGATTCAAACGCCGTCCGCCGTCATTCCTTCGCTGGTCTTCTGCGATGTTACACGAACCGTCGGACAAAGAGAGATTTGAATTCAGCTACAGAAGAAAGTTCTCGACTACAAATCGTCTGACTTGTGTAGAGAGATAAGGAAGGAAGGAGACGGGAGGAAGAATTGGCCGAGTACAGCGAAAAATCAGTTCGATTCGTTGAGCAGAGTAAGAACCGGTCTTGAATCGCCGAATAAAGAAAACCTTGAATCGTCTAGTAAGAGGAGCTGATCGAGATCCAAGATGGCGGACAAGACCCAGTTTAACTCGATGCTGCAAGCCATTAAAACTCGTAACCTCGACACCTTTCGCAGCTTGATCGCACAAGGCTTCGACGTCCGGACCCACGTTCGATCGAAGAAGTCCTCCAATTCCGTTTCTTTCGTCGAGAGAGTAGCAAGGTCTCGCTTCTCCAACGCTCTGCGGGTTCTACTCATCGAAACGATTCCCTGCAAGATCAGACGGGATGACGCAGTCGACGCCTTCCATGCCAGCGTCAAGTCCGGGGCACCGAGAACCATCATTAACGTCTTCGTTGAGACGTCCATCGCTGGCATCCTACCGGTTCTGAGCCTGGCCGATTCGTACAAATACGCCATGGAGTACCACTGCTCGAGGCTCGCACGACGAGTGGTCGACACTCGGGGATTCGACCCCAACTGTTGCATCCCGCTGTTCGCCGGCACCTGGGAACGACCGCTGCACACTGCCGTCAAACGCAACCAGATCGAGACGTCTACACGGTTGCTGGAGCTGGGCGCCGAGGTGGACGCACCCAACTGCTACGGCATCACCCCGCTAATGATGGCCTGCGGCAAGATCAGTGTCGATTGCTGCCGGCTTCTGATCGTCAACGGCGCCGATCCCAACTCTGCCGACGGCATCCGGGCCAACTCGTGGCCCCTCGGCGCGACCAAGTGGCTCGGGACGGTCTTCAACAAGCCGAAGATCCCCACCTACCCCAAATTCAATACCACTCTGAGGCGCTGGCGACTGACGAACAAGGCCGACCGAATCATCCTGCTGCTCATCCGGGCCGGACTTCGACCGACACCCGATAACTGGCTCCAGCGAACGTCCGTCGTCCTACACATGTCGAAAGAAATCGGGCAGTGTCTCGAGGAGATCGTCTATCGGCTGCCCACGCTGTTGGAACTGTCCGTCGTCCAGGGCAGGCAACGCATCAGAAGCATGAGGAACGGACCAGGGGCTCCCACCTTCAACGCCCTCGTCGACAGTCTCTGCTTACCGTACATCATGAAACAGCAGCTGAAAATCGAACTCATTGTCTAGCTTCGTCTACGAACACTTCGTCTACGAACGCTACACTATTAACACTTCGTCTACGAATGCTACACTACACACTACATACACTTTTTACTACACATACATACTGGTACTTATACACTTGTTTCCATGAAAAGGCGTTACATAATTGTTCGAATACAAACCTCCCTAAGCTACATTACTTGGCACTGTTGATGTTTTCAAATGACTCGTTTACCTTGCACTATACGGCTAAAAAACTACACGGAAAAATACCTGCACGAATACACAACTTCATTTCATTACACCACACTAGGATCACTAGTACACTGCAAGTTTAAAACTCCTAATATGCTAGATAAAATTCCAAGTGGAAGTTGAACTAAACTTGTAACAAGATTACAATTTTAATGACTGAAATTTTATCTGATTAAAATTTTTATTTCTTAAAAATTTAACTTGAATTCCAGTCACAGACAATTCTGACATAACTCTTACAGATTTTGCAGTCAAATGTGCTTTCTACTTGTAGTATGATGAACAAAGATTAATACACAGATTTCTGAAAGCTGGTGTCTTGTCATTGTGGATAAGAACGTCTGCCTTAACACAATCCCTAAAAGTCAGTGTTCCATTAAAGTCAAGAATGGCTAAAACACATGATGTTCGCAATCATTTTAATGTTAAAGCAAAGCAAAGGAAATCTTGAAATAATATCTGACAAGTCACTGTAAGGTAAGATAAGGTCAGACAAGATAAGGTAAAGTAAGGCAAAATAAGGTAAAGTATGGTACAGTAAGGTGTTGTAAGAAAAGGTAAGAAAAGGTAAAGTAAGGCAAAGAAAGGTAAGGTAATATCCCATTTAGTACACACCTCTATCAACAGTAGTGCTTTGGTTTTGAAATGAAAAGCAAATACAACCACAGCAACTCAACAACCAGACAACATTTCCACATCGGTTGCACAACTCAACAAAGTGTCAATTTCATTCGAGGTGAAAGGCTAATGCAGAAGTGATCCGCCATTACGTAGTCTTTCGGTAAAGGCTTGAAATAACACGATGTTGGAAAGTCAGTGTAATCGTAAAAAGTCAGAGAAGACTTATACCATGATAACAGAAAGTCAGTGCAATGTTAAATTAGTCAAAGACTATATAACACGATTATGGAACATCAGTGTAATGTAAACAGATCAGAGAAGACTTCATTAACATGTCCAAAAGTTAGGAAAAATTAACAGCAAACATATCTTGCCAGTAACATGTTTTGGAATGTCGATATAACAATACAAATCAACATAACATTAGATTCCAAAACAAATTTCATTCATTAACTTCATTTCGTTTTAATCATTAGTTTTTAAACCCAAAGGATTATGTACATTCCAAGCCTAAAGATGAAAAACTTGCAAGACTTGTTAGACCTACAATGGCTAATCCCTGCTTAAGTCCAATTTGATCAAAGTGCTGTTCAAAGCTATTGTAATTCTGTAATTGTAATCATAACCAGAAATTTCTATTGCACCGCTTTATGAGAAACTAATCAGAGGCGATGCCATCCAGCGCCATTGTGTCAAAGCATTAGGTCGCTCCAACTTTCTAACATTATTTTTATCTTTCCAAGGTACACATGAACCCTTATTATTATTATTATTACTACTACTATTTTAAAAATTTCTACTGCACACAAATCTATGTGAAACTGAAGTGTGCAGCAAATGTGTGTTATGAAAGAATCACATTAAAGGCAAGGTATGCATTAAAATAATTACCCACATAAAACAATAAAGAGGTAAGTCAGTGCCTCCACTGAAAGGGTTACCATCTATCGACATTTCAATTGTTGCCATAGAGATGGATCTCCTGCTTCTTCTTCCAGCTCTGAATCCTCATATGGTTCTCGAACCTGAGCTGTTCATCCATGTGTGATGTGCTTGAACTGGAAAGATTCTCCAGCTTCAGGACCCACGCCCACATCGTCGGCAGATCGTTGATGGAGATGGATGGAAAGATTATCTGGATTCCTTTACCGCCTTCTCCGGTTTTCCAGGTGAAAGGCTGGCCTTTGTATCCGAGCATCGAGATCTTCGTCTGTGGGGTCGGAACAGGTGCGCCCAGGTAGAGGTTGTTCATCTGAGGCCACTTAAGGACGATGGCATAGACGATGGTCTTACCTGCGTCAGATGTCTTTGATGTGTACCTTAGAGAAAGAGGAACAAGTTCTTAAAGTAATGTTTCACTATGTAATTATCATACAAAGAAGTCTAGACAATAATTACATTCTATCTGTGTGGCATGGCGGTTGGTTTGGTAGAGTGTTGGGTCTGTGATGCGTCAATTGCGGGTTTGAGCCTGCTCAGGAGACTCCATGCAACAACCTGGACAAGTTGTTTGCAAACACTTTTCTTTTGCCTCACATTCCAATTTTCTGATCTTGTACAAGTAATAAGTGCAATGTATCAATAAAAAAATTAAATAAATAAGATCAAAAATATAAAGAAATATAAATAAGCCTAAATATCAAATTATAATTTCACCAAAGTTTAATACAGATTAAAGAATGCTGACAAAAACAAATTATGAGTTAGAAATTATGGTTATGGGTTGATCTCCCTGGATTTCAACCATGGCACTGATACTGACCCAACATTCTGGCTCTTGCAGATTTGTTTTGACTAAGCACCAGTGAAAAAGAGACCTACACCGAGATTGAGAAAATGCGTTGCACCTGTGTTGGCCAGGTGGCGCCTTGTCAAGACACTGGCACACCCTCTGGCTACCCACATAAAACATCAAACACTGAAAAGAATTATCTAAGAGTCAAATTCAAGGTTATGAGCTTAAAATACGTAGAACATTCCCCTTTTTATCATTGCACTAATCTGAAGGTCAAGTAGGAGTGCTGAGAAAACTGCAGAGACCGAAACTGCTGTGCTCCTGCTACCTGGAGTTTTACAAAGCTATCTGAATTAACTAAGACACTACCTCAGTTTTAATAAAGTTACCTGGATTTACAAAGACGCCATCTGGCGTTATCTCAATTACCAGGCTTACTCAGATGGTACACGGAATTTTTTATTAATTTCTCAGGTTTTACCATGATGCTAACGTGAGCACTTACTGAATCCCAAGGCCATACATATTTGGCTGGACTCAGTCATTGATAATCAAACTCTTGAAGCACCAACCATATATCTTTCATGACGGTATCATTCTGGTGTTTCCATGGTTTTGAGGAGTAGATTGATTCACCATTGACAGTGAGCCATCTGCCAAATTGCCTGAGTCGCTCCTCGAAGATTGGAACGATTCTACCATCATGTGTTGGCCCAACGTTCATTAACAGGTTTCCGCCACAACTAAAACAGATTTATTTATTTATTTGCTTAGTTTTCAACATAATGTTAGAAAAAATATGAAGACAAAGTTTTAGCTGCTAGTGACAAAAGAAGGATAAAGGAAGGTTTATTTAATTAACTGAATCGTGAAAAAGCATAGGAATGTCATTGATTTTTGAATACTATCACACCTTGAACATTATCGTAAAGGCACTACAGAAGTTACAAGATCAAATTAGATTGTGAAAAATCTTAGCATGGTTGTCTTTCACTGCTGCCTTCTTGGTTTAAATTCTAAAAATGCAGATAAAGGACGAGACCTGACGACAGAAAATCATAAATATTGACACCAAATGGTAGGAGTTTGGCTGAAAAGTTTGAAGGTAAAATATAGTGCCAGACTGAGTAGTGTAGTCAAGATAGCCTAGCCCCAGCTATGGGCATAAATACAGTATCGTTATTATTATCATCATTATTACTAACATTATAATTACGTTATTATAATTTGTAATGTGTGCAAAGTCACACAGAATAGAAATCTAATGCACAGAGCAATGTGGATATCCGATCTGGTACTTTGATTAAAACTGAATTTCTAAAAAATGGACAATTATTGCCATTACTGTTTTAACCTGAAGGCATATATCGCAGGATAGTGATAAAAATTATGACAAAGGAAATAGATCTAAAACGGCTATCCTTCATGATTGGTTGGCTCTCTGAACATCTCTGAAAATGCTATTATTGCTATTGTTATATTGCTATATAAATTGATAAATATAATTCAATTATTATTAAGTTTTCAAAAATTTGTAATGCAACAATTCTTCAGTATTTGCAAAGTAATTCACATTAGCATCCAGTCCTCTACATCAGATAATCGTAATCGTAATCGAAATTTCTAAAGTGCTAATTAAAAGCTAAGCATAATGCACCAGCTTATTCAAGCGTGCTGCGTCAAGTCAGTGGGGTTGTCCAAAGATGCCATGTCAAGAACCAGAAGACCAGAGAGAGAAGGGAAGAGGAGCTTTTATAGTGGGTAATATCTAACCTGAGAGAAATGGGAAGGCAGAGGATTCGATGAATCAGGGTGGGATTTCTTGAAAAAAAGTGAAAGCATCTGGGGTTTTGCAGATAAGAGAAACTGCCTTTTAAGCCCTCCTGAACTGTGCTGGACTGACCTGACCGTCTCAGCCAGAGTTCTAATCAAGTCTTCAATGCTCAAGTAAGAAGCCAGCGAGGCCTCTCTTCGAAATCCCCAGGACCCACGATCAATCGTCATACAGTTCTCCCACTTGTGATTCTGCAATTTACCTGTCATTAAAAAACAGACAATGCAATTAAGGTAAGGTAAGGTAATATAATGTAAGGTAAGATCAAGTAGGCTAAGCAAATTAAGTTAAGAGTTAACACAAGCTACTTTGGTCTATTTGGGACATTCAAGTTTTACCATGTACAACAAGCAATACACAAAACCTTATACTGCACTATTAGCTGATTCCCACGACTTGTGTTTCTGGAAGCTGAAGAAATCCAAAGATTGCGATTACATTGTGGTTTGCATTTTGGAGTTTGACAACATCATGCACATCTGGTGGCCACTGTAAGTGTAAATTGTGCATTAAAAATCCGACACTGTATCTGCATTGATACACTGAATTAAGTTTCCAAATTAGGGTTTTCTGAGTTTTAATTTTTATCATTTTCAAAAAACAGCAAGGATTTGTATCTGAGCAAAATATGTTAACCAGGGTTGTAGCGATCAGCACAAGTGTAGAATCCACCGTGATGACAGCCAACTCCATTTCCCCATCGATCATTCGTGACAACTGTGTCCTTGACCGGACTGCATCAAAGATATAAGAAAACAGACCAACTTTATGAAGAAATAGATAGAAGCACAGAAAAATAGGCAGCAGCGACTTTTCCAGTTATATGAGAAAAAAAGACCAATTTTATGAAGAAATAGATAGAAGCACAGAAAAATAGGCAGCAGCGACTTTTCCAGTTATCTGAGTATCATTTGCATACAGATGCACTAGTTGTTCGTAATGAACTTTAACTCCAATTAGACTAGTGCAGGCAGTTCCAAGTACCTAGTTGTGAGGCACTCAAAGGTGGTATTAAGTGTCTAAATAGCCAGACCAGACTGATGAATATTTAGCATATTTATGAATATTCAACAGGCTACACAAATGGACCAGACTGATGAATATTTAGCATATTTATGAATATTCAACAGGCTACACAAATGGACCAGACTGATGAATATTTAGCATATTTATGAATATTCAACAGGCTACACAAATGGACCAGACTGATGAATACTGAATAGGAAGAATGACCTGTCATTGTAGAGCCACGCAATGAATCCCGTACTGTTCCAGTAGGTATCAGGTCCTGCATCACCATCGGACCAAATCACGTCAGGTTTATATTGATTCACCAACTCGTACAGCTCTGGCATTGTCTTTCCCTGAGCCAGTTAATTAAGAACTTAATTATAATTTTTTAACAATTTACTTAACAATTCACAAATATTACAGCTACTGCATTATAACAAATTGTCATGACTAATCAGGATTAGTGTTAGCGAATGTTACTGCAAATATAATATTGCCAATTCATGCCACTATCTGTTATCAGTTTTCGTCAGCTCTGACGATTACTTTTGTGGCTACTTTGTTCAATTACCTTTGTCATCTTAATGTTGTCAATTCATGCTATTAAATGTTGTCCATTAAGATTTTTAGTCATGTTGTCTATTAATTTTGTCCCTAATTTCATCAATGACAATGTCATAAACGTAATCGTAAAATGATTTTAATAACATTAATACATGTTGTCATTAATGCAGTCCCTTGTTCAAGTTATCAATATCATCAATCGTAATCGTAATTGTAATCTCGAGATTTCTACAGCACCCAACGAAAGCTAAGTTGTGGGAGCCAGCTTATTCACAGGCGCTCAGTCAAAATAAAATCGACAGGCAAAGGGGTTCGGTTCTAGGTCAAGATCCAGGTGTCAGGCAGTCAGAGAGTCAATAATGTTGTCGAAAATGTTTAAAATGCTGCCACTTATTTAATCTAATCTAATCCCTAAATCTGGAACATCTACAGTACCAATATCCTACTGTACAAGGCATAAATTGATGGTCACTTTTAAGCAAAGCCACATTACAAAGGCATAATCTTGTGAACAGATCCACCCAAGACCCATGAGGCTCCCAAAACCGGGAGACGGGCCACAGAGAATAAGCAGTCTGACAAAATAAGATTTTACAACAAATATCGTCAGTTAACACTGTAAGTCGTTGTTGTACCTTAACAAATTTCTGGGTTTTGAAACCATTCTTGCTGTCCTCTAGATATATCGGATTGAACCATTCAAACAATGAGTGATAAAGACCAAAGTGAATGTCCGTCTTCCGACGAATTGCAGCAGCCAGGTCACCTGCAATGCAAAGTAATATACTGTAATGTAATATAATTGACATAATGCAATATAATGTATTATTATTATAACAGTTATTACAGGAGACAATGGACAGAAGCAGATGGCACAAAACTGCTGAAGAAAAGACAAGACAAACATAATGTATGTTATGCAATAAAGTCTAATGTACGTAATGTAAGTAATGTAATGTAACACAGTGTGCTGATTTCACACGTAGATGACTTGGTGAAGCACAGGGAAGCAAAAACACCTGGAACATCCAGAACTCTCGTCTTCATCCAGCTCCTCCCGACTGCCAAGCTGGCATACCAGATGGGTTGCTAATTTTCTGTCAAGATCAATTTAACAATGTTAGAACCAGAACTGCAAAATCTCCTCCTCCTGATATACCAATTCTCACTGTGACCTCACGTGGGGCACGGCAGCCAATCGGTTAGATCGCCTGGCTAGTAAAATGAAGAATATGGGTTCACTGCCTCCACTGGGGCAGTTACTGTATAATGACCATGTGCAAGTCCTTCACTCACAATTGCTCAGTGCCACTGACTGATGCCAAGTCAGAATCCAGGGTGTCAGGCTGAGGAGACAGCATAGTGCTAAGATCCAGCTAAAATCCAGTAAAGCAAAGCACTGTCCTACGCAGAAAGGGAACCAGAATGCAACAAATTAATTAATTTGTAACTATTTTCCCTTAACTGTGATGAAAAAATGCTGTGACCGAATCTGTCCACAGTGATTTTAAAACAGCTGAAGGTGGTCCTTGGTCTGTGGTCTTCACATACTGGTCTCAAGAATTTGATATTTTGACTGAGATCCTCTGACAAGGGTCTAGGTCTGTGTTGCTAGCGCTCTGGTCATTTAACTTGGATTGATGATAGTGATTCTCAGGGACTGTTGTTCGACTACGGTCCTTTAACTGTTGTCCTCAGTCACTGGTCCTTGATCTGCATTCCTTGGCCTTGGCCTTTAATCTGCAGTCGTTTGTCTGCAGATGTATGTATATCTTTGTCTATGGCCAGTAGAATGTGGCCTCTGAAACATGTATGCATTTAGGTAAAGTAAATTTTAAAGTATCCCATATCCAACAAGCGAGACATAGGAGAGGTGTTCACCTATGTATCTGATGTAAGTATCATGTAAATATGCATGTATGTATGTAATGTATGTATATATATATGTACATATCGGATTATTTATATAGGGCCTTTAAGAACCTCACAAATGTGGTAAGGTCTGAGAAAGAGCAACAAAACACACCAACAAGATCTCGTTTTGGACCAACATCCATGGAATTCCAGTTGAAGGAAACAGATGACGGCCAATTGGTGAATCCCTCGTGGTGTTTACTCGTCAGGACAACATACCTGACAAATGAAAACCAATCAAATTCTCACCAGGATAGAAATATTGCAAGACTTTTGTTTCATTAGTGCCTCAAACAAACTTAGCAATGAAATTACTGTTTACTGTAGGAAGATCAGGTGGCAAAGGAAAGGACAGCGATACTGCTGATCAAGCATCAGCTCAGCAGACGTTCATGACACAGAGGCTTTCGAGACAGTATCTGTGGCTAGCTGTGCAGACATAGCAAATTTGTGCTTTTAGGCCTACAATTACCTCTCTGCTATCAGCAACAGGAAAGCTTACAGCAGTGAGTTATAATAATTGTTAATAATACACTTTTCTACTTCCCTGTGGGGTGTGTAATAGTCTAGTGGTTTGTGTGCCGGATTGTCAAACCATTCCTTTTGACCTTGGTTTTATCCTGTCAGGTCTGCAGCCTTGGAAGAGTTTCTCTCTAACAGGCGCTATATAAAATTGCGATTACAACTGCAGTTACAATTACTTAGCGCCGGAAGCTTTGAAGATGTCCGCCCACTGGTCGGGGTCAAAAAACTCGGCAGTGAACTGGGCCGCAAAATCAGCATAAGTAAACCCGGGTCGAAAATTCTTCTTCATAAAGTCGACTTCTCGCTGCTTGCCCGAATTCCAGTAGTACCAAAACCACTCGCTTCCGAAGCTCGGTACGGAGAACACACCCCAGTGAATGAAGATCCCGAACTTGCCTTCATCGTACCAACTAGGAAGCGGCCGTTTGTC
Organism: Norana najaformis; assembly: GCA_964023275.1. NCBI lineage: Eukaryota > Metazoa > Annelida > Clitellata > Crassiclitellata > Hormogastridae > Norana > Norana najaformis. The sequence goes on from OZ029925.1 coordinate 14,923,907, forward strand.
CAGCGAGTCCCAGTCGGGGGTGTACCTAACCGTCTCTTGGCATAAACAAATACCTGCAACGGATAAAACTGTCGCCACAAGATACATCAACTTTTCCATAGCCTGCAAAATTAGCGTCTTATTAAGCAAAAATGTTAACGCAAGGAGTTGTTCGGCAAAGTTTCGATTTTTCAAAACCAGTCATGTGCCATCATCGTCAATGTTTACACTGTTCGATAGAGCGGGCCACGGACTACGGATCTAATGATTATGCGGATATATCAGAGGACTACGTAGCAACAAATAGTCTCCCAAAAGACTATCAATTACTAACCCTTTTGGCATGGGTCAGAATTTGGGGACAGTCACCGAACAAGAGAATCTTCCATGAATTTTAAAAGTTTCAACTTTACTCAGCAGAAAACAGTCTTATAAAATGTAGGCCTGTGTTTACAAAAGTTCCGCAAGTGGTCTAACGCAAATATCTCCGGAGATGTTCATCTCAACTTTTCGTAATCGTAATCGTAAATTTGTAAAGCGTCCCTTCAAGGTAGCCTCATCAGAGGCGCTCCCGGCCCATCCCAGAACTGGGGAATAATACGGTCTTCAAGCGCTTACGGAAGAGGGAGGGATATGGGAGAGGGAGAGAAGCTCCCGACCAAGGTCGGCAGGTAAATCATTCCAAGAAGCAGGGCCAGCGCAATTACGAAGACGCGGTCAATGTATTCAGTTAGATAGGTGCGAAGCAATTGCTGTAGTCTGCGACTATCCTTTATACTATGCCTATACAATGATTTCTAGAGAGGCTAATAGAAACACGTATAGTGGTAAATATAGATACAGTAGTAGTTCCAATGTTTAATGATATCTTATGGCTTCAAAGGCCGTTGACGTGGCCCTCTTTCTTAATCCAGGCTTGGGACTGACACTACCTGACTAAAAGCAGTGGCGGCGACACAAAGAAACTTCCACAGAAACACAAACAAAAGACATAAAGAAACTTCCTGCTATTTATAGATGCCTATGAATAGAGTTACAGTGATATATAGAGATAAAATAGCGATACGTACGGATATAAGTGGAAATGAGAAGCCCGACTCGTTGTATAAGGGAGCAACTGCACTTCGCACTTGTAGACATTAAAGCAAGTAGGATAAAGGACAAAAAGATGCGTGTAATAACAATAGATAAGTCGGCCTACAGTATTTGTCTATTGCTGTTCTAAACAGATGATGCTCTTGAGCTGTTTATGGCGGAAAAGTTCGAATTTTCAGAGGAAGTTTGTTCCAGCAGGACGGTTTTGTCTAAATCACAAGAAAACACGGTGTGCCCCAGTTGTCGTAAAAAATGTAAAATGTAAATGTAGGCCTACATGTTTTTCTACAGCGACCGTATGACCTCGACCCTGCACGGTATCGCGGAACCATCATCTCCCCACGGGCAACAGAAAGCAGCGTTTGTCGAACCGATTGGCTCGTAACAGGAAAAAGAAACTGCGTGAACTAGGCGCTAATCTGCAGCCAACTACAATTGTCGAGACATGCCTTATGAGGAGAATGTTGAATCTAATCATCTCCACAACCCAGTTTCTTTCGCATATAGTTCAAAATATGCGAAAATACAGATACATACATACATACATACATATACATATATACATACATACATACATACATACATACATACATACATATACATACATATACATACATGCATGCATACATACATACATATACATACATATACATACAAAAATACATACATACATATATACATACATATACATACATACATACATACATTAATACATACAAGCAGACATAGATACACACATACATTCATACATACATACATACATACATTCATACATACATACATACATACATTCATACATGCAAGCAGGCATACATACATACATAAATTTATACATGCATACATACACGCATACATACATACATTCATACATACATACAAACATACATTCATACATACAAGCAGACATACATACATACATTCATACATACAAGCAGACATAATACATACATACATAGATACATACATACATACATTCATACATACATACGTACATAAATACAAGCAGACATACATACATTCATACATACATTCATACATACATACAGACAGACAGACAGACATAGTAGGTCTACATACACACATGAATGCAAAGACCACCAGGATGCAATTTTTGGTTGGAAGCAAAAGCGTAGGATGAGCATAAAATTATGTATAGAGGCTACCATTGTGCGGAGAATGAGGTGTGCTGAGCCGTTTAAGGGAGTTTCCTTCCTCTTTCCCTATGAATCGCGCCCTGAAGGTCACCACCGAAACTCATGGACGTAGTAATGAATGGAAATTGGTTCGCAACTAGTTTATGGATTTGTACCGAGTTTTTATGAAAAGCAAAGATAAAAATTCACAACTTGCCTTATAATGACCCAAATTTTATATATTTGCTCAATTTGTATATCAAACGTTGGCGTAAACAAGGAGCATTGTCGGCGCTAGGTTTTATTGCCGGGGGCAACGGCAGGCTAGATGCTTCCAAAGGGGTCAAAACAATTTTAAAATCTTTGGGCTTGACCTCCCAAATTCTAACTAGGCACCGATGCTGATGTGGACTTGATTTGATGTAGGACCGTGAATAAAACTCCTGACCCAACTTCTGTGTGGCGTTGAGAAATTTCGGACATTTACATCATACATGACAAATTCCTTTAACGTATGAAAATGTAAAGAATTGGCTTGTAATTTGAGGAAAATGAAGCAAGCGTTCAGCTGGGGTCAAGGCCACCTGGCCTCGATTGTGAAGCCGCCTCTAGAAGGAGACCAATTGAAAAGTGTCCATCTTTGAGTATCCAGTCCCTGTACATGGCTCGTGTGAAATGTCCGATGTGTTGAAGCCCGTGATGCAGCTACTGAGGGGTGTCTGGTCGCTGCATTTTCAGCCGACGTATCATTCAAACCCCAGCAACTAAGAAGCGTTGGTCTAATCTGATCTAGTCCAATCTAATCCAACCCAATTCATTCTAATCCAGTCCAGTCTAATCCTACCCAATCCAATCTATCTATTCCAAGACTTCTGTGGCGCTGTTATCACGCTCAGGAGTAAGCGTGTTACTTTTACCTTTTGCTTTCATCTGCATCATTACGCGGTGTCCTCACAATGTGTACCAGAGGCCACGCTTCCTACGGATTTCTTCTCAAAGGCGTGAAAGCAAGTATGTTACCGTTACCTTTTACCTTTACACGGTGACCTCAAAATACGCACCATGGGATAACGCTACTGGATTGTTTTTATACAAACATATAAGTGTATTACTTTTACCCTTACCTTTCACCTTTACAGTTAACCTTTACCTTTAACCTTTACCTTTACCTTTAACTTTTACCTTTACCTTTTACCTTTACCTTTACCTTTACCTTTTATCTTTACCTTTACCTTTGCACGGTGCCCGCAAAACACGGAAGCTGACGCTCCTGAGTGTTTGTCATCGACCTGTGTGCAGCTAGGAATCAGGATTGGGACGTTTTACGTCTGTGAGTCGACTGCCAATCAATACGGCCTGCAAACAGCACCCGGGTCACTCCTTCTTTCGCTAAGGCGACCAAGTTATCTGCAGTAGCCTTATAGCGTGAGAAACGTGTTGAAGCATGCCCGCATATATCATGCTAATTACACCAATGAAGGGGAAGTAATTGGCCCATAAGGTCGTCGAACCGTGGTTACTATAGCAGATGCACATTATGAATTACGTAAAACCATGGATATGGAAAGTGTATAGTTAAATTAATTTTTCGTCGTCGTCGTGTTTACAAAATGAATTGTTTAGAAGGGAAGACCCTTTCTTCCAGTTTTTGTTCTTTTCCAGATAGGCCTGCAAACGGAAAACGAATGGACTGATCGACGAAGGTTACTAAAGATTTTACAATCTTTTGGTGGTCGGGATTTTGATTCGACTCGGCTGAGGACGAATTGTTAAGGGGGAATAAACAGAGTTTCTAGTTTCTACCTACTTGTGAGATGAACTGGTTTCTCGGTGGGTTAAGCTTTGGGCTCAAGTCAGTCAGAGTTACTGGGATTTTGGGTTGAGTAGACCCAAAACAGTAATCTCACACGTATTATTCGCGTCATCGCTATGAATAATCACTGGCTTTTTAATCTGTACAGCAATCGATTGTGAAATTTATTTTAAAAGCACAAAAGAAAAAATGACGAATCTTTACTCTCGATGAAGCTATCGAAATGCGTCATTTTTACTCATCTTGCGAGTTTCCAGGCAGTTTTCTCTCTCGAATTCTGTTTTCCTACTTTCCTGGATCTCCATATAAAGGATGGAGAAGTGTCCCAGGTAAGATAATTCGAGTCGAGGCAACTGTACGCAGAATAAAAGCTTTGCATATCTGTTTTTCGAGGTGGAATTCCGCTAAGAGATTTAGTAAAGCGCTACTTGCTGCAACGTTTTGTAGACCCTATATCAAGCTGAATCGTTGATCGTCAAAGAAATTAAGAGAAGTTTAATCGCTATTTAAATTAAAGCGCTATAGAAGTTAAGATATTTCATTTGGGATAGATTAACAGAAACGCAGATGAAGACCGTTGCAATATTTTTCGGTAATGCCAACAATTCAACATTATTTATCGTGAATTTCTCTACTGTGTTAAAAATATTTCAGCAAACTGTGAGTGATCTTTCTGTCACAGCTTTGTGAAGTTTTGCTCCAAGCTTCCTCACGTACTTTTAAAAAAATCCCAGTCTCGTTCTTTCCTGGCTGCTGATCCCTTCGCTTTGCTGTACAAGACGACCTGCTTGTTTCTCAGATCCGAACTTCCAAAGTGCAGCGCAAAAGCTTCGCTTCAGCTCTTTCTGGAATAAGTTGCCTTGTAACCTCTTTCTGGAATAAGTTGCCTTGTAACCTCTTTCTGGAATAAGTTGCCTTGTAACCTCTTTCTGGAATAAGTTGCCTTGTAACCTCTTTCTGGAATAAGTTGCCTTGTAACCTCTTTCTGGAATAAGTAGCCGTGAAACCTCTTTCTGGAATAAGTTGCCTTGTAACCTCTTTCTGGAATAAGTTGCCTTGTAACCTCTTTCTGGAATAAGTTGCCTTGTAACCTCTTTCTGGAATAAGTAGCCGTGAAACCTCTTTCTGGAATAAGTTGCCTTGTAACCTCTTTCTGGAATAAGTAGCCGTGAAACCTCTTTCTGGAATAAGTTGCCTTGTAACCTCTTTCTGGAATAAGTTGCCTTGTAACCTCTTTCTGGAATAAGTTGCCTTGTAACCTCTTTCTGGAATAAGTTGCCTTGTAACCTCTTTCTGGAATAAGTTGCCTTGTAACCTCTTTCTGGAATAAGTTGCCTTGTCACCTCTTTCTGAAATAAGTTGCCTTGTAACCTCGTTCTGGAATAAATAGCCTTGTAACCTCTTTCTGGAATAAGTTGCCTTGTAACCTCGTTCTGGAATAAGTAGCCGTGAAACCTCTTTCTGGAATAAGTTGCCTTGTAACCTCTTTCTGGAATAAGTTGCCTTGTAACCTCTTTCTGGAATAAGTTGCCTTGTAACCTCTTTCTGGAATAAGTTGCCTTGTAACCTCTTTCTGGAATAAGTTGCCTTGTAACCTCTTTCTGAAATAAGTTGCCTTGTAACCTCGTTCTGGAATAAATAGCCTTGTAACCTCTTTCTGGAATAAGTTGCCTTGTAACCTCGTTCTGGAATAAGTAGCCGTGAAACCTCTTTCTGGAATAAGTTGCCTTGTAACCTCTTTCTGGAATAAGTTGCCTTGTAACCTCTTTCTGGAATAAATTGCCTTGTAACCTCTTTCTGGAATAAGTTGCCTTGTAACCTCTTTCTGGAATAAGTTGCCTTGTAACCTCTTTCTGGAATAAGTTGCCTTGTGACCTCTTTCTGGAATAAGTTGCCTTGTAACCTCTTTCTGGAATAAGTTGCCTTGTAACCTCTTTCTGGAATAAATAGCCTTGTAACCTCTTTCTGAAATAAGTTGCCTTGTAACCTCGTTCTGGAATAAGTTGCCTTGTAATCTATTATATGAGTTCTTGGCCTTTCTTTGCCTCTTATCCTTAAGCGTTTGAAAACTATTCTGTTCGGTCATTGTTTTCTGTTGCTAGTTCGGGAGCACCTCTCAGGAGTTTCTATAGTCGAAGCGCCGTCCAAATTTGTGATTTTAAATCATATTGCAATTACAGTTGCATTTATTTACACGTGTAAACATCGCTAACCAAGAGCGCTGTGTCTAGAGACATCTAACGTTGTAATGTAGTCAATGAGAAGTTCTCAAATGCAGCTTCATATAGTTTGCTTACTTATTTACACGTGTAAGCATCGCTTATCATGACCGATGCGTCACTGTAAGTATTAAACAATTGTATAGCGCCTTTTAAATCTCACAAATGTAGTAAGTGATAGGTTCAAAAGGCGCTATATAAATCTCGAAACATTGCCAATCAAGGATTGCGGAACCCTGAAAGAAAATGGAGAGTTGGAAAGTGATGGAATGAAGAGAGAATTGAAGGAAGAAAGGAGGAATGGATGCGAGAAGGAAGTGCAGGCGTTTATTAGAGGCTTTGCCAGCATCTTCTTCAAATTGACGCTATATAAATTTTGACAGTAGAGTTCTCATTATCATGACATTAGGGCTGTCAGATGTTCCCGGTGATGGTCCAAAGCTTTTGAATTCACGACCGAGTTTTGTGCGTACTATCAGTTCTTTAAAATCATTCAAGTCTAAACTTAAGACTCACTTGTTAAAGATTTTTAAAGACACAGTAACCTGACTTCTGGTTTCTCTCACCTGTTGGATTCAACCGGGCTTCTTCAACCGATTACAATTTTGATTATGTTTTCAGTCGAAGCGATCATCGATTGATGCCTTGTGCATCATTATTACGGCGCTATAAAATATTAATTCAGATTAAATTACTTTGAGTTTTAATGCGTTATGTTGCACTTCGTTTTAGAATTGTCTCTGACTCTTTATGGTGGATTGCTACGGTTCACTGACGCTCATCCATGTCAGCAGAGGAACCAATGGAACAGATCCAACTGCCAACATCTATCATCTGTTAACGACAGCCTTAGCCGATTCGAATTCGCAGCTAGGATACTTGCCATTGGAGAGCAGTTTCGAAACATTGCTCGAGTTTACGTAAGTTCACTAACGCAGATAAATCAAGCTACCCTTAACTATGGTTTACTATCGCTAACTACAATCTACTCTATAATCTCCTCAGTTACTCTAACGCAACTAACTCAAGCTACCCTTAACGGCGATTTACTATCGTAAACTATAATCTACTCTAGCCTAGCATCTTTGGCTCTAATTTACCATAGTACCTTGTAGTGTATACCATAGTTTACCTCAGTTTACCATAATTTTCTGTAGTCTGCCATAGTCTACTCGATTTCACCGGAATCCTGGGTATACTTTATCTAAGTCTGATTCAGTCTAAATACTGTTTCGATTGACTATATGATTCGTATTGATTGCCTGTGACAGGAGGAAGAGGCCTTGTCGCTGGCAACTCCAGAGCACATTCGAACCATGAGACATGATTCAGTTCACAGACATAATGGATCGCTCTGCACAAAGAATTTCACATCTCTACAGGTCATTCTACACGCCTGTTACATCGAATCAATAGAACACAATGCAATATATTTAAGCAATGGCATACAAGACAACAGGATATGATGTAACACAATATAATACAATGTTAACAATACAGTACAATATCAATCTAATATAATCTGATCTAGTCTAGTCCAGTCCGTAACAATCTAATCTAATCTACTCCAATCTCAGTATTTCTATTGCGCCACTGTAATAATGCTCAAGGCATAAAACTGGTTGTCGTTGCTAAGCAAAACTGGTGTGCGTGCCAAGCTCCAGGGTGGGTAAAACACAACAGAATACAATTGAATAGAATAATTGAGCTAAGTAGACTTTTCAGACAGTGTATATGTACATACCTTCGATATTTTGATATTTGTATCATCCCTTTTGGGGCTTCTTAGACGAATTGAGTCATTTATTGTGTTTTCCAGGAGGACGAAAGGAAACGCCATCTACAGGAGTCGCTTGACGATTACAGACGTATCTTCAACGAACTTCTGACGGCCGAGACCTTAATCAGCTGTTGTAGATGGCCTCCCATCTCCAGCACCAATCTCCCAGGTCTCCTCGAGGAGGCCATGTGTTCCCTGGACGCAGTCAGCCACATGTTCAGACACCTTGGAATCGAGCCACAGACAGATGGAATTGGGCAGAACGCAGACCGCCGTCACAAGAAAAGAAGGAGGTCGAACTCTAAGAAGGTCCGCAGTGCCAGTTCGCACGGATGTGCTTCAGTCGTGGACGTCGTGCAGAACCGGGGGTGGGTGTATCATCAACTAACGCAGTTCTACTCGGACTTCGTTCCGGCGATTCTGTTCCAAGGTCTGGCCACATCCGGTTGTGCCAGTCTCGGTTAGGTGTTCTCCACCATGTCTCCTTCCAGAGCGTTTCATTTTCCCGTTTCTTGCATCTTCACTGATTCCATTCATCCGACCTTAATAATAAACTCCTATGCGACCGTAAGTAAGCGGAACTTCTGTTCCTTCTGGGTGTGCCTTTTGCATCCCTGTCAATTGTAACATGTATCGCTCTTGAATTGGGATCAATAAACGAGATGTACGCATGTTTGAATTCTCTCCTCTCGTCATTTTTCTTCAGGCTTCTTTACTTACAGTGTAATATATCTTCAGTCAGTTCTCTTTAATTCTCATTTCTGCTACCAATAACATGCTCTTAATCTTAGTATCCTCTGCGATATTTCTTCATCTGTCATTTTCTCTTTGCAGCGTTTTTTACATTTATCTCTATGGTATTATCAGTTCTTTAGCATTTAAAAATTCTTCCTTATATCGCTTACCAATGGCAGATGTACGCTCCCCTCCTTATTTCTAATTCTCCTGCTTTTGCTAATTCCTCATCTCTTCCTTGAATTCTCTTTCGTTTCATCAGTGCATCTAACTCTCTCCTTTTCTCGCAAGTCTTAAACTTCTGAAACGTATTGAACATTTTTTCTATATTTTGTGAATATTTTATATTTTATTCAGATATGCTTTTGATATAATGTAATCGAAGACATAAGCGACTCGGACAAACCACGAGAAAAGTACTGGACTTGACAAATGACCGAAAAGAATTGAAATTATTATTCGCACTAATCGTCGCAGCCAAAATGGCTGGCGTCAGGGACTTGTGATTATGATGAATATGACGACATTGAAGCTTTTTTACTTAATTGTTGACTTCATATAGCACAGTTCAACTATTAGTTAATACATTACATGTGAAATACAGTTTCCCTTGAGAAATAATTTATCATAATGCATAAGACATCAACCAATGGTTGCTTCAAACGAAACCCAATCAAAAATCTTAATCCTTTGGAGAACCCCGTTTGACAACCGATAAGCTAGAGAAAGCAGAATCCAGGCTGAAATAGGTGAGTCCTAAGTTTAGACCAGAATGACTTTATAGAACTGACAGAACGCACAGAAGTGGGCAGTGAATTCCAAAGCTTTGGGCCCACCACTCGAAAACGCCCGAGAGCCCAACACTGTAACGACGCGAGGCACAGCAAGAGTCCAAGCGTCGGGAAGAGTCGGATGGAAAAGTGGATCAGCTACTTATTTCAAGTTGGATAAAATAATCCCGAGGCCAACGAACGTTTTAATTGTTGCTCATTTGTAAAGTTGTTATCAAACAGATTGTGATTCTTTTATTTTGCAGAAAATTTGATTCAAACTTTTCAAGAAAAGTATTTTAATAATACCATTTAATACTGATTATTTTATATGTTCACATTGAAACAGTATTTACATTTCTACATGGCTGTGATACAAGTTACTTTTTAAAATGGTTATAGCGCATATAGCTTGTTAGATTTTACATAGCTACATTATTGCTTTTAACTTCATCTTTGCGATAGATGTTACATCGTTATTCTTGTCCTGATAAATGCTACAACTTTACACTATTGTTATAGAAGCGTTGAATTTTATTAAGTATTTTGTTTCGCTACTTAAGGTGTTGCTTAAATACTATGCAAATACTCGGAAATATCGTCTATAATAAAGACTTTGCAGTCACTCAGTGTTGATTCATGATAGGATTAAAAAGCCGAATGCAACGAGGCAAAAATAATGTATTATAGTGTTCAGTTACATTACCGATGTTGACTTATAGCTTGACATGAACGAGCGATTTTACCTTATCTACCTAGATTAGAGGATATTAAATTGGATCAAGCCAGGATAGATAAGATCAAATCAGATTACTTTGCATTACATTATTTTACCTTGCTTTATCCCGGGATTCGAATCCCAAACGCAGCAAGGCTGTTTCTCAGCGACAGATGTCACTTAGAAAACCTACTCAACCTGTAGGCAACATGACTAGGCCTGAAGAAAAAAGCAAACTCACTGAAGCGTGGCGAAACTAGTAGGCGACTAAGACATTCCGAAACTAATGTCCCGTAACGGCAGACACTAGTGTAGCTGCCATTATCTAATCCAATCTAATCTGATCTAGTCTAATCTGATCTAATTTAGTTCAATCTAATCTAATCCAGTCTGATCTAATCTAATCTGATCTAATTTAGTTCAATCTAATCTAATCCAGTCTGATCTAATCTAATCTGATCTAATTTAGTTCAATCTAATCTAATCCAGTCTGATCTAATATAATCTGATCTAATTTAGTTCAATCTAATCTAATCCAGTCTGATCTAATCTAATCTAATCTGATCTAATTTAGTTCAATCTAATCTAATCCAGTCTGATCTAATCTAATCTATAGCGTCATTGTCATAATGTGGCATCAATCGCTGGTCGCTTTAAGTGAGACCGTAGTAAAAACTCGTATTCAGTTGTAAAAGCGCTGTCGAAATCCAATAACTCATGGAAACCAGAAGTCAGGCTACTGTGGGTAGGCAAGTTGAAAGAGGTGAGTGTTAAGTTTAGACCTTAACTTTCGGCGACACATGGTCATCTCATTGCACCGCGTTCTCGTACGTCTTCTCAGGCGGCCGCGCCTTCTCCACTGTGGGGCCGCCTCTCTGGAACACTCTTCCACCAGACATCCGATCCCTCGCATGTTCAACAGTTCAAGAAACATTTTCTGCCCGTCTCAAGACGTTCCTATTTGGAAACCGTTAGGTAGCCGTGCTGCAGCGCCTTTGTGAGTTGCTTTAAAGGCGCTTTACAAATTTAGTGACCCATACATACATACATACCTGAGTGACATTTAAGAACACAGCACCGTCAGTGTGACGAACATTTAATTTATTTATTACTTGCACTTATTACGCGCCCAAGGTCTGTAAATCTGGATTTGAGAAGCGAGACAAGCGTGCGCGAACAACTTGTCCAGGGTCATCACGCGGAGTCCGCTCAGCATGCTCTAAGCTGCAATCGTTGCAATACAGTCCCAGCGCGCTCCCGAATCGACCACCTTGACGCACATCCACACATTCAAGCCAGAATCTGTTTGGTACGTTGTCTTTGAAGAGGCGCTACATAATAGTAAGTAAGGTAAGGTAAAGTAAGATAAAGGTAAGGCCAGGTAAATTAGGGTGGTTAGGATAGAGTAGCGAAAGTCAAGGCAAAGCAATATAAGGTAAGGTAGTCTAAGATGTTCCCCTTCTTCCTCTTATCCCTCTTTCCGCTCCACTCCCAAACATCACCCACAGTATCTCCCACGTTGTCTCTCTGCCTGTCTCTTGGATCTTGACATCTTGTAACCGAACACGTTTCCCTATCGATTTTGTTTTGACTGAGCGCCTGTAAATAAGCTGATCCAGTGAAGTGGCTTTCATTGGACGCTGTAGAAATCTCGGGATTACGATTATGATTAAGGTAAGTCAAGGCAAGGTATGGTATGGTAGGGCAGGGTAGTGTAAGTCAAGGCAAGGCATAGTAAGATGGTAAGATAAGATAAGGCAAGATAAAGGAAGATAAAGTAAGGTAAGATAAAGGAAGATAAAGTAAGGTAAGATAAAGGAAGGTAAAGTAAGGTAAGATAAATTAAGCTGAGGTAAAGTAATGCAATGCAAGGCAATATGAGGTAAAGTGTTAAATAAGGTGACTGCTCTTTAATTATGCGCTTCGATCAACACAAGGCCTGGGAGACTTCATCCATACAAGTCACACAAGGATTCTCTTTTATCACCAGATAATATATGCCTACGATCACACGAAATTCAGGCTCATAGTGAACCTCTGAGTGCCTTAGAATGAGACCTGTTTATAGCCTACAGCTACTTGTGGCCTACACCTTTAGCTGAGTAGGCTGCATAGAGTGGGTTGCCAGAATCAGTCAGTCGTGACCGTGCAGTATTTTCACGCTGTCGAATGTCTAATGTTTAAGACTCTTACAAAACAAAAATATGTTTAAAATGTTTCGTACGGATCAATTTATAATAATATAGTCACAAGTTAACCGACTGTTCATATCCCAGGTGAGTGTAAGATAGGTATACACGATAGGTAGGTATATCGGAGGAGTTTTGGTTTGGTTGATAACGAGGCAGTGGCAGTCATATCGTGGTGGTAGCTCGTAATAGCTGACTGCTTACTGTAAACGCAAAATGTTGTAACGCTTGACCTCGTGACCTTATGAGGTCACCATACGCCTCTGTTGTGTCACGACTCTGCCGGTTATTGCGGTAGGGTAAAGGGTCATATTACGGGACAGGGCAAGACGGATATGGTGCGATGTACATTAAAATATTTACAACTCTACCGAACTTCATCATCGAATTCATGGGTAAGCTTGAACCACTGCGCGATAGTGTAGTGGTTAGCATGCTGCGCTGTGAACCCAAAGGTCGAAGGTTCAAATTCTTCCAGGGCAGAAAGATATTCTAAGATTTCAGTTCAGCTAGCACTCCAGCAAACTCAGTCATGAAACTAGTACATCGACCGTACACTGTTGGTGGGAAGACCAGGTGGCGAAGAGAGGACTGGCCGGCTACTCGCCCTCCTGTCAAAGTGAAGTCGCTAACGCTCCATACCCTTGGATGAGCTTACCTCAAGGGTTAACTAGGGGTTAGCTGAAGGGTTAGCTCTTCGCTTCTCGTATCAGTAGCCCTTTCAAATCGTCAACTCACCCTATAGCCTTAGTAAATATTATGCAGAAGATCTTAGACGAGACTTCGGGTTAAAGTTATCTTTTGTTCAGTTCAGACTCACCTACTCTTAATCTCAACACATTTCGACATTGAACTAACCTAAGCTAACCGTAACATAATTTATAAATTTATAAAACTGACTCTGTTGAGTTTATTCTCTAAGAGGCGCTTTATACATCTTAAATTACAATACAATTACAATTATGAATTCGTGCAGACTAAGTATGCAACTTATCCTCGTCTTAAAACAAAGGTACTGTAAAGTTAAAGAAGCATACTTGTCCATACGCCTCTGTGGAAACTCCTTAGAATCGCTGTCCAGAAGTCATGGGGTCACTGGGTCGAAGGTCAAACACGACCCCAGCAACTGAACAAGACTCACCAATTTATACTCCAAAATTGTGTTAGATTTCGTTAGCACATCTTCATTTAAGTCCTACGATGGTATTTGAAAGTTAAATTAACCGTAATTAGCCTAATCACGGTACACTTACATTACAGTTAAGTTACATTTAGTTACAGTTACAGTTACATCAAAGTTATGTTGCAGTTAGTCTGTTAATTAGACTTAATTACAGTTAATTACATTTGCATTGCAATTGCATTACAGCTACTGTACATTAAATGACTTCACAGTTGCAGCGCAGTTGCGTAACAGTTACATTACATTTTTTTATTTACAGTTACTTAAGTAAACATTTGCTGTTTTCAACTCTACTCTTTAGAGCGTAAACCCGTTTCCGTTTAAACTGTGAACAAGACCGTTGCAAAATGGCCACTTCCAGTTTCCGAAGGTAGCAATGACGTCATGGAATCTAAACCGGAAGTTACTCAGTCGTTCCCCAAATTGTCGGATCGCTTGAGAAGCTCGCGATATCATCTTAGGAGTGGCAGAGACAGTACATAAGGTTTCTAGGATGGAGAGAAACCGGAAAGAGCCCGTCGCCAAACGGCCGGTCAGTAGGACTGCGTCGTCTGCCGTGAGGTCATCAAGGACATCAACGTCATCGCAATCCGAGATGACGTCACCTCGAACAAGGAAGACCGTAGCGGGGTCAGCGGAAATCGGGATGACGTCACCGCGAGCCGGAACGACTCCACATCGACGTCGTAGCTTGAGCAGACGACACAGTCAAAGCAGACGGCGGAAGAGGATCAAGAGAAAGAGGCCACCGAGTGCGGTGGTGATCCTCCAGCGGAAGAAGGACCGACTGGAGTCAGACGCGACCAAAAACTCAGTTTCACTGGTTCGAGTCACGAGTAAGAACGTCGTATATTTCCTTCTTCTCTACTCGGCTGTTCTCTGCATTCGTGCTGCCGTCACAACGTACCTGGAGGGTGTATCGGACGAACTACGCAAAAAGTACGCCCTCTCTCACAGCCAGCTTGCCCTTATCCAGGGTACCCAGCTGATCGGAATACTGGTCAGCCTCATATTCGTCGCCCTATCGGGGCGCAACTGGCACAAACCACTCCTTCTGACCGTCGGAGTGCTCGTTGCCTCCCTAGGTACGATGGTCTATGCAGTACCGTACTTCGTCGAGAAGACCTCTGGTTCGGTGCGGACCTCGTGCGCCGGGTACGGTGCGAGTACGGAAGGCTTGCCCCTGACAAGCTACGCTCAGGTGTGCCAGTACGGTCAGTGGAATTCGAGCTACGTCAGTCCGTGCTCGCCATGTCTGACGAACCCTCGCTTTCTCGATAGGAGGCAGACAACTCTGTCCATACTCTGCGTAGCGGGGTTCCTTGTTGGTCTTGGCACGGGGGCCTTCGTAACGACCGGGTACGTCTACCTTGAGGAGAGTGGCGGTCGAAAGAACGGACCGATCTTCTACGGTAGGTGGGATTAAGGTAGCGCAAAGCAGGGTAAGACCTGGAAAGCTCAGATAAGGTAGAGTATGGTCAAGTAAGGTGAGATGAGGTAAGGTAGGATAAACAAAGGTAAAATCATGTAAGGGTCAGTAATATAAAGTGAAATAAGGCTTTAAAGGTAAGGCAAGGTAAAGTGTGGTAAGGTAATATAGGCTGAAAAAGTATGCTAAGGTAAGATCGGGTAAGGTGAGATCGGGTAAGGTGAGATCGGGTAAGGTGAGATCGGGTAGGGTGAGATAGGGTAAGGTGAGATAAGGCAAGGAGAGAAAAGGTGAGGTAAGTTAAGGTAAGTAATTGAAAAAGGTAATGAAGTTAGCGAGCAATACGCCTAACAGGCAAAAAGATATGTAGTACGGTGAAGTGCCGCAAAGATGGCGTGGTGCGTTGTAGAGGCGCTACATAAGTGTAATTGTTTAACGCATTACAAATGATTGCTGGTAGATTTGGTTTGGCTGTAGGAGTGGTTCTGTCGATGACTGGATTCGGTCACTTCCTCGGCTCCTGTGTCACCTGGTGGTTCCTCGGCTACACTGAAGACTTACATGGTACGACTACGTTTCTACTTACTTATTTCCATGTCCATACATGTATGTATGTATGTATGTCTGCATGTATGTCTGCATGTATGAATGTATGTATGAATTTGTATGTATGCATTCATGTATTATTGTAATCAATGTAAGTATGTATGAATGTACGCATATTTGTATACTGTATATACATATATGTACATACGCGGGTGTATACGTATGTGTGTATCTGAATATTCACATAGCGCCTTTTATTGCCTTTCAAAGGCGTTTTTAATATAACGCCTTTTGTTTGAATTGTTTTGCAGACGGTGAGGAGGTACAGATGTCTTGGGCAGCAAAGGCTTGGTGGTTGGGCTTCGTCGTCTTCTCCATCCTCCTCTTCTTCTGCTCCTCCCTCTTCCTCTTCTTCCCCAAGTGGATCGCGGAGCCCGATTGGGCGACGAACGCAAGACGCCGACACCTGCGCCACCTGGAGAAGCGAATCGAGCAGGAGAAGGCGCTACGGAAGCTGAAAAGGGAGCGACGGAAGCAGAAACATCGTCTACGTAGCCGCCTGGGATCGGTCGCCCTGAGCTGCGCCAGCGAATCACTCAGCGACGACGGACTTCGGGATCCCGTGACTTCCGTTTCAGACGCGATTTCCTCGACCTCTGGTCCTGTCGAGTGTGTGACCCCTACGACCGAAAGTACTTCTGTCTTCACTGGAAATACCGACGATGCGACCGAGGATGCCTCGTCATCGTGTAGCAGCGACTCGGAGATCGGGACGAATGGACCAGAAGTGACGGTCGCGTCGCCTATACGGACTTCCGGCGGAACTGGAAGTGGCTTGGGAATCATAGCCGAGGAGGAGTCTGGGATATCACGACTGCCTTCGTCCCCGCTTCCTGTCGAAGTTGGCAGCGTGGATCGGTCGCGATTGGGTGACGACGCCACTCCTGTTTGGCCTCTGCACCTTTCGGAGGAAGCGAGTAGGCAGTCACGTGTCGTCACGTTCGCTTCCGGTGTTGCAGATGCGACGGGGAACCAGAGCGGCGGTCTGGCAGGGTACAGTGGAACCAGACGAAAGCAACCGAAGGAGAGAACGCCACGAAGGCAGGCGTCCAAAAACCTCGGGAAAACGTTTACAGGTGAATGTTGATCTGAGGAATGCATGGGCACAAAATATCACAACCTAACCATACCCTACACTACCCTACTGTACCCTACCCTACCCTGCCATCTCCTACTCTACCCTACCAAGTTCAATCCATCCCTGTCATACCCTGCCCTATCCTACCTTACCCTAACTTGCTCTACCGTACCCTCTACTACACAATCCTACCTTGTCCTAACCTGTCCTACATTACTCTACAACTCCATCTTACCTTACCTTCGCATGCTCTACCCTATCCTACTCTATCCATACCCTGCCCTATCTTATTCACCTTATTCACCTGCCCTATCCTACCCTGCCCTACCATACCATACCCAATCAATAATGCATCACTCTACGCTACGCGGTCTATCCTACCTGATTTTACCATACACTAACTTACATTGCATTCAATTAACTTACCTTATCTTACCTTACTTTATCGGAGAACGAACACCCTTATCTTAATCAACCGCGTTGCAATTGAATTCTTTCTTTTTTGTTGTTTAGCTGTGAAGAGGACGATATTATCACCTGTGTTCACGCTGTCTCTGATTGGCACTGCTCTGTCGGCCTACCTGTCCGCCGGTTACAGGTCAAATGTTGTCCAATTTGTCGAAGTCCAGTATGGTCAAGCACCTGTCTACGCCTGGTTCTACACGGCAGGTGAGTCTAAGGATTACTATAGCGCGGTAGTCCTCATACACAAGACGTCAATCGATGGTGCATAGGTAGCTTTTGTAATGACTTCTAGTGACTTCTGTAGCGCCGTTGTCATGAGCCACAAAGCACCAATCGATAGTAAGTGATCTAGAAGTCTAGATATGTATGGGGTTATCTCAAAAATTACTATTCCTCTTCTCTTTCTCCTTCGCCATATTCTTCTCCTTCTTCTCCTTCTCCTTTTCCTTCTCCTTTTCCTTCTTCCCTTCTCCTTTTCCTTATTCTTCTTCTCCTTTTCCTTATTCTTCTTCTCCTTTTCCTTATTCTTCTTCTCCTTTTCCTTATTCTTCTTCTCCTTTTCCTTATTCTTCTTCTCCTTTTCCTTATTCTTCTTCTACTTTTCCTTATTCTTCTTCTACTTTTCCTTATTCTTCTTCTCTTCCTCCTTCTGTGAGCACTGAATCAATTGTTTGTACAACGTTTTAGGCTTATGCTACTCGATCGCCGAGACTGTTGGACCTTTAATCGGTGGAATCATTGTCCACAAGCTTCGACTTTCACTCTTCAAACAGATCCAAATGATCATCTGTTTGCTGGTCATCAATATAATCCTCTTCGTTCTCATTTTCCCCATCAACCTCCCCAATGGGGGATTCCAATGGTGGCAGAATGGTAACTCATCGAGGTAACTTACTTATTTGGTGTTACTCAAAAGGTAGTGGGTCATAGAGTGCTGTAAATTGTTTGAAATCACTTGACCTTCATTTAACTTCGTTTACGAATGTTTTTCTAATGTTACACTAGGCGCCTTAGAAATGTCAGCAACATGCGCAACAAAGGTTGATTGTTCACCCTTACAGACATACTGTACGTGCATAGATGCATATTATATTACCTTGCATTACCTTACTTTACCTCGCTTCAGCTTACCTTGCTTTCTCAAAGCTTATCAACTCACTATGCCATACGATGCCTTATCCTTTTACTCTCTGCCCCTTCTTTCTATCGTAGTCGACCTTAACTTACTTATTACCTTAACTTACTTATTACCTTAATTTACTTATTACCTTAACTTACTTATTACCTTAACTTACTTATTACCTTAACTTACTTATTACCTTAACTTACTTATTACCTTAACTTACTTATTACCTTAACTTGACTTACTTTGCCTACGTATGTATACGTGTGTCTCGACATTTACATATCGCGTTTTTAAAGCAGTCAATGGCACTAAAACAAGGTTATCTAAACAAATCGATTAAAAGTAGGCGAAAAACTGTTTCTTGACCTTTTCCTGGTGGAAAAGTACCTAGAAGAAAATATGTAGAACACGTGAGGAAAATATGCAAAGTACGTGGAAGAAAACAGGTTCAGTACGTGGGGAAACTACGGTAAATGTGTGAGCTGCATTACTAAGTCCATGGGCTCCCTACATTTTGGCGTCGATCGCACGCCTGCATGTGTTTGACCATACAGATGTTATCCCTCATATATATGCAATAGTCTCCGTCCACTGCACACTACATCGTTACCATCCACACCTCCTGCCGTCTGCCGCCAAAACCAAGTACGGTTGGTACCTCGAATGATCGTCTATCGTTTTGGGGGTGTTTCAGCAACTCCATGCCCTCAGTGCCTTCTCTGGCTTTGACCTGCCTGTCCAAGTGCGACTGTCTGGACGTCCAGTTCGATCCAGTCTGTTCTCAAGACGGAAGGACCAAGTACTTCTCAGCCTGTCATGCAGGATGCACTCAGCTCTACCTGCAAAACGCTAGCATAGTAAGTCACAACATGCAATCTAATCTAATCTTATGAGATATGATCTGGTTTAATTTAATCTGAGCTAGTCTCATCTAATCTGATCATACCTGATCTAATCTTGTTTGATGTTGTTGGTCTGGTCTAGTCTTACGGGATCTGAGCTGATCAGATTTGGTCTATTCTGATCTGATCTGGTATAAGCTCATTATACTGTCACCTAATAGCCCATGGAACAATCTATGATTATAATCTTAAATGATCTTATTTAATGTTGTTTTGTCGATGATGATGATGATGACGACGATGATGATGATGATGATGACGACGACGACGATGATGATGATGATTAAGGCAACGACGACGACGACAATGATTATATATGACATAGATTATCCAACATACTCCCACCTTTCACTTGGTGATGATCAATCAGAAGAAAAATCAAAACACTTAGACATTGTCAGAAAAACTCGTCCTCAAGACACTAGACAAACAAACCCCACTCACACACACATCCCCACCTCACACACATCCCCACCCCACACACACCTCCCCACCCCACACACACCTCCCCACCCCACACACACATCCCCACCCCACACACACATCCCCACCCCACACACACATCCCCACCTTACACACACACACATCCCCACCCCACATACACTCAGCTACCTTTCAGAACTAATCTACAAAGCCTGTCACGGTACCAGGTACTACCAGCGACCTTAGATAATCAACAAACGGCTCCATTTTTTTACTTTTACTTTGTCTGTTTTTCTGTGTAGATATACTCCAACTGTTCGTGTGTTGCCGGTGCACTGGCCTCCAGTTCGTTCTGCTCCAGTGATTTTCCCATCTACGGAGCTTTCTGGGTCGTCCTCTTCTTCGCCATTACCGCCCACTCGATGGGTCAAGTCAGCGTCATACTCATCTTTCTCAGGTACTTGAGTACGACTGTTCCTAGGGTACTCGACTACGTTGTTTTCAATACCATACTCGAATAGGCCTGCCATGCTTGAGCTATCACGATAATCGAGTATGGTATTTAATTCGGGAATGTGATATAATCTTATCTAATCTGGTTTTATCTAATCCAATTCAATGCAGTTTAACGAATTATATAGCGCCATTATCATAATGCACAAGGCAGTAATCGATGGTCGCTTCAGGGAAAGTTTTTTTGTGAAATAGTACTTTCCCTTTGACTGAGATATTGCTAATAAATATGCTTTTGGGTTACAATATTTAGGTCGGTTCAAGAGATCGATCGAAATTTGGCACTGTCCGTCGCCATTTGGGTCATAATCGTTGCGGGTTAGTAGCTTTACGATTACCTTACATGGTTAGATCGCTTTTAAGTTTTTACTTTTCTTATGTTACACCGATGGAAATCACATTCACAAAGTACTGAATATTATACATATTTTTTATTTAAATGCATGCAACCCTTAAATAAATAAAGAGACAGCAAACACATTGAACATTTTGAGTTTAGAGATTATGTTTTACGTGGAGTACTTTATGCTCAGTTGATAGGACACTCAAGCATCAGATTTTTTGCAGTTGCAAATGACTGTTGCAGACGGTAGCGATTGGTAGATTTGATGTGTACATAGACGTTTTAATGATAGAAGTAACTGTTGTGATTGAACTGTTGTGATTTAGTAATATTATACAAAATAAAATCGAAAAGATTTTGTGATTTTCCTCGAGTAAACGTTACGCTAAAAATCAGGCGAATCAAGGATTTGAGGCTCAGTTCTCGACTTCGAACAGTCGTCGATGCTGTACATTTGTTGATTACCAATTTTGCACTTAGGTTCGAACAGTTTCGATTTCCAGCTGCTCTTGTTGTGTTTCTAGCTTTCGTTCCGGGTCCTCCAGTCTTCGAGGCCCTTGAGGGGACATCCTGCACGACGTCACGGTCGAACTGCTTTGGAGAGGAGACGTGCTGGTTATATGACCTTGACCACTACCGCTACGTGATCCACGGTGCCTCGATGGCATTCCAGCTGGTCGCCATCTGCTTCTTCTTCGGTGCTTTCTACCACCTACGGTCCGACCCCATTGAACCAGTCGGTTACGGTAAAGAGGAAATCAGGAGTGTCATTGGGGCGAATCAGGTCGTCCTCGAAGCCAAGGGACCTGAGGCTGGAAACGAAGTAGCAAGGCAAACTATGATGGAGATGGTACAGTCGAGGATTGCCTTGACCCTGTTGGCCAACCATCAGGATCTGATGAAATTCAGCCAACCGGAGCGGAATGGCAGTGAACCGGAACGAAAGTTAAATGAACCCGAACTGGCGAATGACCCGACGCCCAGCACCTGCAGCGGAAGTAGTGACCTGAAGGCGGAGTTGGAGGCGCGGGGGAAAGAAGAGGCGAGACGCAGGGTCAGTTCCAGTGATTCATCGGTGTTCGTAAAAGCGAAAGTCGCAGATTCGAACTCCGCTGAAGATGCGGAAGTGACGTCACGACAGACAATTTTCTCCGACCAATCAGACGACTCGGTTTTCGCGCGAAATAATCCAGACAACACCGGCTACGAAAACGAGACTTACGACGCAAGACCGGAAGACGAAGTGGAAACAGGAGAGGACAAAATCGACGGAAGCAGTCGCGAATCGCAAAGAATAGGGATGAAAGTAGGAGACACTGAGGACACATCTAGCACAGTAGCCGATAGTACCAGATTATAAGAAACTAGCCTCTCCCGTGCACAGCATCAGAATGCTAGTTCGGCAAAATATCCCTTCTGAAAAGAATCCCCAATTATCTCCCTTCTCCCCTCTCTCTCCTCTCTTTCTCCCGTTTCCTCCCTTTCTCTCCGTTCGCTTATCTCGTTAGCTACGGTTAGCCTATAATTATAGTGGACTATTGAGGCAGACTGGTGGTTCGATTGCCTTTCAACTCTGCTTCTGGGGTTCGAATCCCGGTGCGCCTTGATGTGTGTCATAGTGGATTCGTCCTCAAGCCGTGCAACATATACGATACGGGTGTTCGGTTTTTGGATTGCTGTTATCGTGTTTGCGCTTCAGCCGACAGATCCTTCAGCCAAAGTACAACACCTCTCAGACTGGCTGTCGATAGAGGCACGTAAAACTGAACATGGCTTTCACTGTCTTTCTTGTCTCATCTTTCCTTTCCTTGCCTTTCATTGATTCGAATGCCTTTCCTTTACGCCTACGATTCCTCGCTCAGTCGATGGACATATGGCATGCATTACTTACTTACTTACTTCCTTTCATTTTCCCGCCTTTCTCTGCTTCGTCTTGATTTGCCAGCCTGTCACCTGTTGCGACCATCCTCGGATTTCATGGAAGTTAAGCGTCGACTGTCAACCAACCGTTGATTGATTTTGTTGGTCGGCCGATTCATGTTTGCGAGTGCATGCTGTCGGTGGATGCCTCCATCTTTGCAAGCGTCATTCCAACACAGAAAATACACTAGTACATCGAGCGTGAACATATTACAAAGCGCTATATAACTTGTTATTACGTTACGTTATTCTCGATTTCTTGTGATATTAGTTACAAAACGAATGATGGGTGTTGTAGCTTATGATAATCATTGTGATGATGATGATGACGACGACGACGACGATGATGATTAAAATGATGGCGATTACAACGACGATGACAATGACGATGCTGCTGCTACTGATGATAATGATGATGATGACAACGACGACGACGATAATCAGCTAGTTTGTACTGATGTAATTGTTGTTGATGATTCGTTTCGTCATCACTGAAAGTTGCATGAATTATGCAGATGACACTGTTGATGTGGTCATTGCGATCAAGTCTTCACTAAACGAACGCTCTCATCACAATCTCCACGCCTGCCTCTGCAGTCAGCATCTGCCATTGCCAGCCTCCTCAGCAGTCAGGCGCTGTACCGGGCGAGTAACGCCACGGCGATCGGTTGCTTTCAGATAGTATGTGGACGTGCGACTAGCAAATGAACGCCTTTGCGGTGAAGCGCTACATATGCCTCCGTGCCTCGAGTGAATCTTCTCTTAAGAGCACTGCTCTTTCTGTCGCATGGGCCAAGGCTCTGGTATATATTTCCACATTCTGTTCTCACTGCTGAGTTCTTAGGATTCTCCCGTTCTCGACTCAAGACGTTGTTGCAGTGTGAGTGTCCTCTTCAAGCTGTCTTTCTCACCCATCGGTCTGACCTTAGGAATTGACCAGATTGCGGATCGAAGTGCGGTTTTGAAGTGCCATCCATTGTTCCTTAGTGATTTATTTTAGAAGTTATAATAGTAGTTTAGAATCGATTAGCAGCGCCATATTCTTAATTAATGGTACTCTACAAAAAGCCCAGATACATGTATACCTGTGTTCTGCATAGAAGTCACACATTAACAAATTATGAAGCCATGGTCCAAAATAGAGGCCATTTCCGGTTTCGCTGTAATTAGAGCAGACTGTTTTGCCCTATTTATGGCAGGATGTATATTCAGTTTTTATTTTATTCATATAGTGCAGTTATTACTCAAAGCCAGTAAATCTGAAACTGTGCTTACTCTAAATACCCATTTAGTCTAATATCTTTTAATTTCATCATGGTATAATCCTGTCTAATCGTGACATCTAGGGATCTTACCTTCTCCGTGTGTGGTCCAAAATCGGTAGGGGGCTCTTGTACCAGAAAGGATTAACAATAACAGATGCAAGACTTCGAAGAGGTAGCCGATTGGTTAGAGCGCTTGTCTTTTAACGTGTCCAGTATGGGTTCGAGCCTCCCTCGAGGCGGTTACTGTGTAGGGACCTTGAGCCAGTCCTTCACACGCATGGTTGCTCAATGAGTTGCTCAATACTGAGTGTATTAGTTACGATGTCTGTGATATTCTGCTACGGCATGTGTTTGGCTTTTGCTCAATTGCTATTCTAAAGACGTCCATACAGCGTTCGGGTCGGTCAATAGAAGGCGCTGCGTCATCGGGAGAGAGGAAGGTGCTAGGCAGCCAGCGCTGCGACGGGAGGAGAGACAATTGCACTCTGTGCGGTAATATTCGTAATAAGTAGGTTGCTGTAACAGTTCAAGTAGCGATAGCTGGATTGGTTGAATTGGGCTTGAAGTGTTGCAAATTTTCATAGTGAGAAAATTCCTATTTATCTGGGATAGATACTGAAATACGAACAACCGAAAGGGTCGCCTATTGAGGTCCTTAAAAGGCGTTATATAAGTGTCTTGATCTATACAGTTTAATGAAGAAAAAACCCGTATCTAAACCTAACCTATCGCTAGCCAACACTGCAAAGCTGCAATCTGTGCTTAACTCTGCTGCTTGTTTCATTGGGGCATTCCAAAAATATAGCCACAGCTCGTCTTATATTCGTGACACTCTTCGTTGGCTCCCCGTCCAGCAGCGTGTCCACTTTAAGATCCTCTCCCTCATGCGCAGTTGTGTTCTTGGCTCTGCTCCCCTTTACCTCATTGACTTCTGCACTTTGGTCTCCTCGTTGCCGGGTCGTAGCACCCTTCACTCGGCCACTCAAGAGCTCCTGTTCGTTCCTCGCATGCGAATCGCTGCGGCCCAGTCCAGAAGCTTTGTCTACGTTGGTCCCACTTGCTGGAATCGTCTCCCTCAAGAATTGCGACTTGAGCTCCTTTCTCTCCCCCTCTCAGTGTTCCACAGGCGCCTGAAGACTGTACTGTTTAACAGTGATTTTACTCTTTCGGATCGGAAGCATCTCTGTTGAGTTTATCTTTTAGAATGCGCTTTATAAATCTCAAATTACAATTACAACCACCCTGACCACAGTCTAAAATGGTTAGGCTGGATGAAGAGCCCAGTCCCTTACGCCCCTGAATATACTTATATAAAATACAATTACACAACTATATTTGATATTGCCCTCTTTCCAAACTTTGGGAGTGCACACGCGACAATTCGACAGAGCATCGATGTGTGAAGGACTCAAGGACCCTACACAGTAACCGCCTCGAGGGAGGCTCGAACCCATACTCTACACATTAAAAGACAAGCGTTCTAACCAATCGGCTACCTCTTCGAAGTCTTGCATCTGTTATTGTTAATCCTTTCTGGTAGAAGAGCCCCCTACCGATTTTGGACCACACACCGAGAAGGTAAGATCCCTATATGTTACGATTAGACAGGATCATACCATAATGAAACAAAAGGAAACTAGATTAAATAGGTATTTAGAGTACGCACAGACACGAATCTTACTACACGGAGTGCGATTTATTCCTTTCCCTTGCGACAGGGTGACTCAACCCGGCTGCCAGGATAAGGGTGAGCCGGAGGGGAGGAGCCAGATAACATTCTCTAAACGGTCTATTGTCTGCGACTGACCGGCAGACGGTAGACAAGAACGGTCGTCCATGTGCTCGGACAGACAGCTGGACAAGTCAAACTGACCAGACGCAGGTTCGACGCCTCAGACAACAGCTGTCGTCACCTCAGCAATTGTAATCGCAACTGTAGTCAAGTAAGTCTCGATTTTTTAAATTATTACTGGTAATTGTAAGTGTGATCGTGTAGCATCTGGATATTGTTACGGGTAATTGTAGAGCGTAATCGTGTAATTACTGGATACTATTAATACTGGAAATTGTTAGTGTCATTTTGCTGTATCTGAACTATATTACTCGTAATTGTAAGCGTAGTCGTGTAATTTCTAGAGACCAGCAATGGCAATTGTAAGCGTAACTATGGAAACTTACTGTTGATTGTAAATGCAATGGTGTAATTTCTTTATACTGTTACTGTTAATTGTAAGCGCAACCGTGTACTTTCTGGACATGGTAACTGTAAGTTCAGTCGCGTAAGACAATTTCTTTATGCTGGTAATCGTAATCGCAAACTCGAAATTTCTAAAGCGCTACTTAAAAGCTAAGCGCAGGGCACCAGATTATTGATGAGCGCTGCGTCAAGTCAATGGGGTTGTCCAAAGATGCCATGTCAAGAACCAAGTCCGGTTGCCAGAAGACCAGAAAGAAGGGTAATCAGTTGTCACCGTCATGTGTTCTGTGTTTACGAATCACATTAATGATTACTTGCAGCGCTAATCGTCAAGAGTTAGCGCAATAATAAACGTAATCTTTAACTTCACTTTCTCACTTTAACCTGAAGAGCTAATCTTCAGAAGTTGGAAGATGTCGGAGAACAGTCAGTCGACGTCTGCATCCTTCGAGGCCCAGGATCATTTCCCTTCGTTCGCCGACCGGGCCAGGGCTTCCACCCGGGTAATGACGAAGAACGGCCTGGCCTCTCCGACACACAGCGCCCACGCCAACTTCTTCCGCGCCAGCATCATGCAGATCACTCCCGAGAAGAAGGCGAAGAAGGTCCGCTTCTACCGAAACGGCGACCGTTTCTTCAACGGCATGGTCTACGCCGTACCCCAAGAGCGCTTCCGCACCCTCGAGTCCCTCATGGCCGAGCTGACGGACAGTCCAATTTGTGACCGCACTGTTCTGCCGAAGGGAGTAAGGCACATCTTCACGATGGACGGTTCTCGGAAGATCAGCACTCTCGACCAGCTAGAGGACGGGGAGAACTACGTCTGTTCGAGCACCCTGGCTTTTCGCAAGGTCGACTATCCGATCAGCGGTATTCCGAGCTGGAACGTCAACCCACAGAGCAGCACGTCCTGGGATCGATCCCTCAACAGGCTTGATGGCGCAGCTGGAAAGATGGAGGAGGAAAGAGACTTCATCAAGCCGAAGCTGATCACGGTCATCAGAAACGGAAGTAGACCGAGGAAAGCCATCCGAATCCTGCTCAACCGGAAGACTGCCCACTCCTTCGAGCAGGTCCTCAACGAGGTCAACGAAGCGATCAAGCTGGACACCGGAGCCGTCAAGAAGATGTTCAGCATGAGCGGGAAACAGGTCGGTTACTCATGGAAACGAAATGATGGTGATGATGATGATGAAGAAGAAGAAGAAGAAGAGGAGGAATATGATGATAATGATGATGATGACGATATTCTAAAACGCTCTGTTTAACTATTCTGATACATCTACACATGAATACAACGGCGACAGTGATTAAGTTCATTACGAAGATAATGAATGCTGTTGATTGATGGGCTGCTGCTGAGAAGGAAGAGGAGGAGGAGGAGGAGAAAGAGAAGGAGGAGGAGGAGGAAAACGAGAAGAAGGAGGAGGATCGTAATACTGTTGCTGTTAATGATGATGATGATGATGATGATGATGATGACGATGACGATGATGATGATGACGACGACGACGAAGATGATGATGATGAAATGGTGGAAAGGCGAAGAAAAGTAGGAGTACGAGAAGTGGTGGGAGTAGGAGCGGAAGAAAGTATTGACTTATCTGTGCAGCTATAAATTGGGCAACAACGACTCATAATAAACAGATTTTCGAGGTAATTCAGCGAATTTTTAAAAATAAGACGACTATATTTCATGCTATAATTTCTTCGATCTGCAGTCCAAATCAATTGTCTTGAAATAATTGAGCTAACGATAATCCAGTGTTCTCCAAGCAGAGGTTGACATGCGACTAAGAACGCTGATGTTTACTGCATCTCTAGCGGATTTATCCAGACGCCCAAGGGAGCTTCCAGAAATTACGTTTTTCTTTGAAGCAGTTCCCCAAGCGCTGTCTCTGTGATGGCGCTATAAAACTCAGTTTCGTTTGAAAATGGCGAACGCCTCCATTTTCTTTCAAGACGGTCGGCCATTTTGCGCTGCTCGTGGCTCGAACCTGACGATGGTGGATCGAAAAACTGATTATAAAGGGTGGATCTAGGGCAGAGTAGCCATCCATGAGTTGGACGGGATAAGGCTTTCGATTGGCTCCGAAACTGGTTAGGGTTAGTGTTGCCCACTAAAATTGGATATTGAAAAATTGGCAAACTAGAATACATCGGCAAACATAAGTAGGCCTTAGTGGGAAATTAAAATCAGAAGGATGTTAGCAAAACTTGGGAAACTAGAAAAGGCTTATCAAACATAATAAGTTGAAAACTAAAAACATGGTCATAAAAAACTGAAAACATAGTAAAAATTGATTAAAATTGGAAAACAAAATAATCATCAACTTTGCAGGTCATAAAAGACAATTTTCTGCTTATACTAAACCCAAAGCAGGGTAGAATCGATGAAATTAAGTATACGGCCTTGCTAACTTACCCTCACCCCTTTGCAAACTCTGGGTCTGCTGCTGCCGACGACTCCTGGTCGCAGGTCCGTGAAATTTACGACCAGACATTTGTGCGCATTGTTAATGGACTATGGTGATCATTCGCGGACTGTCTGTCCGGCGTTTTATGACCTGCAAAGGCCGATATCGCGGCTTTAATGGTCGTCCAGTGCTCGATGTTCCTAAATAAATGTTATCGGCAGTACATGTATGCATACTGTGCCGTGCTACCGATGATGTTTATTTAGCGCAGTTTTCTGACCGGTTTGTCTTGACTTTCTGTAATTTATGCTTAAAACTAAATTAACACTAAACACCTCTTCTTCCTCTTAGCTGTCTCTGCTCTCCAAGCTCAAACATCACCCACCGTAGCTGCCACGCTGTCTCTCTGCCTGACTCTTGGATCTTGACCCGGAACCGAACCCTTTTGCCTATCGATTTTGTTTTGACTGAGCGCCTGTGAATAAGCTGGTCCCCGCGGCGCGGCTTTCGTTGGGCGCTGTAGAAATCTTGGAATTACGATTACGACTACGATAAATTGTGCGAATCAGCTGATTAACAGATTCGCACAAGAAATCGATTAGACAATTTGCGTTCAGCTCTGCTCTCAGTCGAAAGCCAAATGTCACACAGAAGGACAGACAACAAATGCTAAAGGTTGGAAAGACAGACAGAAAACAGACAGACAGATAGAAAAGCAGACAAACAGACAGACAGACAAAGACTCCAAATATAGTACAGACAGACATACATCAAAATCCAACTGTCGGACATACACACAGACAGACAGACAAACAGACAGACATCAATATACATAGGTCGGACAGACAGACAGAGATCAAAATCCAGCATTGCGGACATACACGCATACAGACAGACAGACAGGACTCAAAATACACGCACGCAGACAGATGGACAAGCAGACAGACAGACAAGCAGATAGACAGGCATCAAAACACAAAGGTGGGTTAGACATACTGTACATAACATTTCCAAACGTCGAACAGACATACAGACGGCTACGGTGGATGGTACTTGTAGCTGCTGTGACAAAGGAGATGATGAGGAGGAAGAACCGACACAAGATTTGTTGTGGATTTTTGTACAGTAGTCTTTAGTTTGAAATGTTTGCTGTCTTTGTCTGTGCCCCTGTTTCTCTCTATGTCTGTACGAACGGACTGATCCACTGACCATCGTGAAATTGACTGAATTTTTGGAGTGATTTTGGCGCGTCATCGGTTGGTGACTTGTGCATTAGACACCGGCGCCAATAATAATAATAATTTGGCTCTTTGGAATATCAGTATTTTGTGGATCAGAGCGAAACTTGTGATTTGATGAA
Source organism: Norana najaformis (assembly GCA_964023275.1). Lineage (NCBI taxonomy): Eukaryota > Metazoa > Annelida > Clitellata > Crassiclitellata > Hormogastridae > Norana > Norana najaformis. Next base: position 14,953,565 of record OZ029925.1, read on the forward strand.
CGCAGCTTTGATGAATATTGTACGAAGGAAAAACAAACAACGTTTTCTGTAGTGGCAGCTGCGTTTTGATGCGAACACAAGCAGATGGAACAAGAGAGAGAAAGAGAGAGAGACAGACAGACAGACAGAAATCCGGCCAGACACCATTTATTCATGCAAAGGAAGATATAGGTGAACGTTATAGCCAAATAGAAAGACTGACGATTCGAATCAACCTATCTTATGTACATGCATGCAAACATACATAGGCAGACATTCACGCACACCGAAAATACAGCTTCAGGAACCTCGAAATAATATCAGATGAGTAAAAGACACATCCATACAAAAAAAACACAAATTAACACACTTTTGTCTGTCTGTCTGTCTGTCTGTCCGTTCGTCTGTCTGTCGTCTGGTTTTGTGAAGCCCTCGATCGATGATGTCACTGAAGTGTTGATATATGATTGATTTGCGAAGTCCATCAGCCTTTAATTACTTCTCGACCACCAGCGCCACCTAGGAAAACAATATGGAAAACGCCTTTGCGACTCCGTCTGAATTAAACAATAATATGCATTCAATTAATTAGATTAGATTAGATTCATGATTGGAGTTCTAGTTTTCTCATAGCGTAAGTAATGTGATACAAGAATACATTGATGATGATACGATGTGATGTAATGTGATATAGTGTGATGTATATGGATCTATCTGCACGTCTGTCTGTATGCCTGTCTGTCTGTCTTTTATCTGTCTGTCTATCAGTCTGTTCGTCCGCCTGTCCGTCTGTCTAACACGGCTTTGTCTCGCAGACCACGCACAGCGATTCGATCCCCGGTCGCATCGCAGACAGGCCGACCACTGACCAGAGAACAATTGTTTGTCCATGCCCACGATTCCTCGCTCACCCGATGGACATATGGCGTGTTAATAAATGCAAAACTTACTTATTTACTTACAGGGAGCTTCACCACACATGCATTTTGCTCCTGCCTATATTGTTGTCTTTCACCTATTGTCTTCGTTGTTCGTACAGTTGTTTCAGGTAAGTTAATATGGGTAAGTCTGTACCTGTTCTCGTCCAGCTGTGTCTGAACAGCGACTCTCAGCTTAACCCCCCCCCCCATAGCTGGTGTATTAGCTGGTTTCCCTGACGTAGCTTTAGTGTGTCTCTAAGAATTTTCGGATTTTTAAATTACATTACATTTTGTTACAGGTTCAGACTCTTCAGGACTTTTTCTCCGATGACACTGTATTCTTTGCCTACGGACATGAAAAGTATTCACTCGATGATTTCGACCTCAGCTCAAATGGTAAGTCTTAGCTCGCATTATTTACTTTGTATTATATTGTATTGGTCAATTTATGTAGCGACCTTGTCAGAACAAACTATTCATGGGCACTCCCTGCATGACAACCCGGAGGAAACAGCTAAGGGTTAAGGCGACGAGTTACATCAGTCCTAACCTCTACAGCCACCTGAACCCATCTAGCAGCTGGAATATCGTTCCAAACTGACCGAATCTACACCTCGAAAGCCTTAGGCTTTAGTGGAAATCCTAGCCTATGGAACAAACAGATAAGCGAAGGAATCGCAAAAGACGGGCGAAGCAGATGGTTGAAGGAGGTCACAAAGGTATCTGGGAAGAGACAAGAGAGCGCTCTTGCTACAAGAGACAAATTCTTAAGTTGACTCCGAGGCAGTGAAGTTGTTCAAGCATGGACTGAAGTGTTGGATGACCGTTGAGAGGATGCCATCGTCCTAGCAGCAGAGTTCAAAACTGACTGCAGACGAGAGACAATCGCGACCTGAATTACATTAAAGAACTGAGAGAACGCACAGAATCTGGCAGTGAATTCAGCTCAGATATCGAGAACGGCCGACAGCCCAAATAGTACTCTGTTCGAGTACGAGGCACAGCTGAGGTTGGTCGGCTGCTTCAAATGTATTGCCTTGTGAACTACAAGATAGATTGTAAGCCTGGTACTTTGCTCGTAGTGAATGCAATATCGTAATATAATTATACTCATATTTAGTGGTTTATGCCATGGGTCTAGGTAGGAAATTCTTAACCAAATTTTGTACCTGCAAATCTCCCTTAGTGATACCAGTGAGTTTTAGTCATTACAAAGTATAGCGACATACAAATAAGATTGTAAGCTAAATGTATGCTTTTATAGCCGTGCTTCAGCCGAAAATTCTGATATGCTTTTGTGTTTTAGAGATTCAGTTCATAAGCGCTTACAATCGATCAGTCAGACAGCAGCAAAGCGTCACCCTCAAGTCGCCTAAGGCTGCGAGAAGAATCGCCACAGCACGTAGCAACGACGGTAATTAGCAAAGTAAATGTAAATGTAAATTTAAGTGTAAGAAGAAGAGACCCCTAGCGAATCAGTTATAAAGTATGTACGCTGTAAGTAGGAAGATCAGGCAGTGAGGCGGAGGATTGTCCACCCGCCGTTATATGCCAAGGCTAAGAAAATGAAGTCGCAAGCCCCTCATACCCGTGGCTGCCTCTTGGGTTTACTTTTAAGACACTTCTCTGACCAGTCACCAGTTCTAGAAATTGCGATATATAAATACCATATCGCTTTACTGCACATCACATGAAAATACGTGATATATAAGCTTACATTACTTTGTGCAATGTAAGCTAATGTAAGATATTCTGAGTACATTTATATAGCGACGACGTGTGTTGTGGTTGATTGTTGAACAGACAGTGGATCGGAAAAGTCGTTTACACGAATCCGTCAGAATCCTTCTCCGCCTCAAAGTCCAGGAAAGGTAAAACAACTGATCTGATCTAATCTGATCGGATCCTATCCGATCCAATCCAACTCAACCCGGTCTATCTAACCTAACCTGACCTGACCCGACCTGACCTTATTCTGTTCTGTTCTTTTCTATTCTATTCTGTAATGAATAAGCGAATACCACTGTATTACAATCTACAGATTTTTTTAATGTTTGTAGTTGTGTTGAAACTTGTTCCATTTTTTCTTTATTTTCAGATGAACAGTCGATATAAACAGAACAGCGTGCAATCTAGTGACAACGCAGGTCAGTGAGTTACTCATTACTTGAGATCAGAGACTATGGCGCTACAGAAGCTGTTCTTGTCATTGTTGCAAGTCTTTTGAGACTGTGAACCATATGCAGCAGCTTTTAATTCAACTAAAGAGAGATAAGGCAAGACAATCCATTGGAAAACAACGTAAGGCAAGGCAATATAATGCAAAACAATGCAAGACAAGGCAAGGCAATAATCCATTGCAAAACAAGGCAAGGCGAGGCAAGGCAAGGGAAAGTATTATAATTTCGTTACATTTTTTATATCACAGATGGAGATGAAGTGGAGCCGACAAAACTTCGAGTCAAATACAAAATTGGAAATGTCATCGGAGAGGGAAACTTCGCTACGGTCAAAGAATGCGTCGAAAAGTTAGCTACGTCGTTGATTCTTTCCATAAACATCCGTTTCTTTACCTTTTTCCTTCTTCCCTCTCCATTTCTCTTCTCCTGTCCTCTGCCCTCTCCTCAGTTCTGCTCTGCTCTGCACTCCTCTGTTTTTCTCTCGTCTCGTCTCGTCTCCTTTCCTTTCCTCTCCGCTGCTCTCCTCTTCTCTACTGACATCGCTTCTCCTCCCGTGGCTTCACTTCGACTTACAGCCCTTGAAATGGGTGCACTTTCAGAGCACGGAAACTGTTCTCTACTGTTCTGTTCTCTGCCCTCTCCTCAGTTCTGTTCTGCACTCTTCTCAGTTCTGTTCTGCACTCTTCTCAGTTCTGTTCTGCACTCCTCTGTTTTTCTCTCGTCTCGTCTCCTCTTCTCTACTGTCCTTTCCTCTTCTCTCCTCACATCGCTTCTCCTCTCCTCCCGTCGCTTCGCCTTGACTTACAGCCCTTGAAATGCGTGCACTTTCAGAGCACGGAAACTGCAGTTTGCACTCAAGATCATAAACAAGAAGAAATGCAAGGGTCGCGAGGATACGATTCAGAACGAAGTCTCGATCCTGCGCAGGATCAAACATCGGAACATCGTTCAGTTGATCGAAGAATTCGAGAGTGATACCACGATCTACATGATCATGGAATTAGTTACAGTAAGATGAATTCGTTACGATTTGGCCTATAATAATAAATGCAATCACACGAGATCACATCTACCTCGGGTTCTAAAACTAAATGAAAAAGACAAAGTGGATTTATTAAAATAAAATAAATATAATAATCTAAATTTTCAATAAACAATAAATCCAAACTTGTGAATACAAGGCGGGGGGCTAGATACTCGATTAAATGACACTGATTGTTGAGCCTCGCAATAGGACTATTCTATATCGGACGTTCACGACGGCTGCTTCAAGGATATGGAATTCAGTTTCCAGTTCTGTGCATTCTGTTAGTTCTTTTAATGTCATACGTCTATAAACTTAAGATTCTGTTTCAACTTGATTAACCATCGTAACTTGACCTCTAGTTTTCCAGAGCTATCGGATTTCGACCGGATGTTGATCTCCGACTAATCTAATCTAATCTAAACACTTCTATAGCGCCGTTATCATAATGCCCACGGCATCAGTCGATAATCGTTTCAAGTCAAAAAGTAAAAAATTTGATCATTGACTACGCCTTTGCGTGACGCGACCATTGACTGTTGTTTGGTGTATGATGATAGCGGCGCTTTAGAAATCATTAGATTAGCTTAGATGACTGTTGCGTATATCAGGCTTTCATCATGCCTATGTCAACTGATGCATTCCTGTATTCAAGGGAGGTGATCTGTTCGACGCCATCTCGGCGTCAAGCAGCTACACGGAGCGAGACGCCAGTGGAATGCTGTTCAACATTGCCAACGCCATCGACTATCTTCACTCCATCAGCATCGTTCATCGAGACATCAAACCAGAGAACATCCTGGTCATTCATTCATTCATTCAATAAATCAATCAGTCAGTCAGCCAGTCAGTCATAATTCGTGTAAGATATATAGAAACTGTATGGCGTCTTTTACAAACACTTGTTGGTGCTGAAACATGGCTAACTGACTTGAGCCAACTGCAGTCTTACCTTATCTGCGTTACATAACCTTACCTTTCGTACTTTTCCCATTACCTTACCTTCGCAAATGTATTAACAACGAACCTAATCTCGCTTTACCGTAATATGAATGTAGAGGATTTTGTAATAAATCATGTTGCCATAATTTTACGTATCTTGCCTTTCGCTTTCTTTGTCTAAACCTTGCATACTTGGTATACCTTACTTTATCTTACCTTTCCGTATCTTATCATACCTTACCTAACATACCTTACTCTTTAGCTTACCTTGCATTACTCCATCACACCTAAGTTACTTACTCTTAGCTTAACTTGTCATGCCTTACCTTAACTTACCTTACTATACACTTGTACATTTTAATTTAGCTTACGCTGCCTTAAGTCACCCTACCTTAACTTATCTTGACTTACGTCACTTTAACTTAAATACTTTACCTTAGGTTCAAGAGATGTCGGACGGAACAAAGACCTTGAAGTTGGGTGACTTTGGTCTGGCCACTGAGGTCCATGGTCTCCTCTACACCGTTTGTGGTACTCCCACCTACGTCGCCCCTGAGGTTCTCGGCGAAGTTGGGTACGTTGATCATCTAATCTTTATGACTTCTATAGAGCCGTTTTCAAAATACGCAAGTGGATAATCAGTGCTGCCTTTGTCTTGCGCTAGACATAGAAGAACTGTATTTAAGGTACTTTATTTAAGGTACTCTATTTAAGGTAATCTATTTAAGGTGCTTCATTTAAGGTACTGTATTTAAGATATTGCATTTATGGTACACTGTGTAAGGTACAGTCTACTGTATGTAAGGCAGTGTATGTAAGGGACTTTACATAAGGTACTATATGTAGGTACTGAGTATAAGGTACTTTATCATGGTATGCTGCAGACTTGATTTTATAGAGGAACTATATGAAACCAAGCCGTATTCAGACCATGACCATACCCAGAAAAATTACATATGATTGTATGTAGATATGGTGTGAAGGTTGATGTCTGGGCTGCTGGAGTTGTAACTTACATACTTCTCTGCGGATTTCCACCGTTTGCCAGGTAAGCAGATCTTATTTTGGCTTTTCTTATCGTAACATACCTTACTTAACCCACTCTAATCAAATCTGGATACTGTAGAAAATTGCATAGAAATATGTGCTTATATGTACATATATGTACGTATTTACGTACGTACGTACGTACGTATGTATGTATATATGTATGTATGTATGTAAAGTGAATCTGACAATTTACATAACACATTTTATAGCGTAATAGCGTAATAATGTTCCAATGTTCTTTTCTAGTGAATCGAATGATCGTGAAGAGCTATTCGACAAAATACTCGATGGAAAATTTGAGTTCGTATCACCGTTTTGGGATCATATATCCGGCTCGGCAAAGGTTTGGCACTATGAATTCCTAATCTTACCTTCGTTATCTTGTTTCGCATTCCGTTGCCTTGCCTTAGCTCACTATAACTTACCTTACCTTTGATTACTATATCTTCCCTACTTCCTCTTCCGAATTATTTGATCCGGGCTTGGTGATTGTCTGTTCACATATCTTGCATGAACATTTTGCCTTACTATACCTCACCATATGTTGCCTTATCCTGCGCTACTTAATCTTATCTTACCTAACTATCTTAGCTTACCTTAACTCACCTTACCTTACCCTACCTTACATAACCTTGCCTTACCTAGTCTTGCATAACTTTCTCTTCCCTTCACTTACTCGACCATACCTCAGCTTCCCTTAACTTCCCTTATTTTACTTTCTCTCTTCTAATCTTTACTGATCTTCTCTTACTTTGCATCACCTTATGTTGCCTTACGTTACCTCACCTTGCCTTACATTACAGCGTGTGGCTGAGCTCTGATTTGTTTTGTTGTGGCGCAGGAACTCATAACCAGCCTCCTGGATACAGATGTTGAGAAACGCCTCTCGGCATCCGAACTACTCAGTCATCCCTGGGTTGCAGTGAGTGCTAAGATGCTTATTCGCTTTCTCGTTGTTCATCTAATCATGAATTGATTAACCAAAAGAATAACAGTAAGAACAGTCTGAAGAATATTAAGAAGAACAGTACAAGGAACCTTAAGAAAAGTGAGAAGAGCAGTAAGAAGAAAATTAAGAAGTGAAATAAGAAACAGAATAAAAAGAGCCAAAATAACAGCAAGAGGAGTAAGAAGAGTAAAAGAACGATAAGAAGAACGGTAAAAAGAACAATAAGATGAGTAAAGGAACATTCAGAAGAACAGTAAGTAAGATCAGCAAAAGAAATAGTTAAGACCAGCAAGAAAAGCAGGAAGAAGAGTAAGAACAAGACTAGCACTGTGTTGTTGTTGTTGTTGTTCTAGGATGACAGCGCAGCAGGTGATGAAGACCTTCATGTCTCAGTGGCCAATCGAATCGTTCAGTTCGCCAAGTCGGACAAAAAGTACTTGGCTACCAAGCAGCCCGGAGTGGCAGTCATCACGGTCAGTTCCCGAAGTTTCTTTCTACTGTTGGATCAGTGATCAACTTACTTATTTGCATGCTTCATCAATTTGTTTTCTATTGAGTGCTTATGAAGAAGCTGTTTCTTACGACTTAGCTTTTTTGGAATGTGATCCAAATTCGGATATTACATTTGCGACCACTAGAGAGCAACGCCATCAAGAAGGAATTTGAAGGCGTTATAGAAGTATGCACTTATATACAGTAATATACATTTGTGAGGTTCATTAAAGGCGCTGTATAAATGTTCCGAGATGCATACATACATACATACATACATACATACATGCATGAAAAGCATACACACATATACTTACACATGCATACTGACATACATACATGCATGTATACCAGAGTCACTTAGCCACTGACGAATTAGCTGCCAAAATTTTACTAACACAAAGTCTCAAAGTTATAAAATTCATATGTGTAGACTTTTAAGTGCCGCTATGAATATACTTAATTTTGCATTTTAAGTAGGTAGGCCTAAATCAATGTTTGCAGTGAACTTAAAACGTGCATACTGTTCTGACTGCAGGCGACTGCCCTAGACAAGGGCTCCAAGTTCTTTCAAGGTCGAAAGAATTTCCAGTGCATCTCCGGAAGCGATGAGGTCTTCTAGAGAGGAGGTAGTTACCATGGTAGCCAGTTACCAAGGATACCACCATTAGAGCATGCAGCAACCGCAGACTATTTTCAGTCTTTCTTTGTGCAGCGATGAAGTGACATACAGTTGCATTCTCTTAAAGTGGCGCTAGAAAACTCGTATGCATCATTACGTGATAGTGTGCTGTCTCAGCTATATGTCGCTCTTTGGGGTCAGGCATGTGGAGTGTTTGGGGAGTTGCCACTTAGAAATTGGGTGGAGGAGGATTCAGGCGTCCCCTTGGCACAGTGGCATGTAGCTAAAACCTCTGCATCCGGGGTTCGATTCCCGGAAAGGGATTCTTGGTGGAAAACTGAGAATTCGGCGTCAAACTATGTAACCGTAAAGCGTGGTTGGCCTTTTGCTGGATTGCTGATGTCATGTTTGCTCTTCAGCCGATATAGCCTGTCCTTCAAGCTCATGAACCATGACCCTGAAGGCTTCTAATCATAGATGCGAGCAGCAGCGTAGGCAACTTGTTAGCTAGAGATCCAGCGTCTGGATGAAAAATTGAGGGTTGGCAACCTAGCAAAGAAGGCACGAAGCCCCTAGCAACTAGCGATGTGGAGAGTGTCATAAACTCCCTCAACGGGGTCTTGGGTCAGGTGGTCAGTCAAAATAAAGTACATTGATCAAGGGTTGGCCAATTGTTGGGTCCGAAAATGTTGATAGTGCAATCGTCTGAAATATGATGCTTTGGTCAAACTTTATATGACGTATATGTGACGCAGATGTGATTTTGTAGCGCCGCTACGAAATCTTTATTCTCTGCCAATTTCGTGTCCAGACTTTTGAATTTGTAAGGGTATTTTTGCTTGACTAGATTATGCACTGTGTTCAATTTGTCCGATTATTGATTTGAAACCTGGTGCCAATCGCATTTATGTGTCTATCGCTGTTTTTATCGTGCAAAATTATCGATTTATTTCATTTTTTGGCAATTAGCTAGACCAAGGAGTTTTGGGTAACTGAATGTCATGGTTTGATGGTTCGTTAGAGAACTTTTCAGTTTCTTGAGAATTCAGTAATTTATTAAGTAAATTAAAATAGCTCCTCTTCAAGACTTACAGTAATGCTTGAACACACATTACACGCATTAGTAGATATCTCGAAGAACTACATTATTAATTAATATTATCGGGTAAAGTAGATGGCGCTTGGTGGGTGGGTATCTCTTCATGCGATGAAACCTCCTTGGTTTAGACGGTTTCCGTTTTGTGTTGAAACTTCGTGGATGTTTTTGTGCCTTGGTTCCTCTGTTTCTGTACGTATAGAGTTTAGTTAAAGAAATAGACACAGATACACAGAGATGGACAGAGACGAACACTGAGGCAGAAAGACAGTGAGGGCAACGAGACAGAGACAGAGATAGAATGAGAGAGTGAGTTAGAGAGACGAGACAGAGAGAGAGAGAGTCAGAGAGAGAGAGAGAGAGAGAGAGAGTCAGAGAGAGAGAGAGAGAGAGAGAGAGAGAGAGAGAAAGAAAGAGAGGGTCAGAAAGAGAGAGAGTCAGAGAGAGAGAAAGAAAGAGAGGGTCAGAGAGAGAGAGAGAGAGAGAGAGAGAGAGAGTCGGAGTAAAGAACCAAAGGATCATTCGAGGCATAGAGAAAGGGACAGACAAAAAGAGAAAGAAAATATGTATGAGTTAGCGAAAGAGGCAGAGAGGAAAGGAAGAAGAAGACAGAAAGACAGAAAAAGATAGCAAGAGAGACAGAGAGAGAGAGAGATAGCAGGAGAGACAGACAGCTAGCCAGATCAGGATATAGAAAGGAGGAAGAGAGACAGACAGAACATTAGGCTACAGAGTCAGAGAGACAAAATGGACGGACGGACGGACGGATGGACGGACGGACGGACGGACGGACGGAGGGACGGACGGATGGACGGACGGACGGACGGACGGACTTTTGTTCCGATATCGTTTCTTTGCCAGTGGATTTTGATTAATCAGTTTGTTTCTGGTCCAATGTTGCATCGCCAATATACTTTTCAAGAGCAGAGTTTCTTATCCGTTCCCTTTGCGATTGCAACAAAACTTAAAACCAATTGTAACATAGCATTTATGTAGCGTCTCCGTTTATGACTCGTTGCTCCAATCGATACACAGCATGCCTTGAGAACTGAAGTTGAGATCCAATGGGTGCAGGTTCGAAGCCTGCAGAGCGGACTCTACGGAGCGCCATACCTTTCCTTGGTGTGTTTACATTACCACATCTACCCGCCCCTATCGTAATTTAACTTATCTTAGCCTACACAACATTATCTTAAATTTCATTACCTTGTAATAGATTGTATTACCGTTCTTCTATGCGACTGCTGACTGACGTCTTGTGATTATTAAAGTGGCGCTGCAGACGTTCTGTGTTTCGAAAAGCAGTGGCCTATGAAATTCTTAGGCAACAGACCGTGCCCGAATTCTACTCAGTAAATTCGATCTCGCAATATTTGGCTTACAGACAGAGAATTACCGAATCGATTAAAGTGTGGCACAGCTGTGCTTATGTCTTCTAGACATTCATGCTTAAGAGCATTTTTCAGTCCAGCTATTTTGAGACATAAATTTAAAGAGTGAGACATAAATTTAAGGAGTGAACTTGATACTTTGACCCTAAATTCTCTATTTACGACCAGCACTTATGGTGACGATACTGTCAGTGCACTTCAATATAGCTACGATGACGTTTGTAGAGTAGCACATAGTGTACACTACTCCCGTCATAAAACATAGAGGGGAAGGGTAATTTCAGGTGTAAGTTTCAATTCGTATGCAACGTTTTCAACAGCGAGAGCTCTACCGGTAAGTCACAGTGCCAAATGGGTGAAAGCGAGGCACAGAGTGCAATATATATATATATATATTATATTATATTATATTATATATATAGTTTATTAGCAAAGAAGTGAAGATTTGGAATTTAAGAATTGAAAAATCGGCCACTACCCCTATCACACTTCTTGAACTGGCCGAATGGATGTGGATTAAGTTCGAATGAATGTTTCGTACAGAGCACAAGGTGAACGTGCCAAAGACTTTCTCAAGAATGTTCTAGGGAAAGGAATCTGTGCGTGTATTCAGTGGACCGTGACTGACCAGCAGTTTCTGCATTATGAGCAGACTAAGTGATTGGTCATCATAGGGACAAGGTGAGATACTTTATACAGGAGAGACCCATTCGAAGTGTACGTATACGTTTATTTTTTATTTTTCCTTATTTTTATTTATTTTACCAAATGATGATGATGACGATGACGACGACGACGATGATGATGTTTCATGTATCCAAGAATTTAAAGCGCATTTTCAGAACCTTTCAAAAACAAATATATGGTTAAATAATTGGTCTAAACAGTTGCCACTTACAGTATGGGGAACAGAGAACCCTGTTTGTGCGGCACTGTGGTCTATTCTGCAGTGATCTAGATCTGAAATCCAACGACTGCGGTTTCGAGCCTGCTGATTAAACTCAATGTATCGACCCCGGACAACTTGTTTGCGCACACCTGCTTCGTGCCCAAAAATTCAGATTTACTGACCTTGCGCGCCTAATAAGTGCAATGAACTTTAAAATGATAAAATAATAAAATAGCATAATTAAAAAATAACAATACTAAAAGAATATTACCGCGGCCTATATTCGAAATTTCAGAGCAAGTCTTCTGTCATAATATTTTAACGACTTGTTTTGTGTTGGTTACGAGATGTCGCCACGAACTTTAATTTTTATAGCACTGACCTTTGATCACACATCTTTTGATAAGTGTTTATGAACCGCAAAGCACAATTTCTATAAAGTGGCTCTACTGACTGGAATTTAAACGTCACAATTAGACTTAATAAAAACCATAAAAACGAAGTTGTTTTGTTATGGAGGTGGGTAGTCATTGTCCTGTTTCTCTCTTTCTATGTCTGTCTGTCACTTCATCTCTGTCTTTGTGTTGCTTTACCTTTGTGTGTTCGTTTCTGTGTGTCTCTTCCATTCACTCTGTCTTTCTCTATCTCTCTGTTCTATCTGTTTAGCTATAGCCTTTCCATTTTTGTCACGCTTTCTCTGTCTCTGTCTCTGTCTCTGTCTGTGTCTCTGTCTGTAGTCCTGAGTCTTTCTATCTCTGTTTTTATCCATATCTCGTACTTCTATCTTTCTCTCGGTAACTCTGTATTTTGTCTCTGTTTTTGCCTGTCTTTCTGTCTAAATGTCTACTTATCTTACTGTCTGTCGCTCGGCTTTATATACTAGTCCAATGACCTTGTATACATTCGACCAATTTGAACTTTACACTCGGATTAATTCATGTTCTCGTTAAAAGCATTCCAGTTTTGAGATCGACGTGATCACATACTTTTTATGTAAGCAATAAATATAAATTTATATATATTTGTATATAATGAGTACATTCGTATATTTTTAAACTTTTGTGAATCGGAATCAGACTTTGTTGGAAGTGAAAAGAAATAATAAGGTGAGTGGCTTGATCAATTCTATCATCATCATCATCATCATCATCGTCGTCGTCTCTTTTTAGGGTGCATGCAGCTACTACCGGCCGTAAAACAAAAACCAGCATGATATCAGAGAAACAAAGACGTCAGCCCGGACGTCGTCTGGATAAACAAAGTTTACGTCCCCAACAGAGAAACCGAGGCTGGGTCGAAAAATGGGCGAAAAGCCCATGGACTCAAAGAAGAAAGACCGTATAATGCACCTGCTATTGTCCGGATGAATATGTTTCATCTTCTTTGTGTTTAGTTTGTACAGCGCCGATACGTAACGATCGAGATCAGTGATCGATGGCTCTAAATCTATATGGGCGAAGGACTTGCTTTCGGTTGCAACATCACAAAGCAGAAACAATGCTCATAGACATGCGCGCGCTAGAGAAAACTCTGTACATTTACATTTACAGTATTCGTATGGTGCAACAAAGATTCATTTTTGTCAAAATTCCTATTAAGGCCACATTACTGTGACTGGATATATACCGCAGTCGTCGGCTTTCTTGCCAGACAGTTAATGCATCTGAGCGGGTCTGGTTATATTAGTGTATGTTCTGTTTAGACATAACTTTAGGAGTGCCACTACCTGGTTTTGGCGACTTGTATACCGCGCTGTTACTGAAGCCAAATTATTTTTATTCTAGGCCCAGACATGCTACCGGGTCAGGAGACCGTTGGAGAGGTCAACGCTGCGCTAGACATGAACGAAACCAACCCAAGTCTGGGGAACAGTCCCTTTTTGACGTCATCTTTGCTGACCAATCACAAACACCACCCGACGTCATCCCAAGACGTCAACGTCGACAGCGCCGTGACGTCAGTGTCGTCTGCTTCTACGGCATGCAGCGCAATGTCATTGTCAACTTGTGTGATATCATCCACCACAAATACTCTCTGTCACCGTATGAAGTCATCGTCAACGGATACGGTCGATCATGGCGTGGCGTCATCGTCTGCGCTTAACGGCAACGTGACGTCATCACCAACGTTCCCTCTCGGTCACGGCATGACGTCAAATTCGGCGATCTTTCTCGGTCAGACTGCTACGTCATTTTCCAAATTCGACTACCCGATGACGTCTTCGCCATCAGCGGCCGCTCAGGTCAATGCGTACGGGTCCCCCAGTGCCACCAATCGGGGGATTTGCCATCTGGGGCGGAAGCTGGCACGGGTCTTTTCTCCTCGGCAGGCCTTCGAAGAGCTGCGTGATCCCATGTTCTGGCACGACGTGATCGTCGAGGCTGTCCTGTGCATGTACTACGAATGCCTCATCATCTGGATCTCAGTGACCTTCGATAAGTCCATCTATAAGCCGTCGATCACCCACTTTGGCCTGTATGCCGGGTTCTTTGTGTTCGCCTGTATCGAAGGATGGGGACCGCTGTGTGGTGCCTCCGTCAATCCAGCCAGGACTTGGGCTGTCTTCCTCGCTGGAAGAATGACCTTCATCAAAGGTTTGTCTCCTAATCTATTCTTAATCTTAATCTAACCTAATCTAATCTAATGCCCATACCAATGCCTACTCTAATCTGTAAAATCTATGATGCCTTTATCGTGTGCACAAGGCAGCTTCTAAGCAAAACTGAATTCTATAGTCACATTCCTTTGGACATATGTCATCTAGTATAGTCTATTCTAGTCTAATTTGTTCTTAGATCGATCACGTGTTTTAATATATGGTAACGTTGTTACATTGTTGACGTTGGTGGTTGCAACAGTGGTGGTTGTGGTTGTGGTGGCAGTGGTGGTTGTCGAGGAATGTAGTAAGATCCTCTGACAAGATAATCTGGATGATTTCAAAGTATTGCAATATACAGTACAATACAATACAACATCATATATTGTCTCTGTAAGACATAAACGTGATTTGGACTTTGGGACTCGGATCAAATACTTTTCGATTACTATTACTATTGTTGTGGAGGTGCAATAATTTATATTAATTCGCAATAGCGTTTTAGAAGCTCTTAGATTACGATTATTGCTACCTTAGATAAAATCTGCCATGTTTTCTGCTGTTTGACAGCTCTGGTTTACACTATTGTGGAAGTGGGCGGAGCTGCTGCTGGTACAATGATTGGCTACGGGTAAGCGGAAACAGATTACATATTTAGCATTGATTTACGACTCTCGGAATATTATTGTGGCCTCAGACAACTTTAGCGCCACCTTGTGATTAACTTGGGCTCAGCAAGAGCTTGGATAAAAATTGTTGCAATAGGCCTATGGTGGTCTGTAAATTTAGGAAGTTCAAAACTAATGTAAGATGATCATAAGAAAAAGAAAAAAGGAAAAGGAAGAAGAGGACGTGAAACAGAAGGGGAAGGAGTGGAAGAGAAAGAAGAGGACGACGACGTTGATGATGATAATGAAGATGAAGACTAGGACAATCCTACTGCTGTTGCTGTTGCTGCTGCTGATGATGATGATGATGACGACGATGTGCGTATGCATGTTTGTGTGCATGTATTTTTCAAGACTTTTATATAGCGCCTTTTAAGAACATATCGAGTACACAATGATGATGATAATTATAATGATGATGGCGACGACGACGATGATGATATTTTATGTATTGTTAGTCTGACGCCGGCGAATGCGACCAATCAGATAATTCCTCTGCTTCCTGGGGCAGGAGTGACGGCAGTACAGGGAATGGCGATCGAGGCCATTCTGACCTTTAACCTCATATTTGTCGGTTTGGTCCTTGGTCAACCGAGAGGTCATCCGTCGGCCATTACCAGCTTGACCATTGGGTTCTGCGTCGGTACAGGAGTCATGGCGGCGGTAGGGTCACCCATCAAACACTCGTCCTTGAACTTTGTCTAGTAGAAGCATCGATACTAGTGTCTAATGTACGTGGCTCATACGTTTAGACATAGACTAGGATTTGTTTCTTCGATCTGTTGGTCTAATTAATCTTAATCAATACTAATGTGTAATGTCTAATGTCTCATACGTTTAGACATACGCTGTCACCTCACCATGGTCAAGGATTTGGTCTTTCGATCTATTGGTCTAATCAATCTGAATTAATCGACGATATTTTATGAAGATGATGATTACGAGGACGCATATGCAAAAAGCATTTTATCATGTTAGTTACAACGAGCATATAATGATGTATATATATATGAATGTTTGTATAAGGCCTTTATAGATCCAATCAAAGGCGCTATACAATTAATTAATTAATTGTGGTTGTTGCATGGTTTCGTAGGGAACTCATACAGGTGGTCTGCAGAATCCGATCGTTGCCTTTGGGCCGGCGATCATTTCTGGAAACTTCAGAGACCACTGGGTTAGTCGCTTGCCCAGACTTCTATTTTATTCGTTTCCTCATTGCATTTGGGACGCGGTGGTGTAGTGGTATGGTCTGTGCCTCGTAACCGGAGGGTCGCGGGTTCGAATCTGCCTAAAGCCACTGCGCAGCGACCTTGGTCAAGTCGCTCACCCGCAATTGCCTGTGAGGAAGGCAACGGTAAACCACCTCAATCATCTCATCCCCGGGTGACATAAAGCAAATGAACCTGCCTTCGGGCAGAGAACTCATCATCATCATCTTCTTCTTCTTCTTCTTCTTCTTCTTCAAGTTCTCTCCCCCTCTGGGCAGGTTCCAAAGGCGCCATTCCATTCCTGATGTTGTTGGTCCTCCTCCTCCAGTTTACCGTATCCGTCCACCATCATCCGGCCTAGCAGCGTTTGTCTAGGTCTTCCTCCTCTTTTCTTTCCCTCCATTCTTCCCAAATAATGAACTAAACGTCAGTAAATCTGAATCTGTGAAGTACAACTTGTGCATGGTAGTCACACACAGTCTGCTCAGCAGGTTCGAACCCGCTATCGTTCAGTTAGCCTACAGATCCAGCGCTCTACCGAGTAGACTGCTGTATCTGTCTGTCAGTCAGTCATCAATCAGTCAGTCAGTCAGTCAGTCAGTCAATCAGTCAGTCAGTCAGTCAGTCAGTCAGTCAGACAGTCAGTCAGTATTTGCTGTTTTGTTATAGTTGTACTGGGTTGGTCCATACCTTGGCTCAACGGTGGCCACTATTTTCTACCTTCTACTGAAAGTCGTACGCGATGCTTACGAACCGAAAACCAAGACTGCGGCCGATGCAAAGGACAAACAAGGTACTAAACTCTGACCAGATTAATCTAATGTAAAGTCTAGATCTTATTTGATCAATTTGATCTATTCAGTAGCGCGCTGCGTCTGTAATCCAACGATTGGGAGATCGCACCGGCTGAGCGGACTCCGTGTACCCTGGACAAGTTGTTTGCGCACACTTGCCTCGCGCCTCAGATTAAGATTTACTGACCTTGCACGCATAATAAGTACAATAAATAAATAAATATATATATAAATAGATAATGCATTATAACTGAAAATTTCTATAGCGCCTTCTTCGTGCATTTTGAAGGCTAGGCTAAACTATTTTAGATTTCGTTGGAACTACTACAGTTTCATCTGTAAGTAAATAATGGTTAAATACCTGGATTGTCTACCACTGGCGGGTCCTCACGCACACGTAGAACGTATATTGTTTCTAGATAGACAATGTAATGTAGTGTAACAGAAATTTATAAAGCGCCTTTCAAGCACACCCCGAAGGTGTTAATATGTATGTACAGTACAACATACTTTTAGTTAATTTTCCGCAGCATGAAAGAATAACTGATTAAAAGATTCTTTGGTCCATCAATAGCTCTTTACCAGCTAAGGAAATCATCAACAAATTTTATTAATTTTTAATACTGATTATCAATCGATTGATGAATTGATTGATTGATTGACTGACTGACTGAATGACTGACTGACCGACTGACTAATTTTTCTATTAGTATTTTTGTCGTTTACCAGAAACACAAGATGTATCCACTCGTTTATGACAGATTTTACAACCCCGTACAGCTGAAAAATTCCAGTATTTTGACGGATATTTACCTCCAGGGAATGGACAAAAGACTGAGACTCCTTCGATCAGCTCTTGCCACAATTCTCTTTGATCGGATCAAGGATCTTTCGGAGCGGAACCTTTTTCTCTAAGGCGCCAAAACAACTGCCTCAGAAGCGATGACGATGATGATCATGTTGTTGTTGTAATTATTATCATTGATGTTGTTGATGTGGACGATGAAATTTGTATTGTTCTTGTTGGACGATAATGATGATCATGATGATGGCGATCATGATGTTGCTATTGTTGATGTTGTTGTTGCTGCTACTGCTGATGATGATGACGATGATTATGAGATTATGATTACGATTTACAGAAAATCTTCACTTACGTTTATGACCGGGGATATGGCAAGAACTGGTTGACCTTTGACTCATAGTCTAGGTCAGGGTTCAGTCTGCGATTAACGTTCAGGCCTGACGTAACCAGTTGAACTCCTACCCTTCAGAGTCAGAGATGAGACTTAACACTGGCCTTAGAGTCGAGGTTAAACCTGAGGGAGCGCAGAAGGTACCAGAAGCTCGTGGTATACATCAGAGACCAGGGACCGAATTAAGAGCGGTCCTTTGGGCGAGATCCCGTCAGCCGAGCGCTCTTTGTGCCACAGATGTGACTAGGCCGTCACGCGTGTTTGATTTCGCCGTTAACTGTCGCAGTCGTAAAGGTTTCCTGATTTTGGACGCGACAACTGAAACCCTACAAACCAAGAAATACCTGAAACCTTTCTTTCGGCGCAGAACCCTCCCTCCATTTCTCCCACCCAATTCCACAGCACCCCTTCCAATCCCGGCTTTCTCGCGGCTCCTTTAGCAAAAGCCCAACAGCTCCTCTGACTGGTAGGAATTTGCATTCATTCAACGGACAGCAACTCAATTACCGCGTCTGACGTTTGTCGGGTTGGAGGCTCAACTGAACGCCGTCTGCATTCTTGCAAGTAACGTCAATATAAATGGGTCGTACGCGAAACAAGTGAGAGACTACCGTTTAGACCGATTTTAGTATAACATAGGCCATCAGGCCAATCCATTACACTGTTCTCAGACTTTGTTTTTCAATGGCTCATCATCAATGGCTTTCAATGCCGTGACGTTAACCATTGCATCCAGGGTTAGAATCCCGGCTTTCTTGTGAAGGTAAGGTTTAGATAAGGCAATGTGCAGAACATAAGTAAAAGCTGGGTAAAAGAATGTAAGGAATGCGTCAGTGAACTCTGCCCCTGTCTCTAGTCAGCCAAGTAGACGACCATTGTGTTTCGCAACGCATTGGAATATGCTGGTCCTGCTTCCGTGCGACGATGCGAGCTCATGGTACTGTCTTTCTTCTTCCTTTGGTACTTCGTCTGGTACTGCTTCTGATACTGCTTTTCTTTACTTCGTAAATCGCAAGGTACTCTTTATGCTACTGCTTGCGTTACTACATGCACTGCATTCACACTGGTACTACCTTCTAATATTCCTCCAGAAACCTTGCGGGTACTTCTTTTGGTACTGCCTTTGCTACGACTTACAGTACTGAGTGCGTTTTGTTGTTGGCTGCAGTGAGAAAGGGACCAATGGGCAAAAGCGAAATGTCTGGGGACAATGTATGTCTTCACAGGGAAATAGTCTGAACCGTTGGGAGAGAAGTTTCCCTTTCCTCTCCTAAAACTCCCCCCTTGTTGCGTCTCTGCGACATGTAATCCTGGCTTATGAAACGCCACGGCATATAATAAGGTTACCCGAGCTCTTTACTACCCTCCAGTTTGTCTGTGACCTCTGCGAGGCATTTAGTGTGACGTGACGTAGACAAATTTGCCCCTCTTAAGGGTCGCAGATTTTACGCCGGTGTACCCTGAAGGGCACGAGCTAAAGCCCCATTCTTCGCTGTTCGCTGACCCGTGCTTTGCTAGCACCGCACTGCAAGTCAATTCGAACGCTTGCGTGTGATCTTTGTATTATACGCAGCCTTTGTTAGAGCTGTATCTTTAACCAACAAGAGAGGCAGCCATTATTTATTTGTTTATTTATTTCACTTATTATGTATATTGTTAAATACGGCGTATAGGGTAGGACCGAGTAGTCTGAGTTGTTGCACGCCTTCGGTATATTTTGGCGGGATATCCAACCTTATAAAAGGTATTGTGTTGAAGATTAGCTTCGACTGGATTTTGGTTTTGGTCCTCGTCGCTGTTTTCTTGCTTATCTCTTCCGATTAGTCTTATTTAGTCTCCTGCATGGATAAATTGTTTGGTTCTTCTGAGTCGTTTTGCCTTTTTGATTCTCTTTGAGCCGTTTTTCGTCACCGTCTGTTGGTGGTCGATGTGTTTTTCTTCTTGGGAGGTTGTTCGCTGGTTTTGTCGCCCCCTGAGGTCGACGGTTTTCCTATGCGAGTCATTTTCGCTTCTAATAAAACAGTCTAACCTAAAGCTGATATATTCCTCCATATCTCTAGACAACCTGCAACTTTATATTTATTTACTGTACTTGTAATGCTTACAGGGTCAGTAAATCGGAATCTGAACCGCGAGACAAATACTATGGACTTACATGGTTATGTAAGTGCCAACGACGTCATTTTCTTAGACTCGGCGTATGAGAGCAGATGGCTAATCTTCTCCCTTGCCGCCTGATCTTCCGACCGACGGTGTACGGTTAACGAAGTCATCCTGTAACTGAAAAAAGAAATAAGCATATTAACTAAAAACGATAATGACAGAATCGGTGCCATTTTCATGATTGGGATCATGTTTTGATCATCGTCATCAATTCCCCTTTATTATCACATTCACATGATCATTATTTGCATGACCACCACATTTCCCTTGACAACATGATCATAATAGAAACATAATCATTATATGAACATGATCATCATATTAACAATCATCATATAAACATGATCATTACATGAACACATGATCATCACATGATCATCACATGCGCATGTTCGTTACTTGAATCATCGTCATAGTGATCTTATCGGTTCCACGTTTCTGGTTCACTGATGCATATCACAAGTCCATCAACCACACACATACATATTTACATATACAGTATATATAACATGGATACATATGTGATAGGCCCATATATTTAGACGATAATATACATATATATAGAGAATATACACAAACAGATACAAATATATATATATATATATAGACATGGTAATATACATATATACAGAACATCTGCAAATATAATGTATATACATTAGATATCATACATTTAGATATCATAATACATAGGCCAAAAACAGACATTTTATATTATATGTTTATATGTTTATATCATCCGAAAGATAAATCTAAATATAAATGAACATTATGTACATATAGACATACATATATATATATGTGTGTGTGTCTGTGTATCATAGATACCTATTAAGTGTATCGAAGTATGTTTTGGAGGTAATACATATATATATATATACATAGCAGCTCTTCAAACTGATGGATTGCGAACCAGAGACCAAATGGTTTGTTTAGATCTTTTTGACCACACAGTATATATGCAGAACCCTGATTGTCAACACCTTTTAATATGTATACATAGATACAGTCAACTTAGTACATATATGTGGATGTGTGCTGTATGCATATATAGTATATGATATATTTAGTCTAAAGTATATACTTATAAAATGCTTATTAGACTAAACTATGAGACTAAAACGAAGGTCTAAAAAGTCAGGCCTATATACTGAAAAGTAGGCCTCTATAGGCCTATGTACACCTATATGCATCTAGGCCTGTGATATAGACAGCCGATTGGTTGAGACGCGCTTTCGAATACTTTCACAAAACGTCATTGATTCGATTCCAATGCTTATTTCAGTGCATTGCACTGTGAACTGTATCGTATTAATTGAAAATAATAATTAATTAATACGTATATATATTTTCCGCGAATGTACGAGGTTAAGTTGGTAGCTGTTGCTGCATATGATTTTATTTTGATAGATTGCTCGTTAATTCTCGTATGTTCGGACTTCTAATGTGTCTGCATTTCGGAGTTTTGAACATTCAACCATCTTGAACCGCCATTTTGAATCGGTCGCATATAGTAAGCTCCCCTCTGCACTGTGTTGTCGACCGTCAGTCATGGAGAGGTCCTAAGACCAATCGACCGCATATATGCCTGTCATGCACTGACATGTGGTGGCCCGAGGGACATCCTGCCGCGGCGTCTTTTACCATCAACGTAAGGATGCCAGTCGGTGAGTTAACTGTGGGTTGCGGACTTCATCGCTGTCGTCATCCGTCATCTCCGAATCAACGCAGACTAGATATTCTGAACATGGTGCTAACTGCCAATTCTGGATGGGACTGTGTTGACTGGGTTCCACGTGTGTGCGAGAACCTACCAGTGGTGTCTTTTCTAGTTTTCTGGTAACTGTTTGCTTACTTAACGAATTCTTTGTTCTTAATTACTCCAAAACAATTTACGTAGGCTAGCGGCTATAGGTAGCACACTTCTGAGGTACTTAACAGACGCTATGTTCCGTGTCCTGACGCATTCAATCATACATACATACATAGATACATACATACAGTCATACATACATACATGTATAATATTGTATAAGCATTGTTATGTATTGCAATGAATGGCCTTATATTGCATCACAGGATGGGTTACATTACTGTACTGCACTATACTGAGCGTCATGTGCAGTAATGTATCTATGTATCATGTGTATATAAGCAAGTATGCAAGTATACCGCTGTAGAACATATATATATATGTGTGTTTATGTTTGTATGCAAACATGTATATCATATTCACCTCTGTTTGCTGCTGTCCAACTTGGATGATGAATAGCTCAGTGTTCACTGCATCAGTGGCAGGAGTCCGAAGTTAATGAGGCCTGTTATTGCCACCCTATGGACGTCTGACGTACTTGCAGGGACAGTGAAAACTTCCGTTGAAACGACTGCTCTGAGTTTCTATGAAACGCCATCGTAGGATACTTTTATGCACAGGTGTCGCTATTTTGCCTCTGCGTCCAGGGTTTGAATTCCGGTACAATTAGTTGTTGAGCCATGAACCTCTGATGAAAGGTTGTCTCGTTGTTGAATTGCTGTTGTCATGCTTGCGCTTCAGCCGAAACTCGTTCAACCCAGGACCACGCCTCTCAGGACTAATATTACCAGAGGCTTATAATTACTTGCTTATAGTTACGATGGTAATGACCCGGTACTTATCAGTCATAACCTTACATTACCTTACCTCAACTTACTTTACTATATCTTACCATACCTTACCTTGCCTTACCTTACCTTGTCTCAGCTCACCTTGGGCCAGGACTTATTCACAGAGTACTTTATTGTATTGCCTGAGAGTGCAGTATATTGTACTGTATTGTATCGTATTGTATCGTATCAAGCTGTACATCGGCGTACTTCATTTAATTTTAAGGGCCTTCACAAAGTTTTCTAAATTATGTAACCTTTGATGAATTGCTGCCTTCTAGAAGCGCTCCCTCAGATCGAACAAGCGTAAGGCCCTGCTTAGGTCGATGTGCAAGTGCCCTGCAGCCCTCGTAGTACCGGAGCGAGGCGGGTCCTCCGTGGCCCATTTTGGGGCCTGCGCGCACCCAAGCAAGGCCGTCCGGTCTCGCACAAACCAGTTCTATGTGCTCGCCTTTGTTGGGACAAGAGAATCACAGGGGCAGTTAGGCAAAGGTATCTGTGACATAGATTGTTGTGACGCCCGAGCCATCATCTTATAAAAAAAGCACAACGCTCCGAGAGTCGAAGCTTAGTTCGGATAATACAGTCTTCTATAAAACAATAGAAGTGACGCGGTAACGATCTGCTCTGTTCTGAACTGATTTAATCTATTCTATTCCATTCTAATGAAGATAAGGCATTTGTGTTCTTCTATTCTGTTCTAGTGGTTTCTATAGAATAATCATAATGCACAACATTTCAATTGATGATTACACTCAGGGCTGGCGTCAGAGTATTTGGCGACCTAGGCGAACGTGTCGCACTTACCGGCGGTAATTGCGATAACTAATTAATATTAAATTAACTAAGTTAATATAACCTTCACACAGGAATGCAGCCGCACGCTGCATCTTTAATTTAGTATCATCGTTCATTATAATCATCTACGAATCATTATTACTTTTAATTAAAATAAAATAATTTGTTAATAATTTTTAAATTTTCGTATAATTAATTTATTAATAAATTGTGGCAAAATGGCGGCAATATTTTAAAAAATATTTCTTTATGTAGCTTTTCTGCCGCACCCCAGAAATGTGCCCCCTAGGCGGCCGCTTAGTTCGCCCAGTGGTTAAGCCGGCCCAGATTACAATTCAAGTGAAACTGTAGTAAAAAAGCGAAGCCTTTGTCGAGACTCAGTCGAAACCCAGTGGGTAGGGGAAACCAGAAGTGGATGCGGTGACATTTAAAAACTAACAGAACGCAAAGAAAGATGGATATTTGCTGGTGAAATATACATGGTAACCGTCTTTGCTATTGATGTTAGTCCTGGCTATTAAAAATGTTCAAAACAGGCTGTCTGGATGTTGATACACATGTTAATGTCTGTGTTTGTGTTATCGAGGCTGTCTGGATTTTGATACACATGTTAATGTCTGTGTTTGTGTTATCGAAGGTATTCTGTTTACAAGACCCTCCCTAACTGACTAAGATCTAACGTCATTAAACCAGGTTATTTGGTGCCCGGTACTGAACGATCGATATTGCAAGCTCCTTGCAAATATATTCTGCGCGTAGTATTGATATACAGTATACTATAGTCTTGTAGGTTGATGAACTGCGGTAAAATAGTTTTAAACTGAGCATTAGGCTCAACACGAGTTACTTTAATTGGATTTGTGAAGGAGCCTCATCAATCTTTTGCATTTTAAATGATTAGATTATGTTGTATTGTATTTGATTGGATGACATGGGTTACTGTAGATGAGACTGGATTGATCAGTGACAAAATGGACGTTCCCTTCCCTTCTCGTCCTTTTCATACTGTACATTCTCTGATGTCATGTAATCTCACCTGACCATTATATTACTTACCTCGCCTGTCAGTAACTTGCCATACATTTCTTTATCTTACCTTATCTTGCCTTGCCTTACCTTATCTGAACTTGCCTCTTTTAGATTCCCTGAGCTGTCGGAGAATGTCATCGCCTGGCAGCAGCGTCATAATGACCGACAAGCGAGGTAGCCTGCGTGACGGCGTCAGCTCTCCCATCGCCATTCCTCACCGACCGACCTGGAAGTCCTACCTGCGAAAGGAACGCCTCCGACAGTGGCTCTACCCTCGCGAGTCGATCGACGACCTTCTCAACCCCGTCTTCTATCGTGACGTCTTTGTCGAGTGCGTCGTCAGCGCTTACGTCATGGCCTGCGTCATCTGGGCTCTGATGTCGTTGCACAGGGAGTCTTATAAACCGAACACGACCCACTTCGGACTTTTTGCTGGCTTCATCATTATGCTGATCATCGAAGCTTACGGACCTATTTCTGGGGCGCCAATCAATCCAGCTGGATGTTGGGGATTCTTCATCGCTGGAAGGATATCGCTGGCACGCAGTAAGTCTGTTGCCATACTCAAATATAGTTCAATCATTTCTCTATCACCGTTATCATACATGCACATGCATCAATCGATGGCCATTTTGAGTGAAATCGGAGTCAAAATTAATAATCCGTTGGAGAAGATTGGCCGAAATCGTTACATAAGAGAAGCTAGAAGTCAGGCTACAGTGGGTAGGCAATTTGAAACAGATGAATTTTAAGTTTAGATCTAAATGACATGAAACAACTGGCAGAAAATTCTGTCAATCTATTGCCGAAACGCATGTTCGCAATGCTGTAAGGGGTGTTGAGAAGGAGCAGATTGTAACTTCTTCATGTATTGTGTGGAGGGAAAGATTTGACGACCCTTTTAATTTTTTACCCTCGAGACATGTGAGGACCGAACTGATGTGCCGAATATTTCTGAGGACCTATTTCCGGCCAGTTTCTCTACGTTTCTCTGGCTGTTTCCATACTTGCTGCCTTTTAAAGACATTTTTGTACCTTTAGGTTTCCTATATTCCGTCCATTTTCTTTACCAGCATTAGGCCTATGACAGCCGTCTGTGGGCAACCATCGCGAAAAATAGGCTTGCCACTGAATGGATATGCTTAGATGTCTGGTACCTTAAAGCTTTGGACAGAATTGAAGAAAAAGAAGACCAAACCCTGCGAGGCAGCCATGGGTATGAAGTGTGCGAGACAGTCTTAACCTCGGCACATGCGGTTGGCTATACGCCCCTTGCCGTCAGATCTTCCCACCGACAGCGCACGGTTACTGGCCTGGTTAGGTACATTTGTTAAAGCGTACGTCAAGGCAACTCTGTGTGTGAGGATGCCGGTTTGCATACCGATAGTGTTTATGTTACAGAGATTTTAAGCTCGGGCTATCACGGTCCGTACATGGGAACCTGAAATGGCGTGGCCCCCATTCAAACGGTAGGCGGTGGACAAAAGATCTCACCCCATCAATTCATTGAAAAATTATCAGGGTCGAGGCCATACGGTCGCTACTGAAAAACATGTAAATTTACATTTACTCATTTGATAGCTGAGTTCGTCACTGGAGCAGAAATCTAAATTAATTTTCTGTCCTTGCGGTGGTTTGAACCCCCGAACTCTGAGTTGTTAGTGTAGGAGGATCTAAACTGCCGAGCGAGAGTTTCCCTGTACAAATCGTATCCAGTTTACCTTAACTTACACTTCATGCCGGTTGATATAAGGCCCTCAACTCAGAAACCAGTAAACACTTAGAAAAGCTGTCAAAACAACGGCTCGGATAGTGAAAATATAGGTCAAATGATTAGCTGGCCGATATATGTGGTATACACAACACCGAGTGCGTGTCGGGCCACGACTATAGCAACGCATAAAGTACTTGATTTAAATGCCTACGATTTACGAAATAAAGAAAAGCAGTATCAGAAGTAGTACCAGACGAAGTACCAAAGGAAGAAGAAAGACAGTACCATGAGCTCGCATCGTCGTATGAGAGCAGGACCAGCATATTCCAATGCGTTGCGAAACACAATGGTTGTCTACTTGGCTGTCTAGCGACATGGGCAGAGTTCACTGACGCATTCCTTACATTCTTTTACCCAGATTTTACTTATGTTCTGCACATTGCCTTATCTAAACCTTACCTTCAAAAGAAAGCCGGGATTCTAACCATGGATGCAATGGTTAACGTCACGGCATTGCATGGCCATTGGTAAGCAAGATATGTTGCCCATTTTATTCAGCAACATCGCAATTTTGATCGCAATTATTGCACTCGCTCATCGGACTCCGTGACTCTTGCTGTAGCCAAAGCCAGAACGGCAGGCCTATACTGGGAGCCTGGGCCTTCTCAGTCGCTGGCAAGTTTCCTTGGAATTCATTGTACTTTAATATATAGTTGTACTGTCCGCTTTGAGTTTCCGTAGTATTTCAAGTTTGGGCTGAAGTCTCATCTTCTTTAGGTTGTTCATCCTTCGCAGTTTGTCTTCCGGTCTCTGGGACCTCATGGATATCGACCTATGCTCTCTAAAGGACTGTGATTTCGGAATGTGCACTTGCTTAGAAGCGACCAGCTATGTGACTTGTTCTACTCCGAGCCGACTATGTGTGGCTCTCTGAATGCGTTAGAAGAAAAGCAACCATTTAAACAGCAGCCCTGATGAGTTTAACTTTATGGCCTTTAAGCAAACCCTGGGGAGTTTAACTTTATGCCCTTTAAGCAAACCCTGGGGAGTTAAACTTTATGCCCTTTAAACATCAGCCCTGAGGAGTTTAACTTAGTGTAATTGCTAGCTTTGTATCCCAGTAAACCAGCTGCAGCTGCTAAAATAGGAAAAGAGGAACAGCAGAAACAGTGTCATGTCCACTCTAATTACTATTAATAAGTAAAAGTAATTATAGTAGTAACTGAAACAGTAATTGTAATGTACTGTTTTGACAGCGATCTTATACTCCGGTGTTGAGATTGGAGGTTGTGCAGCTGGAAGTACGGCGGCATTCTAGTGAGTATACATAATTTATATACATATATACTATGAAGGAAAAAGCTGATAAGGTAATAAACTTATCTTCACGCCTCTATAGAAACTCCTCAGAAGCATAAAGGTAAAGGTAATAGGCTTTTAAGGAACCACCTTAGAGACTCCTCAGCAGCCGGGGTCCCGAGGTCAAAGCATTATTCGGCTGCTGATATACCACCATGCATAACCACAGCAATCCAACAACAGGGCGCCTTGCCTTATCTTCTACCTCGTTGGTACGCATTTACCGTTCACTAAAGAATGGAGGGCTGAGTGTGCGCCTTGTAGCGTGGTATTCTAGTAACGTTCACCCATCCAAGTACTAATTTCGCTTGATGAACTGGTTTCCATGTTCTATGATCTTGGTATTCGTCTCTTTATTGATGACTCCCAGTTAAGGAATTCACGTCTATGAACATGTTACCTCGGTCACATGACTTTTCCCAAAGAAACATATGATAAGCTATTTGCTACCTTAATTTTTTACCGTCTTACCTTTTGACTTCTTATCAGAACATAGGAGTGGTAAACTTTCCAGTCTTCCGAGAATTATTTGTGTATCGCTGAAGACGTTCTTCTTAATAATACTTCAACACGACTTAGGCTGGCGCTTGGAAGATGCTAAACTGTATAAACACATACATACATATAAATGCAAACGTACATTCAGATGTTTAGTGATGCGTGATGATTGTTTCGTTGCTTAGTCTCTCCCCATTGGAAAATCAAAGGAATTTCACTGCCCTTAAACCCGGCCATGGTCTACTTCCTGTCAACGGGATGTTCATCGAAGCCATTTTGACCTTTAACCTGCTGTTCGTTGCCCTCAGCTGTACGAACCCAGAGAGCAAGACGGCGTTAATGCCCAGTTTTCCCATCGCCTGGTGTATCGGAACAGGCATCTTCGCAGCGGTCAGTTAAACCTACTTTTAACACAACTTTATCCCCTACTTTAACCATCTTTAATCGAGTTAAACCTACTTATACAACTTATGCATTGTCGTTGGTTAATTGACCTCACTTTAATTTACTCCAATCTAGTAAAAATCCTACTTCAACCTAGTTAAACTTATTTTAACCTAGCTAAGCCTACATTAGTCTGATGAAAAAGGGAAGATTATGTTCAGAGAACTAATTAACTTTTCTTGGGCAGAACATTTTCTGGGCGAAAGGGAATTTTTGGCCATTTCATTCTCTTTTAAAACTTTTTAAAGCATTTTATTCTCTATTTAAAAGTGAGTGTTGGTGCATTTTTATTCACTGTTAAATGAGATTTTAGGATCAGTTAATTCTCTGACGAAAAGGGATATTTGAAGCATTCTCAATCTTTGTTTAAAAGAAAATTTAAGAGCGTTTTTACTCCCTGTTAAAAAAGGAATTTGGAGCACTTTTATTACCTGTTTAACAGGGAACTCACACTGGTGGACTTCAGAATCCGATTGTACCATTTGGACCGGCTGTCGTTACGAGAGACTTCGAGCATCACTGGGTAGGTAACCTTCGCCATCATCAGCAACAGCATTATCATCACCATCCTTTGTCCTCCCACTGAGGTGGCCTTTGCTTCACTTCAATCGAAAAATTCCTCGACTCTTGTACTTTCTAACGAGAGTGGAAACAAGTGTACTGGCTAAGTTACCTCTGACTTTCTTTGCTAAGAAATCTTTGGAGTTTGCTTTAGGCCAAGGTAACAAGGCTGACCAAAATTCAGAATTCTATAAACGGTGTCTGTTGATTAAATTGTTTATTTTCCTAATCGTTAATTTGTCCATTTTCTTTTAGCCTTGATTTCTGAATGTTTTTCAGCCAGGAAGATACTTCAACTGTAGGACCTTTAGAAATTTCTGTCGAATAATGTAAACAAGCATCTTACGTTTACGTAAGTTTCGTAAGTAGGTTAATCCATTTGTGGTCAGTGTTAAGCCAAAAACTGCCCTGAATATCGATTTCCATAAACACTGCTTATTTTTAAATATCCATAAAATAGTTCTTTCTGTTACCTGTTTTCTGGTCGTAGTTGTACTGGGCAGGGCCGTACATCGGGGCCACGTTTGGATCGCTCTTCTACTTGACGGTTTTTTACATCAAGGACCACTTCGAGCACCACCTACCAGCCTCTGCGGACGAACATCCGGGCCTAGGTAGATTCTTTATGTAGCTTAACCAGTTCTTCTTAAGAGGTTTCTAATTAATCTATAACACTGAGGTAAAGGCAAGATCAGAAGGTAAGTTATAGTAAGTTAAGGTAGGGTAGGGTAAGGCAAAGCAGGGCAGGGTATAGTAGAGTATGGTAGGGTAGACGATAAGGAAAGATAAGGCAAGGTAAATAAAGGTAAGGTAAGGTTAAATAAAGTTAAATAGGGCAAGACAGGGCAGGTACAGGTCGGTGAATATGCTGGTCTCCTTGACACAGATTTCGGGTGACGCTGAGAAATTTCGCAGATTTACATTTACATTTGCATAAAAAATCACCTTAACATACTATACCATACTTCTCATACCTTACTTTACCGTACCTAATCGTACCTTACCATTCCGTTCCTTCCCCGTCTATGATGTTGTTTTTGTTTGCAGAGAACCCTGCTCAACTGGGACCTCTCGAGGAAGATACACCGTTGTGAGTGTAACGGAAATCGACTGAAGCTTAGAATACTTGAAGCGGAAATCAGCCACGCACATGAGCGCATTTTCTTTGTATAGTTCGTTGAGTGGCAATGTATCACTTTTATGTGGAGCTCATGCGTTTGGTATTGCCTGCATTGGAAGCCGAGTTCCGATTCAAAATTCGTCTGGAGCTCTTGTGTATAGTGAACTGCCGAGATTAACAGCTTTTGACCACTAAAGCGGGCTATTTGCTTGTATGTAAAAGTTTGCTTGTAGTTTTTTAAAGTGTTTATGTCTTCTCTGGAATCCTCTTGTCTATCACAAAAGGGCGATTATACCTCCCTCCCTTTCTCCTTTTCCTCAGTTGATTGGCTGACTGATTGATTGAGTTGATTGATTCCTTGTTCATCTATAGGTTCATTCGTTCATCATTAATCCCTTCCGTAGTCAAATTAGGCGGTAATTTGTCCGTGGACAACCCAGTTGAATACAGAGCGAATCAACGTTGGTTTTAAGAAGATCGATGCTGGTTTTAAACAAGGACAACATGTCTTAAACAGACAATTTGCACTTCAAACTGACACTGCAATTTTAAACGAAAACTAGTTTCAGAGTTATTTCTTTCAGTGAAGCGCTATATAAATGTTCGATATACGTATACACGCAAAAAAGGTGTTAGGTAACGTTTTTGTAAAAATGTGTCAATACACTGTTGGTACCCTGCTATGATCGTTATTTCTTTCTAACTGCGCAGAACGAACAGACACAGGGAGGGCGTTCAAAAATTTAGGCCCAGCAACCGAAAAAGTCCGTTTAGCCTAATAATAATATTATTTTTTATTTTATTAATTAATTTAATTAATAACAATTATTATATTAAATAATTAAATAAATTGAAGTTATTGTTAAATACATAAAGTTCGTCATATAGCTGTCCTCCAAAGGAGTGCCTATGTCCCCCAAGTCACAGCTGCGCCACCTTGACGATGTTACTCAAAAATTGAACCTCGGCTTTTCAAATCGAATTCGGATCCATCAGTAGCGTCACGGACGACCGAACACAGAGACAGTGTCATGCATGAGCGACTCCGAGAGGTCATAGGTGAGAGGTCAGAGGCCGTTTGACTGTTTGAACTCCGGCTACAGTTTCCCGAACAAGAGGCCCATTTAGTTCGAAATAGTGTCTGGTTGCGAATAACAGCCGCTGTGACCTAAAACGAGACACTCGAACCTGCTTACCATAACGTAATAGGTAAAGTAAGTACTGTATGAAAGAAATACAACTCATACGAAATGTTACTCGTAAGAATGTGAGTCGTTATAAAATGTAAATCGCATAAAATGTGATCCCTAAATGTAAACTCTTAAGCAATGTAACCCGAATGCAAGAAATGTAATGAGTAGGAAATGTAAAGCGAAGTGAATGCAATCGGCAAAGAAAAGTTGTCCGGTTGTTGGATTACTATTATCATGTATGCGCTTCAGTCGAAAGGTCTTTCAATCCGAAGACCTGAAGACTAATGTTCATAATGGCGTGTGATAAATGCCTGATACTTTACTTTACTCTTCTTCCTAACATAACATTACTTTTCCTTCTATTTTCCTTCGTTATAGTGCCATATCTCATTTTATCTTACCTTTTTCTTATTTGACTTTACATTATCTAAGAGTACATTTCCTTACATTACCTTATCTTAGCTTACCTTGCTTACCTTAGTTTCCTTTGGTTAGCTTTCTTACTTTACCTCTCCAATCCATACTTTCTTACCTTTCCTTACCTTATTTTACCATACTTACTTACGACAACTTACCTTGCATTGTCTTACGCTATCATATGATAAAAAGCTATACTTAAAGCCTTGATATAAGCCCCAATTAGCGTGTTCTGTTACCAGACAGTAAGTTCTGAGAACGTTTTGCCACTTTAGTGTCTACTGCAATCAGACATCACTCACATAGGGTAGCTATAAGAGAAGTAGTGTCTACTGCAATCAGACATCACTCACATAGGGTAGCTATAAGAGAAGTAGTGTCTACTGCAATCAGACATCACTCACATAGGGTAGCTATAAGAGAAGTACGTTTTGCTAGAAACTTCAATGAGCGCACGAAATCCACAATAGGGGTCTACGTGACCGTATTTAGGGCACCTAAGTACTCCTACAGGCTATGCTGCCCATATATACGGGTGCTAATTATTGGGCTGACAAAGGTTGTATGAGCCAGTTCGAAGCGCTTTTGACTTCACCTGGCGCCAAATAGCAGCTTTAAATAGCGACTGTAAACGGAACACTCGGAATAAATACCTAGTCGCGGAATTAGTTGAAAGCCGAATAGAATTAGATGGACGTTTGGAAGACTATGTCGTATGCTCTGCTGATGCGCGTAGTTGATTAACGAACCGATACGGAAGTGTTAATGCTGCATTTTAAACGTCGGTTGAACAAAGCGGCGATTAATTTCAGGTAGATGCTTAAAATTTAGACCAAGGGTCGGAAATTTGATTTGGAAATCAATAGATTTTCAGTTTGTTTTCTAGCCAGTTCTCTTGCAAACAGGATACGAATTTCTATATTTTTAAATTCATAGTTATTGCTTAAAATTGTATTAAATTTTGAGCTGAGCTTATCACAGCATAGGTGAGCCTGTGCAAAAGGCTATCGTGGCGTCGAATTTTTTATTTTGATTTAGCCTGCTCTCTGACTGATATGATTGATAGGTTCAGATTTTCTTAAATTTTCTTTATGCATAGGCCTAATTTGAACGGCCTATAGACTGATGTAATGGCTGTGAGATTCGTAGCCTGTAGATTTCTAGTTCTCACCAGGTGAAGGGTAAATAATTAATTTCATTTGGCACTTGGTAAACTGTAACTTCTTGTTATCACAACAGTTTTAGGAGAATTTGCAGATTTTGCAGAAAATTCGTGAATTGATTATGATTTTAATAATAAAAATAATATTAATAGTAGTAGTAGTAGTAGTGTTGTTGTTGTTGTCGTCATTGTTGTCGTTGTCATCATCGTTGTCGTCGTCGTCGACGTCATCGTTGCCGTCGTTATTTATTAATGGCATGCCTTTGACAGTTTCTTGAAATGCACTACATAAATGTTCACATACATATCTCGACTTACTCGCATTGTTTTGCTATATATGTATATGGTATTTATATAGCGCCTTTTTGAACCTAACAAAGAGTCTTTATGAATATTCTAACCTTGCGTTACGGTGCCGCAGAATCCAAGATGCCGGCCAGTTCCGACTCCCTGGAGACGGGTACGACCCCGATGCGGACAGCTGGAGGTCTAATCGCGACGGGCAACCGGGCCAGCATCGTCTCCCACCGATCCATCTTCAGCACCCGTAACCTGAAGAAGTGGCTCTACCCTCGCGAGTCGATCGACGACCTTCTTAACCCCGTCTTCTACCGCGACGTCTTTGTCGAATGCGTTCTCTGCGCTTACGTCATGGCCTGCGTCATCTGGGCTCTGATGACGTTGCACGAGGCGTCGTACAAGCCGAACACGACCCACTTCGGACTGTTCGCTGGATTCTTTGTCATGGTGATCATCGAAGCTTATGGACCGATCTGTGGAGCGCCCATCAACCCAGCTGGGTGTTGGGGCTTCTTCGTTGCCGGAAGGCTATCGTTTGCCCGAAGTAGGTCTTGGTTTATATCTTTCTTTACTAAGGCCAACAGATTCTAAAAGTCAGAAGAACTGACCGAACTGATGTCATGACATCGTAGTGTTAGTCTGCACGGTCCGTCCGTCAAGGGTGTGAGTTATCTGCAGATTTTCCATTGAGTTTCTCGTGAATTGTTCAAAGAATGTACGCTTAAAATTCACACTGAATAGCTCCGGTAAAATCACAGTTAATCTCCTCGTAAAATGCATTGAATTTTCTCTCCAAATTTACGGAAATAGTTTGTATAGTATAGCAAATTCACTGTTATTTATTTCGAGACCTTAATTTACAGCGAACTGTCTCAACTAAATGATACTAAATTATACCAATTGACTGAACACTACATGGGTTATTATAGTACATGGAAATGTCCGCTATATGCTATCCGTAGTTGCCGGTTTCCCACATATTTTTCCAGCAAATGGTCCCTTGCATCAATTTTGCGGTAATTTTACAAACAAGATGCCGAATGAACATTGCACTGAATTCTTTTTCCATAAACTAGGAATTGATGGATTCAAAATATGTTAAGCCTAGAGTTGATATTACGACACATTGACACATACTAAATGATAACATACTTATTAATATATGGATGCAGTGATAAATTGATTGATGCATTGTCAAATATGTTGTGACCTTCTATTGTTCACTTTCCTTGCAGCTGTTTTCTACACAGCAGCAGAAATCGGAGGATGTGCAGCCGGAAGTATGGCAGGATTTTAGTAAGTATGGTCCAAGATGTAGGCATGTATGTATCAAAGCATTTATAAAGCGCCTTTTGAGAAACTTTCAAACGTGCTGCATATATAGCCTTCTATCTGATCCACCCGAGATAGCTAATGTTTGGCGCAAATACGGTAGTGGCCTCACTAATCGTTGACCTCTGCGCCTGGGGTTCGAATCCAGGTGCGTCGTGTGAAAATGAAAATTTGTTGCAATGCAATCCGTAAGAAAATTTTATCTGATTGTTGGCTTGATATTGTCACGTTTTCACTTCAGCCGAAGTACCCTTCAACCCACGGACCCCTGTAGTTGTATAATCAATTATTACTTTACCTTACGTTAAGGTCCCTTATCTTACCTAAAGTCAACTTACCTTATCTCTCTTTCTGACCGTACTTGCCTTGCCTTGCTTTATTTTAAGAATCTTACTTAACCTTAGCTTGCCATGCCTTGCCAAGCTTCGATTTGTTTGTCTTGTCTTGCTTTATTTGCATTACTTACCTGTTTCAAATCAAATCATTTATGCATGTATGCATTTGTATATACGTGTGTCTCGCGTGAATGCATGTATCTGAACAGCTATATAGCACATTTTAACACTTCACAATGGCACCGAAACATGTCTACCACACAGATCCTAGGATTTATGTAGCGCCGCTGTTGATCAGAGGTCTCAGTTGATTGGTGTTTGTGTTCAGCCTGTCTCCAGAGAAGCAGAGGGTCTCCTTCCATCCGATACTTCCGGGCGAGGGTCTACTTCCGGTTCACGGGATGGTCATCGAGGCTATTCTGACCTTTAACCTCCTCTTCGTCGCCCTCAGTTGTACGGACCCCACGAGGAAGTCGTCGATGATGCCCAGCTTTCCCATCGCCTTCTGCATCGGAACAGGAATCCTGGCAGCGGTAAGCAAACAACAGAAGGCGCTATATAAATAAATCACGGTGCTGTATAAATAAATCACGGTGCTATATAAATAAATCACAGTTGACATGACGCTGACAGAGTCAGTGAAATTAAGCAATACAAGCCTGGTTAGTACTTGGGTGGTTAATCGCCCCTGAAACACGAGGTCAACTGGCGCCACCTCAGTCCTCCATCCTTTACTGGTTGGTACATGAGTACGAACACAAGTGGGTGTTTAAAAGGTGCCCTGTAGTTAAATTGCTGTGATCATGTTTGTCCCTCAGCTGAATGGTATTTCGACTTCATGACCACCCTTCAATAGAGGCGGGTAAGAGTAACTGATATTTATAATCTGTCTGCGGTTTTATTTCTTTGAGTTTGGATTACTCTATGATTTCATACTTTTATCGATAAAGGTCTGCATACAAACTTTTATTCACCAAAAATACAGGTTCTATGTATACATAATCTAACATATATACATGCCTATATTGTATTCATTTATATACGAATTACGTGCATAAAGAACATATGTATATGCACATATATATAACTCCGTTGTTAGCAAGTAAAGATATGTTCAGCTCAGTTCCATATTTATGTTTGTGATTATATTTCTATCTTCAAAGGGCACTCACACTGGTGGACTGCAGAATCCCATCGTCCCATTTGGTCCAGCGGTTGTAACAGGGAACTTCACGCATCATTGGGTAAGTCTACCAAGACAGTTCCAGTCGACTTCATCTTTTGGATTACATACCTACGGAATAAAGCCATCGCGCCGCACGATTGTTATCTTACTGTAATTGTAATTAGAAACTTCTGTGACGCTGAACATTTTCTAAGGCACAAGGCATTAACCGATGGCGCACAGAAACCAAAAACCACAGTCAGGTCAATGTCCAGAAGGTCAGTCCACTGTGGCAGAGTACCTGGTCTGATCTGTGTATGTAAGCAACAAGATACATAATATAGCGGTTTTTAAATATCTTTCTAAAGAGATACGGCTTTAGATATCTTTCAAAAGAGATACGGCTTTGGATATCTTTCAAAAGAGATACACGCGGCTTCTAACCTATCTATGCAAGACGAATAATATTCACGTCATGTCAATCTTATATCAGTCTCACCTGATCTCGTCTCATCTAATCTGCAACGTCGTAATTAACTAATTAATTCGTTATCCCCACCAGTCAGTCAGTCAGTCGGTCGCCCATTTGGTCATTCGGAATACATAATTCCTTTTCGTGCCAGCTGAGTCAACGATTATTACGTTCTGCAGGCCACGGGTTCCTAGATCCCGCACAACGAAGCAACCACCAGGTGCTTTCTTGTGCAAAGAACCGTCCTTCTGAAACTCTTAGCCCCTAAAATACGTGCTGTTCCAATAGAGACAGCTCAGGAAACATTTCCTACTTTCCTCTCCAGTCACAGCTTTTTACTTAAGGTCTGTAGCCGTGTTTCAGCGCCTTTCTGAGGTTCTTAAAAGGCGCAACATAAACAACCAGATGCACATGTAATACATACATAAAATGCATGCATACTTACACATGCATACACGCATACAAGATACATACACGCATGCACTCTAGCAGAAATGCAAACCTAATCCAATCTGATGACTTCTATAGAACCGTTGTCATATTGCACAAGGCATCGATCGATGGTCGATTTAAGTGAATCCGCGGTCAAAGGTCATAATCCGTTGGAGAAACCAGGTCGAAGTTCAAAAGGTCAGACAGAAGAGAAACATACACAGACACACGCGGTCATTCATTTAGTCAGAACCTTTATACAGCGCTAATTTAGGATATCGTGACCGCAAGCGTGAACTCGACAATTTCTTAATATAAATAAGATATCAGCTCAGTAGCTCAGCAGCTTCGAAGTGAAGTCACACGCTCCAATGCAATGGATCAGCCATCATCCCGGCT
Source organism: Norana najaformis (assembly GCA_964023275.1). Classification (NCBI taxonomy): domain Eukaryota; kingdom Metazoa; phylum Annelida; class Clitellata; order Crassiclitellata; family Hormogastridae; genus Norana; species Norana najaformis. The sequence goes on from OZ029925.1 coordinate 14,991,100, forward strand.
TCGTTTGTATTTCTACGCGAAATTACTGAATTTACTTACTTGTTCATTTACTGACTTACTTACCTACTACTCTATTCTATTAAACTATTTTACTTGCCTATTCAGCTACTTACTTGCGATCTTAACCTACTTACTTCCTTACCTATTCATAATATTGTCGCCTACTTGCCTACTTATTTACTTACTAACCTACTTACTTATTTACTTACTAACCTACTTGCTTATTTACTTACTAACCTACTTACTTATTTACCTACTTACCTACTTACTTCCTTACCTACATAAAATATTGTTGCCTACTTGCCTACTTATGTACTTACTAACCTACTTACTTAGTTACTAAATTACCTACTTACTTATTTATCTACTTAACCTACTTGCATACTTAGCTCTACTGGATCGGTCCGTATATCGGAGCAACCTTAGGCGCCATCTTCTACCAGCTGTGCGTGTTCTTCAAGAACCACTTGGAGCGCCACCTTCCGCCACCTTACCAGGACCACGGCTTACGTAAGTATACAACGTGAAGCTTCCATGTTAGCTTACCTTAAATAAACTACTCCTCGCAAAGGTGTATATTTAATTAATTTATTTTTAGTTGCCTGTGGCGCTTATTACGCGCAGGGTCATTAAATCTGAATCCGAGAGACCTGAGACATTTGTATGCAGTTTTTCCCAGGGTCGTTAAGAACGGAGTCTGTGCGACAGCCTCAAACCCGCAATCGTTGGATTGTAGACCCGGCGCGCTACTGAATAGACCACTCTGCTGCAATTTATCTTGCCTTCGCCTAAATTTACTTACCTGATTGTTTCTTACCTTATCTTTCCTCACCTGCGGTTACTTTCATCTTATACGAAATGACGTCACCTTACCTTGCTGCCTTACCATATTCTACCTTGTATTACCTCAAAACTACCTTCCTTCATATTACCTGATATACCTTAGCGAAAACTAACGTGATTGTGCATCGTTGTTACGTTCTACCGTGTCTTAAGCATATTTGGCTCCTTCGCACCTGTCTGACTTTCCCATCTTGTCTGGTACAGAAAGGGAGAATGAGAGAGAGAGAGAGAGAGAGAGAGAGAGAGAGAGAGAGAGAGAGATAGATAGATAGATAGATAGATAGATAGATAGAGAGACAGAGAGAGAGACAGAGACAGAGAGACAGAGAGAGCGAGAGAGGTGCAAATAGACAATGGAAGAGACAGAGACGTATAGACGGACTGAGACGGCCCGAAAGACTTAGACAAACGGGCAGGTACAGATACAGAGACGTAGGCTTTTAAAACGCGTCGTTAAGTCCTTTCCGATGATCCTTGGTTACGCGTCGTCACGTGACAGGACAGGATTATCTGGGCCTCGCCAAAGCTTCTTGCCGTCGCCATTGTTATGACCTTCTTCAGAAGGCGAATATCATGGTTATTGCCTTACCTTAGCTTACCATACCATATCTTACCTTAATTTATCTTACTCTACCTTATGGGCTACCGTATTTTACCTTACTTTATCTTACCTTACCTTAATACCTTACCTTACATTGCTTTACTTTAAATTACCTTCACCTTGCATTACACTGCATTACCTTTTCCTACAGTCTATTACCTTAGCTTACCTTACTGCACCATTCTTTAGCTGAGCTAAGCTTACCTTCTCTTACTCTATCTTACCGTACTTTTAACTCGCCTCACCTTAGCTTACAGGTCGACGTGAACTGCCCTAGCAGGCATAAGGCGTCATTAAGCAGTGGATACTACTACTGTTTAACTTAATGTACTTACAAGTAGTCCCGCTAATATTGTAATACTTTACAGGATCACCTTACCTCTCCTACTTCACCTGCCTACCTAATCAAACCTGGCCTTAGCTTATTGCCAGAGTAAAGCGTTGGAATCCTTAATGTTTATTTCAGACAATCCGATCGATCAGCATGCAGATGGCTTTCCGATGTGAAATTGGACACGATTTCTATCCAGACGGAAAATCAAACGAATAACGAATCAAACATTTCGAGCGCAGCTTTGCGACTCCACGAACTCTTCTCTGCAACTCTACATATGCAACTCGACGCAGAACTGCTAGTCTTCTTAGCATCTGAAACAGAGCCATGTTCGTTTACTATCGCACTATTGCAAGTTTTACCCCGTCTACACGAGAAGCTTTTCTTTCGCTCAAAAGCGCATTTTTATTTAAGTTTACTGATATTGTTCCAGGTTTTGTACACTTAAACTCTTGTCTCCATTAGACAGCTTTTATAATAAATATATAGATATGTCTGGTGTATATATATATATATATATATATATATATATATATATATATATATATATATATATATATATATATATATATATATATATATATATATATATATATATATCGAGACAATTAATAGAGCACCTTTTCAGTTCCTCTCCAAAGCATGGCACATATTTTAATATAACTGATTTAAAGAAGTGCTTTTAAGGTAGTTTGAAAATATGCATGTTTGTAACATACAGTATATCGTATATATGTTGTTTATGTGTACATATATATCTGTAAAGCAATCGCTGTTGCTATGGTTACAAGAATAATCTTGTGCTTCGTCACCTGCAAATATGGTTGCCATGGCTACTCATCCATGTGTATGACATTTATAGAATCATTATTTCTGGAAATGCCCTGGGCGAGTTTTCTTGTAAAGGCGCTAGATAATTATTGTGCTATTAATTAAGATTATGACTACGATTAGTGTCTGAGCTATGCAGATTGCTTTTAAGAGAGTTCAAATGACATGTATTCGCAGCTCTTGAATTAACAATAATTACACAGATATTGCTCAGTTCAGTTCGACTCAAAGAATTTTTAAAATTCAAAACCTAATCAATACTTCCATGTATGAATGCATGCATCTGGCTATTTATATAGAGCCTTTAAAGACAGCATGGAAGTCTGGAGTCCTGTGATTCAAAATAACTTACAACCAAGAGTCGTAATATACTGTAGTACAAAGTAATGTATTACAACGTACTCTAATCTAATCTAATCTTGTCTATTCTAATCTATTTTAATAGCCTAAGTTATCCAATCTTAAACTATCACATCAATGCCATGTTAATTTAATATTCCCAAATCTAGGAACCTATTCTAACCTTATCTTGAGCTTTCCCATGCTACGCCATGACAGGCCTAAATAGGGGCCACTTGGGCCACTAAACTGAAAATGTTTCTCGAGCTGTCTATGGCGGAACAGCGCTTATTTTTATTGGAAGATGTTACCGATGCAGGGTCCTGGGCACGAGAAAGCACGTTATGCTAGCATTGTATTGTACGGGAGCGAGAGACCATCAAGTCCCCACAGGTTTCAGAAAATGAAGGTCGTCCACCTGGCCGGCTGGAGATGATAACTACGATAAAGTTTTTACCTTTTACCTTACCTTACTTTATCCCATTGAACTTTTGAAAACTTACTCTTTCGACCCCAGTACCAATTAAGGTATTATATAAGGTAATCGCTAATTCAAGAAACGCCTCTTTCAACATACCAATGATATAGGTACTCATATGTGGCGCATGTGTGCATTTAAGAATCGCTATATAAATGCACATATGCTTGCATTAGACCACAGAGTTTCAAGCGTAGTTATTGATATGCAGAAGGCATCAATCGGTGGTCGCTTCCAGAAACCTGATGATTCTGATATCCTTGTCGGGATTTTTTACAATAAGTGTGATACAGTAGCCTCGTTCTTCCATCCAAGCAGATTCAAAAACGGTCAGAGACGGGAATGAACTGATTGTCTTATCACTGAAACATCTTTGCCCACTGAGTTTCTTTTATTTTCACATCTGTGTCGGATCTTAAGCAAGATGTACTTAATCGCATAATTATACCAGATCTAAAGACTCGAATTTTACCGGGATACTACGATGTTAGCGATGGAATGGTACCCTTCGTCAGGTGCGGTGTCGTGAAAACCATGCCATCTGCGCAGTGATGCTTTCGTCCCACGTGTAAACATACTCGCCGTATCGAGTGCTGTTCGAGAACGTAAGTATAGCACTTAACTGCTAATTAACTGACATTTTAATTGCTACAACTAATAATACAACAATTGACCGAGAGGCCTGTAGCGTCCCTTCTTCCGCGCGGCGCTGAGAGGATATTAATAGCACAGGCTATTTATTAATAGATGTTGCGTAAACATGTTTGTCGCGAGGCCTGTGTGTCTGTTAGTTGGCCTTCTTTCTAAAAATTCGTACAGCGTGTTTCAAAATAGATATAATACAAATATTTGTCCCTCGAGTTGGAAAGGCTTTACGGCTTTGGATATTTTCACCGTGTTTCCCCAAAGATCAGCTGTTGACTTAGACTCAGGACGCTCAAGTGATGCGTGAGCTGCCGTCTGCTTATTGTACGAAGCAGACGCGTCCACGAATTTTATGATGTCTTTTGTTATTGGAAACCTATGCTCCGAGTGGAAGCACGATGGACGAATTGATGGGTGGAGGGAGAGAAGGACTGATGGATGAGCGATAGGGTGTATAATACTTCAGACAAGAGTGATGATGGAATTGGGCCGACCATACATCGATCGAATTATTCACATCTATTTCAGCCATTTGCTAAAATGCAGTAGTAGTAATAATAGTGGATATTGGTATTATTTTGTGTGTTTGTGTAATGTCACTGCGTAATGAAGATGCGTCAATAGATGGCGCTGATGTATGGCACGATGAACATGGCTCGAACGATAATCTACAGTGCTATCAATACAGCATCTATCTTATTAGGACTAATCGATAAAAACCCAGCCAAGATGGGTGGATGGATGGATGGATGGATGATGGATGGATGGATGATGGATGGATGGATGGATGGGTGGGTGGGTTGGTGGGTGGATGGATGGATGGGTGGATGGATAGATGGGTGGATGGATGGATGGATGGGTGGGTGGATGGATGGATGGGTGGATGGATGGATGGATGGGTGGGTGGATGGATGGATGGATGGATACAGAAGAATGGTTGGATCGACGAATGGTGGATAGATGAATGAATGGATGAATGGATGGATTGACAAATGAATGGATGGATGGTTGGGCGAATGAAGCTGATCGATTTATACAAAAGCTTTTACGTACGTTTACATAAGTTTGCCTGTCTGTCTGTCTGACTGTCTGTAAGTCAGCGTGAGTCACTGCCATTAACTGATTTTGTCTTTTATGTGGGGTCTCGACTGTATGTCTATGTGGCTCTTCGTACGTCTGTCTGTCTCCATTTCTCTCTCTCTCTCTCTGTCTCTGTTTGTTTGTCTGTTCATCTGAGTGTTTTTTGTCTTCAGTACTTATCTGTCCTTCTTTATGTATGTCTCTGTTACTGTCTCTGTCCGTCTGTCAGTCTATCTGACTGTGTTAGTGCTTAATCAAAGTAAATCATCAACACGGATAATACCCTTCCATCCATTCTGTCATTATTCCCAGGTATCTAGATTTACCTGGGTGCCACAGACAGGTTCAGACTAGATTGGGCTTTGACGCTCAGGTGCGACACCGAGAGAGAAAGACAGACAGAGAGACCGAGAGAGACAGACAGACCGAGCCAGAGAGAGAGAGACGGAGACAGAGAGACCGCAGGTTGAGCACGCTTCGGTGCGCCTTGCGCTATCCAGAGCCTAGCGAGCGCTGCACGGTTTCGCTTATAAATCAACGACCGCTATTCAGCAGACCGCCATGGCCTGCTCCCTTGCAAAAAAGACGCACATACGATCCTACTACTGATTATCTTGAGCCAGTCGTTGTAAGCGATTGTCAATATTCATCCGCGGCCAGTGCTCTGTATCCATCCGCAGGGCAGGCGACCGTGCTGTGATATTCAACCGACGGCCTGGCAGATAAGGAAAGGCAGACAGGCAGAGAGACCTGGGTAATATATGGTGTTGTATGCAGGGCTGTTGTAGACGTGAGTCCGCTTTCGGTCAAGTATCAGTTGAGACTGTGAGGACTTGGACATGACGTCATCTGCGATTTATAGAGTCGACCTTGCGTTGATTTCAAATTTTCTATCGTTTGTACTGGTAAGTGTTTCATAATTTGTTGTTGTTGTTGTTGTTGTCGTTGTTGTTGGCGTTGTGGTTGTCGTTGACTCGTTGTGGTTGTTGCTGTTGTTGCTGGTGGCGGTGGCCGTGGTGTTATTGTTTTTGTCGTTGTTGTTGTTATTGTTATTATTATTATTATTATTATTATTATGAAAATTATTAAGCCTATTATTATTATTATTATTATTATTATTATTATTATTATTATTATTATTATTATTATTATTATTATTATTATTATTATCATCATCATCATCATATGTTCATTATTATTATTATTATTATTATTATTATTATTATTATTATTGTTGTTGTTGTTGTTGTTGTTCTTGTTATCGACTGATATAACACTAGGACGTGGCATGGTTAAGTGCAGTGGTTATCGTGTTTAACTGGCAATCCAGAAGTCTGGAGTCCTATGATCCAAAATTTCTCGCAACCAAGAGTCGTTACATAATATAGTGTAATGTATTGTAACGTACTCTAATCTATTCTAATAGCCTAAGTTGTCCAATCTTAAACTATCCCATCAATACCACGGTAATTTAATATTTCCTAATCTAAGAACCTGTTCTACCTTATTTTGTGCTATCCCATGCTATACACCATGCCACGTTCTAGTATTCGGCTGTGGTTCCTCATACTCTGCTACCCCATGCCATCTTTTACTGCACTATTCTAGCCAATTTGGTGATTTATAAGACAAGCAAAAGGCGGTCAGAGCAGGCGGATTACGTGTCTGTGAGAGACTACCAGTGCAGACCCTATCCACAGTGGTAGCTACACGAACATCATTCGTGTATAGACGAACTCGTCATTCTTTTAAAACTCTGAAACTAGGGTAGCGAATGTAGCGTTTTTGTCGGGACAAAAGCGCTAAAGAAATGACCAGCTACATACATCAGATACATACGGAGATACATACCTGAGATACTTGGGCTCGATTTTTCTGTTGTCTTCATGGCCGCCATTAACAAAGGGACAAATTACACTTCCTCCGGACACTTGAGTCTCACGCATTTCTCCTCTGGACCAGTTTCAACTGAATCTTAAGATCTAACAAAGGTTGGACGGAATTTTCTTGAGTAGTCGGCTGTTCAAACTCGACAGGTCCTAAGGCGAGTTGTGTCCGCTACAGATTACTCGAATGCATGGATTTGAACTCTGCCTCTCGGGTTCGTATCCGGACTGGAGAGGGGCGGTGGCTAATGCGTTTGCCTCTCACAGTTGCGTCTCCGGTTCAAAATCCAGTACGTCGTGATTTGAAATTGACGAGGTATTACCCGGGTATTACCCGGCTGTTGGGCTGTGCTTCAGCCGAAGTCACATCGACCATCCAGCATCGCGTTATGTTACATTGCATCGCGCTTGCAATGTAAGGTAATAATGTGTGGTGCAATGTAACTTAGCGTAATGTAGCGTAACTTAATGTAGCTTAGCGTAATAAAAAGAGTAGTAGTAGGTTCAGTGTTTAACGACATCTTATGGCATTAAAGACCTTTGACGACGCCCTCCTCCGCTACTCAGGCTTGGGACTGGCACTACGGCAATGGCGGAGTTAATATAATGTAGCATAATGTATCCTATATCTATCTAATCGTACTCGTCACGTTCGCTTTGGCTTACTCATGCCATCCATCACTGATATGCTCTTGGGGCTGGAATCCACAAGATTCAGGCTTAGCCCCCCCCCCCCGGTTCACCCTCTAACCTTTTGCACTGTCAGTCACTGCCTATGGTGATGACTTTGAAATCCACATTTATGCCGAAGATATCCAACTTTATATAAATTACCGGATAAACAAAATGGCTGATGTTAACAAGAGACTTCGCGCCTTCATGCGGAAGACGTTATGTTATTGAGTCTCTCTATGCACTTCAAACTTAACCTTGACGTATCCGAGCTCATATGATGTTACGCTTCCCATAAGTTCCTACACTGCATTGATCTCTCACTGTCTACATCCTCCTCTCTTCTCTCCCCTTCCTCTGCTATTCAAGATCTTGGAATAACACTTGACTCAACACTCTGTCTAAAACCCAAACTGCTGCAACTTCTCGAACTTGCTTGTTTCGCCTCAGACAGCTTTGCGCTGTTCTTGATTCAGTTCCGTACTCTAAGTTCTCCCTCACTGCACACGTTTCTTCTAACTAAAGTTATACACCTAACTACACGACTGTCTTTTGACTCTCTTACCAAGACAATATTACATACTGATCTTTGTCATCTACACTGGCTTCCTGTGTCTAAGTGTATCCGCTTAAAACCGGCACTCCTCATGTACAAAGCACGTGCATATAATTTACCATCCGCCTGTTATTTCTGTAGTTCTGTTAAAGACCTATCTTCTCTTAAATCAGCATCTTCTGAAAAGTAGTTGCTCCTGGTACATGTCTTGACTTTGGCCGTCGTTCATTTACAGTTGCTGGTCGCTCCATCTGGAACGCTCTACCTCCCCACATTTGAACTCTTTTACTAGCTTTGGCTCTAAACTGAAAACTGACTTCTTCCAACCTGTTTATGGTGTTCAGTGTTTCCTGTTACTCGGCTTCAGTGGTGTACTTCTGAACTACGTAAGGGGGCATTATCAAATTACAGTTGCGTTGTATAATGTATCGTAGAATGTAATGTAACACAATGCTTTGTAATATAATGTGACACATACGTTACATTGGTACCTGTTAAGACATCTTGTGATCTGTTGTTTCAGGTGTGTTGTACGTGTGATGACAGTACCACGTCACTCAGTTGTCCAGGCCAGTGGTGGAATTCCTGGTATATATGGTAAGAACAGTTTCTGTGTCTGTAAGATTCGTGTTTTTCAACTTGCTTATCCATCGTTGCGTAACTTCTGGTTTTCCTGCTCTGTGGGACAGTAGGGTAGCTAGGTATTTTTGGCATCTGGGGAGAGTGATGGGATTCGCTCTCCTCCTAATTGAAATTTTGAATTTTACAGCAAACAGCAGCTTATTTAATATTATGTGTGATATAATATTATGACGCACCAAAAACTCAAAGCAAAGCTTTTTAGCCTCTGATAGCTGCAAAGTCTTTGAGAACTTCAACACAATTGATGGAAGTGATTATTTCATTCTCAGTGTTTAAAAGAATACCATGTTTGTTAGTCTCTCTTGTGATACTGGAAATAGGATTTTATGAGTTTCATTTACTATAAGAACGTTCTCAAGACGCTGATGATACTGGCAATATCAACAGAATCTGAAAAGCCGTGACCAAAGCCTTCTATGCCTCTAATCCCGACTGATGAAATACACTAGAGCACTCCAGTTGGAGAATAATCCTAAGTTTTCCAATTTTGTTTTTCTCTTCTGGTGGAAGCGATTATTTGTGTATATTACACCTTACAAATATGACTCAAGGCCACTGAAAATCGACTGTGGCTTTACGGAAAGGTCTGCGAGGCGACTACCTAGGGCCTCATGTCTTATACTAGGACCTGACGCGTTAGGCTTGAAAGCTCTAGCAGGCGTAAGTCTGGTCGATGAAAGGTAGATTTTCATTTCTCATTAGTCCAGAGAGGGATGAAGTTTTGATATGACACGCACAATCGTAATCGTAATCGTAATTCCAAGATTTCTACAGCCCCCAACGAAAGCCGCGCCGCGGGAACTAGCTTATTCACAGGCGCTCAGTCAAAACAAAATCGATAGGCAGAAGGGTTAGGTTCCAGGTCAAGATTCAAGAGTCGGGCAGAGAGAGGAGGAGGAGGAGGAGGAGGAGAACGAGAAGGAGGAGGAGGACGAGGAGGAGGGGGTTTGTCTCAAACTGTCATTATCCAACATAAGCAAATAACAAATTAGACTTCTGTTTGCAATACAATTGACCTGTTTACTACGAAATTAATATTAGTATTAGCCCAAGAGTAAAACCGCAGTTTGCAAAGTTGAGCAACAATAAAATGCTTGAAAGAGCACCCTCATTCTGTCTGCCTGTTTGTCTGTCTGTCTCTCTGTCAGTGTCTGTCTGTATGTATTTCTATTTCTGTCGCTCTCTTTATTTACTTGCATGATGCTGTCTAGCATTCTGTTTTTATATTTGTATGTATCTATGCCTTTGTCCTATGTTTGTCTCTGTTTTCCTGTCTCTGTTTCCTGTCTCTGTTTCCTGTATCTGCCTTTCTATCTCCTTCTGTCTATCTCACCGTCTGTTTCTGTTTCTACCTCTCTATCGGTCTCTGGGTCTGTCTGTCTGTCTGTCTATCATTAACTCTATACGTTAAGCTGTAGGCGAGTATTTTAAATGCCGGCCATAAGACATAAAATACATAAATGTACTTGCGATTAAATTATTTGGAAGATCATAGTTTTGCGTCATGGTTTATGTTTTTATCACCGGTCAGGGTTGGTTAGCTGTGTCGTTAAACGATAATATCGGTCATTCCTAGAATGCTCGGAATGACCTAATATTTGGGTTACTCGAACAAGGCAGTTTTTTATGAGGAGCAAAAAACTTGCCGCCCAGTTGGTTACTCGAGGCAATTATTGGTCGGGGAAATGGATTTGCCGCCCTTCCCAATTCATCTCCTCCTCTCCATTTTATATTTGAATTGATCCAATAAGTGAAAAGCCTCTCATTTATGCAGTAAACTGTAACCTTAGCGGTTAACTTGAACATTGCTAATGCGTTGCTTAAAAGCCAAGTATAGGGCACCAACTTATTATCGAGCGCTGCTTCAAGTCAGAGGGGTTGTCCTGGAGCACCGTTTAAGGAACATGTTCCGATAGATTGGAGGCCAGAGGGAAGAGACAGAGGAACTGTTATGGTTGGTCGTGTTTAGTCTGAAGAAGAAAAGCAGTTCCTTGGGTCAACACCAAAAGGCAGACATGGGTATGAAGTGTTAGCAACTTCATTTTCTTTGCCTCGGCATATGAGGGTTGGTGGCCAGTCCTCTCTTTCAGGTTCGAAGAAATTAGAAGCTTGTTGATTAAAATGTTAGCGTGGATCCAACCAAATAAGTCAAGCATATGAATTAGTCTTCAAAGTTTACGACCCGGACATTTTTACAGAAAAATTACCACTTTAAAAATTTTAATTTTTGTCTGAAAAATTCAGAAGTTGGTAAACATATGGGATGCAGTTGCATGTAACTGGGGAAAAATTGTCTATAACTGCATGTTTCGGTTTGATCACTGTATAAATATATGCATATTTTGCTACGCATATCTGTATGTATATATATATATATGTGTATGTATGCATGTATGTGTGTATGCTTGTATGTATGTATGTATGCATGTATGTATGTATGCATGTATATATGTATACTTGTATGTATGTATGTATGCATGTATGTATGTATGCATGTATATATGTATACTTGTTTGTATGTATGTATGCATGTATGTATGTATGCATGTATATATGTATACTTGTTTGTATGTATGTATGCATGTATGTATGTATGCATGTATATATGTATACTTGTATGTATGTATGTATGCATGTATGTATGTATGCATGTATATATGTATACTTGTATGTATGTATGTATGCATGTATGTATGTATGCATGTATATATGTATACTTGTTTGTATGTATGTATGCATGTATGTATGTATGCATGTATATATGTATACTTGTTTGTATGTTTGTATGCATGTATGTATGTATGCATGTATATATGTATACTTGTATGTATGTATGTATGCATGTATGTATGTATGCATGTATATATGTATACTTGTATGTATGTATGCATGTATATATGTATGCTTATATGTATGTATGTATGCATGTATATCTATGTATGAATTTGATCACAGGGTGTTCATTGGGAGTCTTCTAGTAATTATCTCGATTGTCGTACTCCGCTTTCTCTGTCAAAGATACGGATGGTGTTGTTGCTGCGGCAGGCAGATGATGCTACAACGGTCGCATCGAAATCAAAGCCACCTATGTTCACCAGACAACGGTAATCGTAATCTGATTATAATCCGATGTAATCAAATCTTATCTAATCTAATCTATTCTAGTCTGATCTGGTCGAAACTATTCTAATATCTTCCAATCTTTTCTATTCCAATCTAATCTAATGTTAATCTAATCCAATACAATCTAACTGATTAAATTTCATCTAATCTAGATTATTGTAACGCTCGGATTACACCGCATTGCCATGTGTTGCATTTACGTTACTTTTCATTGCACCTCATCACATTACATTACATTGCATTTATGTTGCATTGTATTACATCACAGACGAGAGGCGCTGCGGAGATGGCATTTCCGCCTACTGCATTCCACTTCCGCCGGACTACGACTCCTGTTCCAGTTCCCCTCCACCCTATCACGTGATCTTCAGCGAAACGAACAAGGACCGGCGTCCGAGTCCAGCGGAACTTCGAGTTCCCCAGGGCCTTCCAAGTTACGAGGAATTCGTCTCGAACAAGTCATTGACTTCGACGCCAGCCGTCGATGAGAGACGATCCTTGGAAGGGAACGAATTATCCGGGCAGGACGGGATGTATAGACCGGATGGAAGAACAGAGAGAATTGACTGAGGATTCACTAGAAGCAAACAGGAGGAAAAAAGATGGGAAAGATAGCCAGATAGGTTCTCCAGAGGCAGTATATGTCTCAAAACGTGCTTATGTACAATGAGATTAAAGGACAGAGACTGACAGAGAAATAAATTATCAAAAGTAAGGCAATAATGTAGGTGGAGGAGAGCGAAAGAGAGAGCAGTGAGAGGCAGAGAAAGAGACAGAGAACTAGAGAGTGTAAGCTACGAAGGAAGAAAGGAAGAGAGACAGAGAGCGAAAGAGAGATCTTAATTGTAATTTATGGCCTTACTGTGTAACATAAGAGAGATAAAAAGTGAATGACCGAAATCGAGCGATTACAGACAAGAAGGCGGGAGACATGGAAGTGCATTACAGAATGAAATACGAGGCAACGGAAGCCTGAGCGAAATACAGACAGATACATAGACAGACGCCTAAACGAATAGAGGCAGAAAGTTCCACACAGAAAGATCACTGACTGACTGACTAACTGACAGATGAACTGATGTAGGAATTAATTGACTGACCGACCAACTGACTGACTGTCTGACTGACCGACCGACCGACCGACCGACCGACCGACCGACTGACTGACTGAGAAACTCGAAGCAAGTCAGACAACTCTAAGTATTGTGTTTGTGCGTTTCTCCAACTAACACTTAAATTAGAAGGAAACCAAACTGTAGCAATTGAATTAACAACCGAACTGATCCAAGATCTTGGCTCCCCGACAGCTTTGACTTAGCAAGTAAACTATTCAAAAATAGTGCAATAAAACCAGTACGTGAAATCGCCATCTTAAAAATGAAAACGAGGCTGGAGTGGACAGGCTAGCGCCATGATACTCTGCCCAGAGAAACTGGACAATGAAAACTGACGAAAGAAACAGTAATCTGTTGGTTGAGCCTTCGCTTTGTCAAGCTGAGTGATGTTGTTCGCTCCTTGTCTGAGTTATGTAAGAACATCGATTAAGTTTTTTGCACACAAATATGCCTACGTTATTGAAGTTCATCTAACAAAAACACACAAAAGAAAGAGGAGACAGTTTCATCAAAAATAAGTCAAAAAACTTTCACAACAGTACTTCAGACTTGTAGATTCTTAGTCCACATGACTTACATAAATATAACGAACTCCAAATATTTCTTATAAATGCAGCATACCTGCCTATTAAGTGCACATAATTAGCCTACAATAAAGTCCAAAATATCGCCTTCAAATCGCCTAGGTACTTTCTGCACATAAAACGATAGAATGAACAACATTTCCTACAGAAACGGTATCCCTAGGTGCTTGGTATAGGCCTAAGCTTATATAAAAATAGGAAAATCCAGGACATCTCATCTAGCTGCTGTTTGCCAAGGTACATGATGTACATAAAAATAATGAAATCCCAAAAATCTCTTAAAATATATCGTAATCGTAATCGTAATCGTAATCTCTAGATTTCTACAGCGCTCAACGAAAGCTAAGTCGCGGGAACCAGCTTATTCACAGGCGCTCAGTCAAAACAAAATCGATAGGCAAAAGGGTCAAGATCCAGGAGTCAGGCACTCAGACAGTCGGAACGCTACGGTGGATGCTGTTTGAAATTGAAGCGAGAAGAGAGATAAGAGGAAGAGGAAGAATCAGGATAAGATTTCTGGAAAAGAAGTGTTTTCAGTCTTGAGTGAAAGACCTGCGCAGAAACTGAAAGAGGTGAAGTGTTGGTGAGTTCGTATGATTGACCAGACAACTGTCGCAATTCTGGCGGGAGTTTATTCCAAAGGGGTGGGGCAGCTATGGCTATCGAGCGATTTCCAAATTTTAAGGATGAGGTGACGGGAGGGCGAAGAAGTGTTAGGACAGATGAGGAGCGGGTTGAACGGAGTGGTTGGATAGTAAATAATTGACGAAGATAGGAGGGTTGGGAGGATTGAAGTGTGTTGTAGGTGAGGGATAAGACCTTGTACTCTATTCGTTCTGGTATTTTAAGCCAGTGCAGTGATTTGAGAACAGGGGTGATGTGATGGTGTTTGGGGGTTTTGGTGACAGCACGTGCGAGAGCATTCTGGATAGCTTGTAGGCGATGTATCTGGGTTGTGTCAATATTGAGGAAAAGTGAATTGCAGTAGTCAAGTTTTGCATGGACTATGGATGTGGCAATGATAGATGCGGTTTTGAAGTCAAGCATAGGACGGATTCTGCGAAGGTCGCGGATATGCATAAAGCAAGAGCGGGAAAGATGGGTGATATGATCAGAAAAAGTAAGGTTCTGGTCGAAAATAACACCTAAATTACGGACAGAAGAGTTAGTATTAAAGGTGTGGGTGGAGGCAGAGTCCAGGCTGAGGTAGATAGAGGGGTCAGGAATTTTCTTGAGCTGGTCACGTAGGCCGATAAGTATGAATTCAGTTTTAGATGGGTTCAGGCATAAGAGATTAGATGTCATCCAAGAGGAGATTTGTTTAACCACACAAAGAAGATGATCTGTAGATTCATTGAAACAATTTGGAGAGAAAGAGATGAATAGTTGGGTGTCATCAGCATAGAGGTGATGGTCAACGGAGGATGCTTTAATGAGTGAACTGAGTGGGGTAGTGTAGAGGATAAACAGAAGAGGTCCAAGAACGGAGCCTTGTGGAACTCCGCAAGTGAGAGGGCATGACTTAGAAGAGGCTTCCGAAGTTTTAACAGAGAAAGAGCGGGAGGAGAGATAAGACTGTATCCATAGGAGAGCAGTGTCAGCAAAACCAAACCAGGTTGAAAGTCGGTGGAGTAAGATATTGTGATCTATGGTGTCGAAGGCTGCAGAGATATCGAGGAGACAGAGGCAAGAAACCTGTTGATGAGAAATGGCAGAAACAAGCTTGTTGTAGAGAGATGTTGAGATATTGCGTCTGGGTACTTAGTATATACACAACATTTCTTATAAATTCAGTGTACTGTGTACTTTGTGTACATAAAAGGAAGAACATGTAAGTACTCGAATCGAAATTGCTTGATCTAGCCATTAGGTTCTGTTATCCCAGGTTTTTCTCTGTCACTGAGTAGCAGAATTTTTACCGGCGTCAAATTCAAGGTCAAAGTCATCTGATGCTACAGAAACGGGATGACTTCTGATGGATGGTGAGAGATAGAGGTTAACGCTGTGGCGAAAACTCTCCATGGGAAGTAAACAATAGGCACTCCTGCTGTGCATTGGTCCGTGTCTAGGACTTTGCGATTCGTCCGTTGACGGCTTCACTGGACGAGTAACAAAGCCCTAGACATGGAGAATGAAATAAGCGCCTCTCACATCTTCCCTTGAACGATTGCCTTACCACACCTTACCAGTATGTATGACAATCTTTTAAATGACGTAGACATGACGTAAGTAAGCAGTACATCTAAAGTCTCGCAACATATTCAAGGACTTCATGCAAATTCGAAACCAAAATTTAAGCAATTACAACAAAATTCAGAACATCCAGGCAACGTTAGACAATTACTTAATTGTAATTAACGTAATAAAACAGCAGTACTGTAGCACCGAAATATCTCAGCATGTTGTAATGTACGGTATTATAGCTGCGTATTTATTATGCGCCTGTATGAAACAGGCTATTGTTCTCAGAGGTACAAGAAGTTATATGTATATCTAAGACGGCGCAAATTTACCTTTTCCAACAATAGTTTCAACTATTCTGCAGTGCTAAGCGAAACTAATAATTAATTGTTAGAGGACATGAATTAGGGTGACTTAACTTATTACATTAATTAATTTTTAGTATTGCATTTATTTTTCTTATTGCATCATTATTCATTAGATTACATGACAACTAAATTATTGGAGACTTAAATCTTCTTGTATTTTTAAGATTATGTCTTCTGCTAGAGTTGTGTATTCAGCTGTAGGGAGGATTAAAACTGCAAATTTTGGGCCCATAATTCCTAAAATAATGTGCAACTGTTTGAATTTAGTGATTAAATTCAGAATAGATAGAATTACGAACTCGATTTAATGAAATGGCGAACATGCCGGAACACTTAAGAGAGTTCAGCTCTACCCTGGTGCCATCTGTCGCCTCAATGTGTATGACACGCAACAAGTAATGTTAACAGCAACCCAGATTGGTCGAAAATTCGCCTTGTCTCGGAACCTAGCTGTAGTTTAAAGAAGACAGTTCGACAAGCCAAGCAATTTTAGAGGCGCTTACAGAGTAGGAATATGTGGAAGTCTGACAAAGTGGTGCGATTTGAGGTTTGAAACTCTTCGGGTGAAGATGTATCAGTACAAAAACAATGAGGAATAATATTTACAACCGGTTACGGGTAGTTTCTCATTTTCTTCTGCAAATTGCATCCTAACTAACACATAGTCATTCTCAGTATCACTGAACAGTTTTAGAAGTTTATAAATGTAAAACAACTAAATTAAAAGAGTAAATAACCGTATCTATCTCAGAGCCAAGCTTGCATGCAACTGCTTCGTGGACTTCCAGAAAGCTTTAGACTCCATCAAGCATGACGCCACAGGTCACTGCCGACGGCATAGGAGTCAGAGGAAGATCAAGCAGACAATGGTTGGACGACGGACTGGCATCTTGGAACAGGACAGAACCAAAACGGAGAGACAGGGAGGCGATCGATCGACATCAGAGTCGATATTTTCGGCCGCATGATAGGTCGAATAGATGATAAATTCTATATAAAGGCCTAATATCCAAAAATAGACTTCGTTCGCAGACATTTCACGTTCAGACAAACACTGGCACAAAAGCAACATGAAATTGTACAACAAGCGACAGAAAAAGTACAAACGTACCACAAAAGGCGATCAGATTTTCCCAGAAATGTTTTGAAATAAACAAGACTCTAATATCACTTGCAGGCTACACGTTAGCATGCACCTCTTTTGACAAAACTTAATGCAATGGTTTCTGAGACTTAGGACCTTTTCGTTCATCGGGGTTTCTCACATTTCTGGGTTAAGGCATCCTGAATACGTCGAGCCTTTGTAAATATTTGGCACTGCTGTGTCTTGTAAGACTCCATTTTCAAACAGATGATCTTCATGTCTCTTGTATTAGTCGCGCTTTTCAAACACACGCACTGGTACCAACCGTATACATCAAGCTTTCTCAAACATTTGACATCGACGTCTCTTGAGTAGATACCTCGCCCGACCGATAATTACAACGAGTAGGATATTGAATTTCCGAGTAGTTACGGGTATTAGCTGAAGATGCCAACAACGATGGCGCCGATGACTACGATCACGATGATTAGGCAGATGATTATCATGAGTTTCTTCTGGATGTCAAAGACAAAACGGAGAAACAGTGAGGCATGCGATCAACATATCGATGCATCATTTTAATCTCATTCTCTGGTATAAGTGTTACAGTGTATTGTGCCTTGCCTTACCTTGCCCTACCATACCTTACCTTACCTTACCTTACCACACCTTACCCCACCTTACCCTACCTACCCTACCTTACCTTACCCTACCTTACCTTACCACACCTTACCTCACCTTACCCTACCCTATCCTACCTTACCCTACCTTACCTTATCACACCTTACGCTACCCTACCCTACCCTACCCTATCCTACCTTACCCTACCTTACCTTACCACCCCTTACCTCACCTTACCCTACCCTACCCTATCCTACCTTACCCTACCCTACCCTACCCTACCTTACCTTACCCTACCACACTTTACCCTACCTTACCTTACCTTGCCACCCTACCTTACCTTACCTTTCCACATCTTACCTTGCATTGCACTTCCTTGCCTTACCCTACTTTACCCTTCCATCGTTCTCCCGAATACGTACTCGTCTTGCTTTGCTCTGGTACTTAACCGCCTTCTTCGTATCGGCTTTTGCGGTCTCGATGTAGTCGACAGACTGCTCCACGTTGAACTCAATTCTATCCACCATCTCTCCCTAAGCAGCAGTCGAGGTAAGGTGAACTGAGGTAAAGTACGATGTTTGCTAACGCAAGTTAAGGTAGGTATATTAAAAATTAGACAAGGTATGAAGAGGTAACGCAAGGTGAGGTAAGATAAGGCAAGGTAAAATTGAGTATGGTAAAGTAAGGTAAGACACGGTAAGGTAATGCAGGAAAAGCAATGCAAAATGATATGATGTAAAATAAAGTAAGGTTTTTAAAGTAATAAATGAAAAACTACTTACAATGTAAGGTAAATTAGTCAAGTGGTGGGCAGGTAAATCGGATGTGAGCTAAATAGTAGAAAGGAAACTTATAGCAAAGTTAAGTAAGCTAAGACGAGATTAAAATGAATGAAATCAAACAATGAATAAAATAATTACCACTTTATATCAAATAATGACACTCATTAAATAATTAGATATTCATTAGAGGTTATTAACAAGCATGTCTGAAATAAATAAAAGACACAAACATAATAAATTAAAACAGAAAAGTTATAATATAGTAATGGAACTAAATAACAAAAATAAACCAATAACTAATAAATACATAGAAATAAGTGTCGGAAAAGCAACTTCAGGGAAGTAAGGCGAGTGAAAGAAACGAACGAGAAACGCAAACAGCAGTCATCTTGAACTCCGAACGTGCGCCATCTAGAAGTCATACTAATCGGTCTAAGGCCATACTAATCGGACTAATCGGTCTAAGGCCATACTAATCGGACTAATCGGTCTAAGGCCATACTAATCGGACTAATCGGACCAATTAAGCAAAAGAACCAGACGCAAGAACAACGGCCATCTTGGCCGCTGGACATGCGCACTCGTAGTAACCTGACTTTCGACGAGCATTGCCATATCGGTGAACATGTCGTGTAGTTCTCGGATGCTGTTCTCGAGGGACAGGATGTCCTTGTGACGAGCCTCGATGTCCTTGAGCGTCTGCTTCGCTTCCTGTGTCTCCATGATGATCTGCAAAAAGAGGCTGTGCTCAATTAAAAAGAAGTGCAAAAGGAAATAAAAGCGAAAATAACTAAATAAACAAACGCACAAAAGAATAAACAGAAAAATAGATATGCAAAGAAATGCTCAAAGAAATAAATATGAAAAATGAATAAAGAAATGCTCAAATTTAAGTCAGTTCTCAAAGAAATGAACACAAAAATACAGGCTGTGCACAGATGCAAACAAATGCAACGAGAAATAAACGACAAAATAATGCGAAAGGGGAAATAAGCAAATAAACACCACCACCACTACCACCACCACCACTACCACCACCACCACCACCACCGCAACAACCACCAACACATCCTCCCCGATGAGAATTTAAGTATAGGCCTACCTGTAACTCTATGGAAGTAAACGTGTTGATATTTAAAACTTAAGTAATTAATTTAAATAAGTTGCCAAATAAACCGACTCCTTGCGCAAAAATGTTGGGGGACTTTGATTCCAGCATGTTTTCCAATTCTTCATTTGTTGTTGATCTTCCAGCTGGAAATATGCAAAACAGACCAGATTTGAAAAGACAATTTGAGCAACAAAGTAAAGTGGCGTAAAGTAAAATTAATATAGCGCCTTACTGGAGCATAAATGGCCTATTCGTAGTTATAAACGAAGTTAAACAGAATAGGTTTATAATTTGTGTTACAAAATTAATTAATTTTTTAGTTTTTAAATACCTTTTCAGCTGTACCCGCGCCCACAACATGCTCCCCAGTTAAATGTGGTGGAAAAGGTTGTAAAAATAGGTCTTAAAAAGCAGCATTCATGGAAACCCACAACAATCGGTATCCATGGTAACCCACAATAATCATTATCCAAGGTAACCCAGAACAATGAACCAAAGTGAACAAAACAGCAAGTAAGTTACACGACACCTAATGGTCGCCATTAATAACTGATGGCGCTAAGTAAATATTTGTCAACTCACGTTGCATAACAACTACGATTACTTTTCAGTGTACCACTCAGAGAAACCAGTCGGTTCAAGGGATAAGAAAAATGTCTTTACCAACTTACTTTCGTAACTCATCAGTCCCTCAGTCTCTAACTGAACGACTGAGTGACATACTTATTCGTCCACTGACCAATCGACAGAATGATTGACTGACTGAATGAATGAATGGATGACTCTCACACTCATTTTCCTTGGCCGCCTACATTGGCCGCATTTACCCTTAGCCCACTCCCATTGGCCACACTCACTGGCCACGATCCCTAGGCCGCCTTCTGCGCCTTTGAGAAGTTCCATAAAAGGCGCTATACAAATCTAATCTAATCTGGAAACTTCTAGAGCGCCATTATCGCAATACACAAGGCATCAACCGATGGTAGCTTTTTTAAAAATCGCATTCCAAAACATCAATGTCCGTCTGTCACTGGCCACCTTCTTCCGACCATGCCACCCTTTCCGTGCACCGCACCTCTGACCTCCTAGCCCTTGGCCAACAATGCACCTCATCCTGGGCCACCTCCTATTGGCCAGATCGCCCTGGGCCACCTCCCATCCAAAAGGATATAAATGAGGTTCGAACGGCGTCTTTCGACCGTAACTCCGCCAGTCGGATAGTGCTAGTCCCAAGCCTGGATAAAGAGGAGGGCGACGTCAACGGCTTTTGATGCCATAAGATGTCGTTAAACCTTTGAACTACTACTACGAATACTTTCGACCGCGATTTCTCACCGATCTCGAGCTGTCGTTGGATGCGGGCCTTGCACCTCTCGCGATATTCCACTTGACAACGGTTGTAGTCGTTCATGACCTCGACGAATTTGCGAGACAACGTTGCCTGCTGGAAAAACAATGAACCGTGAAACAACGGTTCTGCTCCAGCTATCAACTTATATGCGCGGCCTATCGGGTTTAGATCGGAATTCTTCTTTTATAATCCAGTCGAATCCAATCGGTCGTCATCATAGTGCACAAGGCATCAATCGATGGTTGATTCAAGATATAATGTAGTTAAAAATCACAATCCGTTGGAAAAGGCCGGTCGAAATCTGACGAGTCAGAGTAACCGGAAGGCTATGGTTGGTAAACAAGTTGAAACAAACGAGTTTTAACCAGCTTAGTTCTGGATGCCATTAAAGAACAAGACGCAGAGAACGATATTTTGCCGGTGAGATAAACGCATTAACTGCCTTTATGGTCTGGGAATCCAGAAGTCGGGAAACGGAAGAAAACGCCTTACATTACATTTACTTAACTGGCCTCATGAAGCTAACTGTTAACCTGCGCAGGCCTCATATGCAGGCCGTTTGAAAGGGACAAGCTTAGAACTAATCAGCAAACATCTCTGACTCGGCAAGACAAGAATGGCGCCGAATAAATGCAACGGCAGAGCTCGCTATAAATCTTATCGTCAATAATAATACTGTCCAGCTTAAAGGGCACGAGTCTGCTATGTCTTGAGGATAGGCAGTAGCAGCAATGATGATGATGATGATGATGATGATGATGATGATGATGACGATGATGATGATGACGATGATGATGATGACGACGATGATGATGATGATGATGATGATGATGATGATGATAGTAATAGTAATAACAGTAGAAATAATAATAATAATCGCCGTCTTTATCATAGTAATAATCATTTCCGTCATAGGCATAATACTGCAGAGACCGTATATTGTTCAGCAGAGCATAAAAGGAACTCACGATGTGGAAAAAAATGAGAAACATACAGTACACATCTCTCAGATTAATCGCCTATCAACTGATGCCGTCCACAATAACCAGACTTCATTGTTCGTTCAAACAAGACGAACCTCTGAGGCCCCAGATACAAATTATTTGAGAAACCAAAATGGGGGGCAGAAAATCTTCAGCACAGGAAATGTAGATTTAAGGAATCGCTTGGATGATAATACAGTCTCAGTAGGCACTATCAGCTCTTAGGAAGTAGGAAGTATTCGCTTTGAGCATCATCGGTACTTTGCAGTGGTTCTAGCACTGATTAAATGTTTTATTGACCACTTCGTATTATGTTATGTTGTGCTGATTAATATTGCGTTATGTTAAGTTATGCTATGTTAAGCCTTATGTAAACACTGATCGATAACAATGCAGTGGTTCTAGCACTGATTAAATGACTTCTTGACCACTTCATATTATTTTATGTTATGCTGATTAATATTACGTTATGCTATGTTAAGCCTTATGTAAACACTGATCGATAACAATGCAGTGGTTCTAGCATTGATTAAATGTTTTCTTGACCACTTCGTATTATGTTATGTTGTGCTGTTTAATATTGCGTTATGTTAAGTTTTGCTATGTTAAGCCTTATGTAAACACTGATCGATAACAATGCAGTGGTTCTAGCATTGATTAAATGTTTTCTTGACCAGTTCGTATTATGTTATGTTATGCTGATTTATATTACGTTATGTTATCTTAAGTTATGCTATGTTAAGCCTTATGTGAACACGGGCCGATAACAATCCAACCTGGATTTTGCGAATCCTGAGGTCGGCCGACCACGGTCTGTGCGAGTGTTCTTCCTGTTCAATATTCTGCTCGATGACTGAAACGGGTTTTACGTTCTCATTTATATAGAGCCATCCATGCAATAAATTTATTACGAAACGTCAATTAAGAACTTGATTAAGATCTTCTGCAGAATAGTAAAGTGGTTAACAAGCTGAACTGCTAATCGAATGGTCTGGGGTTCAAATCCCTATCAGCATGCAGAGATGTTTCACGATTTCTGCGTCACTTGCGCCCCTAGCGAACTCAGCCATAAGACACACTGACCGTACAATTCAGTGGAAAGATCAGGCGGCGAGGGAGAGGACTGGTCACCTGCTCTCATATGCCGGAGCTAAGAAAATGAAGTCGCTGACACCGCACAGTATGGTTGCCTT
This sequence comes from Norana najaformis, assembly GCA_964023275.1. NCBI lineage: Eukaryota > Metazoa > Annelida > Clitellata > Crassiclitellata > Hormogastridae > Norana > Norana najaformis. The sequence continues at coordinate 15,014,503 of OZ029925.1, forward strand.
TTGGGTTGGGGCTAGCTCAAGGGACTGCTCTTCTTGTTCTTGTTCTTCCTCTTCTTCTTTTTCTGGGAAGCTGAGGGGAGCGACAGATGCTTTGCGAGGGACAGGGTAGTAAAAAATAGCAACAGTATTATATTTTATCATAATTTTAACACAGATTAAATAATAGTTATAAAAATCCACACGAGACACCTTTTTCAGCGCCTCTCAGCTTGCACACAGCTATATACTGCCTTTAAATATATAGAGATATAGATATACATATATACATACATATACACATATACATAGTATATACAGCTATATACTGCCTTTATATATAGATATATAGATATATATATACATACATATATACATATACATAGTATACACAGTTATATACTGCCTTGCCATTCAAGGGCACAAGTTCGCAGACCATAACGGGGACGAGGACTGTTAGTTCCAGATATATTTCTTACTCCTATTCTGAGTTTTGTTCATGATGTATAATACTGTATACCTCAAATAACAACAGCATCATCAACAACAACAACAACAATAATAAAAAATAATATAATATAATAAAAATAAATTAATAATATTAATATCTTTTCACTGCAGGATACTGACGAGTCATAGCCATTCCCGATACCTTTTCCTTTCCCTCTTTGGTTAAAACTAATTTTAAAAACAATAATAAAAACAGGCCTGACACCTTTTAATTTCCCTCGTACTTTGTTGGCTGTTCGTTTGATATCCGCCATCAGCTCTTCCAACTCTTCCTCCAGTTCTAAAATTACGAAGAACCAATTCTAACCGCATGTCAATGTAAGGGTAATGTAAAGTGAATTAGCGTAAGGTATCTGCTCTTTCAACATCATTCATCTTTTCTTGCCTTTCCTTTCTGGGGTTGAAGGATCTTTTCAACCATCGCACAAACATGAAAACAGCAAATCTAAAACTGGAAACCATTCCTGGCACCATGGTCCATTTGTACTACACGGTGGTCCATCTGTAGCGCGCTGGGTCTGTAATCCAACGATTGTGAGTTACAGCCTGCGGAGTGGATTCCGTGTAACGACCCTTGGTGAGCTGTTCCAGCACAAATGTCTACTGTCTAGTAGACATATATAAATACATACATACATACCTACATACATACATACGTGCATACATACATACAGACATACATACATACAAACACACATACATACACACGTACATACATAAATACACACACACACATACACACATACATACATACACACTCATATACATGCTAATTTCATATTTATTGACCACGAGCGCATAGGCCGAATTACAGCAATAAATAAATGAGAAATAAAATACGAGTCGATTTGATTCACGGCTGCGGGGTATTTGACATCTGTAACAAGGCATCGATTCTCCCAAACCCCCAGCAATTTAATAAAAGCAAGTCTGGTTTCCTGACAAAAAAAAACAAACTGTAAAAAGAGCAAACACGAATCTTAATATCTAGACACTTAATATAGCACCTGTCAAGTAGCACTTAAAAGCTCTGCGCTCGCTAACGTAAGTGGTGTTGAAAGTTCACTATAGAAGCACAAAGCCATCTGTCAATTCGATGAGCCAGAAAGGTATCGATGCATGCATGTTGGTGTCTATTATGTCTGTATGTCTGCCTGCTTGCCTGCTTGTCTCAACTCTACCCCTGAGTCTTTCTGTCGCTCTGTCCTTCTGACTGTCTGATAGTCGTTCTGTCTTACCGATTCGCAGAAGATGAATGATAAACTATGTGCCTATTTCTTTCTTAATAATTTAGCTACTAATTAATAGACAGACAGACAGACAGACAGACAGACAGACAGACAGACAGACAGACAGACAGACAGACAGACAGACAGACAGACAGACAGACAGACAGACAGACAGACAGACAGACAGACAGACAGACAGACAGACAGAGGGTGAGGGTCTCATATATTTACATCTAAATCTATAAACGTTCGTACTACATTAAAGTAACATTACATTGCATTAAAATATATTGAAAAATATACACTAACACACATTACCATGCAGACATCCGAGAGCCTTTGACAAGTTGAAGTACAAATTTTCAGATACATACACGCATACATACGAGGCAGAAATGCACGCATACACGCATGCATGCATACATACATACATGTATACAATGCCTTAAAGTGTTTTGTAAATTATACACGTTTTTCTATAGCGACCGTACGGCCTCGACCCTATTGGGTGAGATCCTTCACTACCGCTACACGCCATTTAATGTCCCCGTGTACGGACCGTACTAGCCTGGGATTCAAATCTCTGAAATAAGCCACGACCGGGACGCGAACCGGGGATCCTCATGCACAGAGACTTCCTTGGCGTACGCGCTTACCGATGTAGCTATCTAGGCCAGATTGTGACCTTACAGAATGTTACGTCTTCGTTGCATTACATTATCGTCTGTATATGCAGAGGCGTATGCACACATTTGTTTAAGTCTGAATGGATAAGAGAATATGATCTTATCTGGTGACTTCTGTAGCGCCCTTATAATAAGGCAAATGGCACCGGTCGACGCCACTACTATGGGGCGAAGTAATTGGTCAACGTACTGGCGTCAGTCTGGGGAGCTGACAGTATGATGCTGTGCATTTGTTTGACATCGCTGACACTCTCGGATACCCTGTCAATCATATTGCGAATTTCGTCCACCTGTCGACAGGTAAATCATCTGTAATTAATGCCACGTGAGGGAAGCGCTCAAGACGCACCTTTGCTGAACGATCATTCGGGTAAGGTAAGGTAAGGTAAAATAAGACAGTAAGTTAAGGTTAGGTAAGGTAAAGAAGTCAAGTTTGGTTGCATAAGGTAAGGTAAGGTAAGGTAAGTAAGATACTATTAGGTTAGGTTTGTAAGGTAAGGTAAGAAAAGGCAAGGTAAGGTTTGATGACATTTATTTAACGACGCCGTCATATCGAGTTGATTGGCGTCACAAGGTAAGGTAAGGTAAGGTTAGGTTTTGTAAGGTAAGGCAAGGTAAGATAAAGTGAAGTAATATAAGACATCGTACAGCAAGGTATAAGGTAAGGTACAGTGTTCGCTTCTTTGTCAGTAGTCCTCCTAAAGTTGACGGGTGTTTTGGTTGAACCGAAAGAGCAATTAAACAACGAGACTTGACAACGAGACTTGACAACGAGACTTGACAACGAGACTTAATAACGAAGTGTCTAATAATGCGCTGATTTTTGAACCGAGGAAGCAGAGGCGAAAGGCGTAGGCATTATCAGTCTGCCACGAGAGCATCCACGTATTTTAATTACACGATGCAGGTAAGTCGGCGAAAAATTAATTGCAAACACCTTTGTTACAGACGCCTGATAGGGCACAGCAGCAGAAGAAGATGGGGTAATTTAATGAGCTCAGGACTTAATTAACCTAGGGTAAAGGCCTTAAGGACTTTTAGAGGTAATTAGAAGGTGCTCTATTAAGCCTAAGTGTAATGTACAGCCCTCGTGGTAAGGTAACATATGATTAGGTTAGGAAAGGTAACGTAATAAATGCTAAGACATGGTAAGGAATGTGTAGGGAAACCAAGGTAAGGTAAGATAAAATGCTAGGAAAATAAGATAATCTAAGGTAATGTTATGCAAGGTAGGTTAAGACAGAGTAAGGATCATTGAGGGAAGGGAACGAAAGGGATTTGTTTTGATTTGATTAAGCCCCATTAACTAGTTGATCTCCGTGATACAGCGCTGTAACATTTACATTTACATAACCTGTAATTATTTACATTAGCTTTTTCAGAGGAGGGCGTGACTTAAATGTTATGTTTAGCGTTGCCATAGTCACATTAATCAGCTGCCAATCAATATCCTCCGATATAAACCTCTTCTGAAACAAGAAGAAACTCTTCTGAAAGCAGAAGATAAAAACGCGCCTCTTGGAGATTTCCTAGAAGATGCGCCGTAAAATATTGGCTTCATTTAAAAAGTGATCAGCTTAGAAATTACCGAACGTTGTCTCAAAGTTGGAAAAATTCTCTTTGGAGAAGCAATATTGACTGGAGAAAAGGAACCATTCGCTTACGTACAGATTATTTACTTTTATACTTACTTAAGAGGATGAGGTCAGGAGGATTAAGAGGAGGAAGATAAAGAGAAGGAGGAAGAAGACGAAGAGGAAGAGAGGTAGAGGTGAAGCATGAGAAGGAAGATGAACAGAAGAAGAGGAGGCGGATGGAAAGAAGAGGAGAAAGAAGAGAAAGAACAAAACGAGAAGCTGAAGAAAAGGAGGATAAATAGGTGGCAGAGGTTGAGCACGAATTGGAAGAGGAGGAATAAGAAAAGGAGGAAAGGTTTGAGGATGGAAAGAAGGGGAGGATTAAGACGGGAGAAGGAAGAGGAGAAGAATGAAGAGGAATAGGGGAAGAGGCGAGGATGAGTATGTACAAGAGGCTGGGAGGAAGAGGAAGAAGAAAATGAAGCATATGAGTAGGAGGAGAAAGAGTAGGAGAAATAGGAGGAGGAAAAGGAGTAGGAAGAGGAAGAGGAACATGCAGAGAAGAGACTTAGCAGAATGAAAGCAAATATTAAAATGAGAATTCTGTTCTCTTTCAACGAACCAGCAGTTTCAATAACTACAGCCAGAAAATGTGATACGGGTGCATTCGGACAATTATCTAGCGCCTTTAAGACCTCTAATAGGCGCTTCTCGTCTTCAAGCATTAGATGTCTGTTTACAGGCAACATAAGAACATATGTTAGCTAAGACATGTTACTAATATCCACAGGTATTGCTGGTACATATATTGACTTTTCAACTGGCAGTAACATAGCTGCGTTTATATCATGGTATAAAGATCTGTTGGACAGCCGTGCTGCAAAGCCTTTGGAAGTTCTTGAAAGGCGCTATACAAATTATCTGATGCATGCATACATACAACAGTGTTTCAAAGCTGTCATCAGCAGACATTTCAAGTTTTAAGTCATATTAAATCCTCTTCTTGCACCTCTTTTTCCTCTTCTTCCTCCTTCAGTAGCCTGATTTTAATTCCTCCGACCTATCGGATTTCGACCAAGCTTCTATAACGGATTATGATTTTAACAGCGGTTTGACTTCAAGCGACAATCAGTTAATGCCTCGATCGTGCCTTATGATAACGGCGCTATATAAGCCATTAAATTAGAGTAGATTATATTAGAATAGATCTTTCATCCACCTCCTCTAGTTTTTTCCTCTGCCGATTTCTCCTATTTGTCCTCCTGCACGTCCTTCTTGTTGTCTCCTCCTCCTTCTCTTCTTCATCTGCTACTGATTACGTTACTTTACCGGAAGTACCTTGCCAGTTCACATCTCCCTCGTGTTACATTACGCTTACCTGATCGAAGAACTCTTCCATGAAACCGCTTGAGCTGACATGTACGACATCTTCATCCAAATCATCCTCGTTTTGAATCTATAAAAATAAAAAACAACAGTATACAAAGCTGATTTCAAGGGTTTGGGGTCGCGATAGCAGAGGCAGCGACAGAAGGTGACAAGAAAATAATCCAGTTGGCACCATATGGGACCGCAGTACAGAGTCGCCACACTGCAGTACAACGTTTTATAGGTGGTAGCATCAGTGGCCAGTTTCTCACATGCAGGTTATGATGCGTACATATGTACACTTATGTATACATATGTACACACATACACACATACACAGGCCTATGTATACATATGTACACACATACACACATACACAGGCCTATGTATACATATGTACACACATACACACATACACAGGCCTATGTATACATATGTACACACATACACACACATACACAGGCCTATGTATACATATGTACACACATACACACACATACACAGGCCTATGTATACATATATACATATAGCGATACGGGTCCAGACCCGTACCAATACTGCGCATGCGCTGGCTAAGATGGCCGTTGTTTCGTTTATCAAATCATTTTGATAGAATGGTTCGTCACGTACAAAATTTGCTCAATAATTCTCGTATGTTCGGACTTCTACTATCTGCGATTCGGAATTATTTCTTGGGTATACTCAGAATTTCGTGTATTTTGGACGGTATTTGGTCGCATGCAGGCCCAATCAAAGCCCGACCGCCATTTTGAATCGGTCGCCTATAGACTGGTTCCCATCTGGACAGCGTTGACGATCGTCAATCACTGAGAGGTCCTACGACCAGTTGGCAGTCTACTGACGAGTGTCTGCCCTGCTCAGATCTGATGACCCGAGGGAATCCGGACGCTGCGTCTTCTACCATCTACGAGAGAGTGCCGGACGGGGAAGTAACCGTGTGCTGCAGACTACATCGCCTGTAGTCTTTTCTCACTTTCAACACATGATGTCAGCTGTCAACGCTGGATGGGAATCCGTTGAGTGATGGGCTCTGCGTGTGTGCGGGAGTTTCAGTTATCTGAACAGTGTTTGCTTATTGATTAACTTTTTGTCCTTAATGACTCAAACTTTAACATCACTTAGGCTAGCGTTAGGCAACGCTAAGTGGGATACTTAAAAGGCGCTATATTAAGCGTCTACACGCATCATACATATTTTCATACAGAAGATTCTTCATGTTAATGAGATTAGATTAGATGATGGTAGATTAGACGCGATGAGATTAAATGAGATGAGATTAGATTAGATTACCGCTTGGAGGGCTGCCAGTCGATCCTTAGCCATCATATGGTCTGCGCCTTTGTCTACGAATTATCATAAAGGAGAACATCTCTCGGCGCTTATTAGCCGTCTACGCTGGACTTCATCCTGCGCCGGCTTTAATACTGCTCGACCATGCTGACTCTGTAGCTCTGTCTTCCCTTTGTGTCCGTTTGCATCTACCTGTCGGTCTGTATGTGTGTCTCTGTCGGTCTGTCTCAATTCTGTCTTTATCTGTCTGCTCGCTTTTCTGTCTATTTATCTGTGTATCTATTTACCTGCCTTTCTAGGCAATCTGTCTGTCTGTCTGTGCTCTGTATGTAATCATGTATGTCTTTCTGTGTCTGCCTATTCTGCCATCTGTCCGTGTCTGTCTGTCTGTCTGTCTGTCTGTCTGTCTGTCTGTCTGTCTGTCTGTGTCTGTCTGTCTGTCTGTCTGAAGCTACGGAAGTACACCAGCGCAACAGGGTAGAATGCGACAATACACTTGGTCCGGAGGCTGCCTTGAGCTGCATGCAAACGCTGGGTCATGGTGCGCTAGTTTTTGATCCGATGACGGGTAGAAATTTGATGGATGAGCAACGAGGATAAAGACGCGGATTGCTAAGGTTTTTGCCGTCACCTCTGCGTCTGGGGTTCAAACCCTGTCGCATTATTTGATATTTATAATTCAGTGTTGAGCCGCTTAACCCGTAGGTAAAGGTAGTCTGGTTGATTGATGTGTTGTTTGTGCTTCAGTCGAAACATCCCTTAATCTGCAGAACCACGATACCAAAAACTATTGATTAAAGAAGGGAATAATAAATAAATTAAAGAGGTTGGCGCCTGGCTTTGGGCTACGGTCATAGGTCACAACAGGCATAATACCATGACAGTGGGGATTGGAAAGTTTACAACTTAGATTAGAATGGATTGGCCGTAATTTCCAGAAAGCCTAAGCTGGTTAGGGTTGGGTATTAAGTGATAAAATGCTAGAAACATATTCTCGAGCTGACAGTCTCATCATACACAGCCTGCCAGAGACTGAGTTTTACATTTCCTTTGGTTGATTCCAGACATGATCACACCAGCCGAGAAGGATTCATAGCCACCTGCGATTGGGTGGTTACACGCTGTAGCGGAAAGTCGACATCAGTCGGACCAAACTCCACGACCAACAGAATTTTTCGCCGGTTCCTGGAATGATTAGCAAAGATCATTAATTGCACGGTTCGCAAATCGCTGACCGCAGGATGAAGTCTTCCATTCTAGGTGATAACTTCGACCCAGTGGCTCACAGACAAATCCAGTGTACATCACGAACACCTCATCAAGAAGGTGTCGGATAGACCTATCTTCTTCCAGGCTAGAAAGTTGTTACGGAAAGAGTGTATCGCAGGGATGTGGGCAACAAACAGCTAAGTAGGCCATACTTGAAGGTTACAGCATCATCGACCCCGAAACAGATGGACTGTATCAACTCTACCATGATCAATCGCCTCCATTAAATGAGCAACACGAAATGAAGAATGCCTGAATTATTCTCCAACTGGACTGCTCAAATACATTTCATTAAATGGTATTAGAGACACAACAGACTTTGGCCTCAGTTCTTCAGATTCTGTTGGAATTGCCAGTCTTTCAGTAGCGTCTTGTGAACTTCCTTTCTGCAAAGTGATACTTACAGAATCCTATTTACGATCTACAATTCCATAAGAGAGACTTACAAACTTTGCTGTTCTATCCAATCGATAATGAAATAGCCGCTTCCATAAATTTCGGCGAGGTTCTCAAAGACTTTGCAGCTATAAAAGTTTTGTTTTGACTTTTGGAAGGGTTAGTTATTTTATGTCATCCATTAATGTTCGACAAATTTGATGACGATTCTCTAAATTGTCGTTCTTCGTTCAAATTCAACACTGCTATGAGGGGGGGGGAGGTGATTGCCATTACTCGCGCAAAAATTTCTAGCTGACCGTATACGTTTCACTCGCACAGAATAAGACAGAACGTCCATTGTGATCGCTGGACCCACTGTATGGAATTCTTTGTCTGGTGTTCTAACCAATTTATACCTACTATGTAGGCCTACCAGTTAAAAATTGATGTAAAGTGTTATTTGTTAGCTACATTGGGCTAATGTCATTGTGAAATAGAAAGATTTTACATAACAGTGCCCGCGCAGTTAATGAAAACTGAACATGAAACTGTTAACACTGCCGTCTTGAAATCTGTTAGGCCCTATACTGTACGAATTAGGTGACTCTGTTAGCGGGACTGGTCCTTTTGGTCTCAATTATCTGACCAATCATACCAATCTCACAACACTACACCCCTTGTAATCTCTGCGTAGGTCTTTCACTCAAAACTAAACATAATCCGCTTTCACAGATCCTCTCTTGATTTCGTAATTTCTTCCCTTATCCATTTTGTCACTTCAATTATAAACACCATCTACTACATGGCTCTTGGATATTGACTTGGAACCGTTTATAACCCTCCTGCAAACGATTTTGTTTTGAATGAGCGCCTGTGAATAAGCTTGTTTCCGCTGCTTGACCTTAGTTGGGAGCTTTAGAGATCTCGAGTTTACTTTGGACAGTGCGATTGGATAACTAACAATATTTAGCTTGAATGACCTGTAATTTGGATTTTTATATGTTGTTAAAGAAAATGTTTAATTCAACTCGATACCTTAGACAAGAGAATTTTCCTGACAAATTTTCAACAGCGTTTTACATTTGCCACATTGTAAATTACTTTTACCTCTTAACGTAAGTAGAAATGCGCTACAAAAAGAAACGTTCGTGTTCCACGGCAAATGACGTTATTGATCTAACGCTTATTAATCGCGGCTGCACCTGTTTGCGTCGAAGAGCTCTGTACGCGACGGTGTATTCAGTTTTCAACGAAATCCATCTTGTGCTTATCACGACAGCCTTCAGTCGGGCGCATTTTCAACTCCCCGACTTAGACACCAGAAAGTGATCGTGATTTCATCCTCGTTTCTACTGATTCTTACTGTAAATCGACCGACGAACAGCAACCCAATCCTCCTCCGTAGATTCGATACTACGCCTACGTAGTCGTAAACATCGAGAAACTTCAAGTTACACTGGGTAGTTTCTATCGAAAGGTCGGTCGAAAAAATTTGCAAGTATACCATTTACAAGATTTTATAGTCTGTGATAATAATGGCCGCTGTAGAACAGAAGAACACCACAAGTGACGATCGCCAACTTACAGAGCTCGAATATCTGCAGGTCTGTCGACTACACCTTGTTATGTCCGAAAGTATACGTATCAGCGGCCGACCCGGCTGTAACTTTCCGACCCTCGTCATCTCGATGCATTCGCTGGTGAAGATCGTTCGTGGCCGGCTGGCCGCCGCGGGCGTGACCGTGAAAGACGTGCGACTGAACGGCGGTGCGGCAAGCTACGTACTACAGAGCTCAGCGGAGAAAGCCGAGTACAACGACCTCGATCTCATTTTCCGAGTCGATTTGAGCAGAACCGAGAACGGATCAGACACAGTGAAGGAGGCAGTGCTCAGTTCCCTACAGGAAGTTCTCGCAGCCAACTTTGATGCCCCTGTCTGTGCCAGTTTGATTGAGGACGCGTATGTACGCAAAATGGTTAAGGTGTCGAATGACGTTGACTGTTGGAGTCTGATGTCATTGACGAATGAAAGTGGTCACCATGTTGAGCTCAAGTTCGTTGATCGGATGCGGCGTCAGTTTGAGTTCAGCGTTGACGCCTTCCAGATCGTGCTTGACAACCTTCTGACATTCTATTCAAGTGAGCAGCCACGGCTTGACAAGTGCTCGTATCCACGCATCCTTGCGGAAAGTGTATACGGGTCATATGAAGTCGCGCTGTCACACCTCAACAACAAGCTCATTGCGACACACAGTCCTGAACAGATTCGTGGCGGCGGGCTACTGAAGTACTGCTATCTGCAGGCGCGTGGCTACCGCACTGATGACACCTTGGACTTCCGGTCGATGGAGAAGTACATGTGCTCGCGGTTCTTCATCGACTTTCCTGACATCATCGAACAACAGCGGAAGCTGGAGAACTATCTGGAGGATCACTTTTTGCAGGATGACGATCGCAAGTCGAAATTTCTATCAATCCTTTATTCAGTCGTTCAAGAGAGCACCGTCTGTCTCATGGGTCAGGAGCGCCGACTGACGCTCGATCTGATCGGATTCCTTGCACAGCGAACAGCAACAAACAGTGCCTGCAATAGTTACCATCCGTCCTGGTACAATGGCATTCACACGAAACGGTTCTTTCGCAGTAAAGATCCGGCTGTGAGTGGTCCGCTGAAGTATTCGTTCCCATCTGTCGTTGTCTCCGTGAACACAGTGCCTTTCGTCTACTATCCGCCGCACGTCACCTACTCCTGACGATGTGCGCCTCAAGCGATCGCTTGAAAGTGGCCTTGCTGTTCAAAAGGGTTTCATGGCTTGAAGTTTGAACTGCAGAACACGTGCATTTAATGCACTGATGGTAATTTTTTCACACTTTTTGGCTGCTTGGCTGTTTTACTGATCTAAATACATGTGCTGTGGTAATCAGTGCTGCTACTGTTTTTTGGGGCAGTGGTGGCCTTAAGCATGGTAAAAAATTCTGGAAAGTGGGTAACATTTGCTGACATTACATTTCGTTACAGTTACAATTACAAATGCCAGTAAAGCATTAGCTAACTATCAAGAGCCTTATGAAAGGCGCTGTTTCAATGTCATGTTACATTATTTTACGTTGGCTAGTGTAATCCGAGGTCATGGTAGCAATTTTGTGTTTGGGCATGGTTTGATGTTGCTGCGTTTATTTGCTGTGTTAAGAGGTCTGCTTATGCAAAGTAGTATTACCTGGCAAAGTATACCTTAGCACCTTTGATAAGTTCTTCAAAGGCAGTGTATGTGGAATCAGATATATACATACATATATGTATGTATATATACATCCATATGCATACATAGATGTAGATAATACCTACATACATTTATAGATAAATACACACAAACATACATATACTGGTACTTACATAGCACGGAGACCTACTCCGTATGTGCACACAGATACATACAGACATACGTATGTGGTTTATAATACATTTTGTGAGGTTCCTTTATTGGAGCGCTGTGCATTGCACTTTCAGCAATTTCTGGCATTGTATTAGACACAGTAGCAGAACTTGATCTGTAATTGCCAAATATATTAACTTAAGCATTCATCAGTGGAATTTCAACTTGTAACTTCGTTAGCAGGATTGGCCTTGTGGCAAATCACATTAGTCATTGATGAACTGTGGGTAGCAAGAGCATTTTCCACAGGGTTAGTACACAGTGGGCTGCAAAAACAGAATTAACTTTTTTTTTATTAAATGGCTTGTCTCAGTTCAGCATAGTGTTACAATTTTCAGGTTGCACACGGTGGGCCAATAAACAGGAGCTAGTTCTTATCGCAACTTTTCGTCCAGTGCATTAAAAACAGGTGTTGGATCTGTAGCCCTGTGTTTATGTGGTACTTGTGTGGCATAAAAAAAACAGACTGTGATTTGTAAGTCTCAAATGCTGGTGCACCACTGAGGAGTTTCATCAAACTATTGATATGTAAATGCTCTTTATGTTACATTTACTACCCTGTGCATTTTACAGAGGTGCCCAATCAAGTTTAATCAACTTGTACAAAAAAAGAATTTTATGCGTTGGGAGCTGGTTTTATTTTGTAACTTTGTTTTCTGCTTTACAATTTACAAACTTGCGTTACAAACTGGAGCAAAAGCTCTGATACTCGAATGTTACAAAACCTGCATAAGAATATGTTGAGCTGTGTTACTACCGTGGTTACTTTACAATTTTTACACTGACCAAATGGTCGATAGCGTAAATGACCGAACTGCTTTAATCCTGCGTGTTCCACGTTGAAATCCTAAAGCCTTGTTTGAAATGAACAGCTTGTTGTCTGGCTCTGCAACCTCTTGAAAAAAGTTTGGTGTTGCTGCAGTATATCTTGTACGTGCTTGAGCCGAATGATCTGTGAATCCCAAGACAGTGCCTTTGAGCCATTTGCTAATGTGTTTGCCTTTCGCCTCTCCACCTGGGGTTTGAAACCCAGTGCATCACGATGTGAAACTGACAGTTCATCGTCAGAGCGGAAAACCCGCAAAGTAAGGTTGTCGAATGACTGGATTGCTGTTGTGTTTGCGCTTCAGCCAAACTATCCTGTATCCCAGGATCATTCCTCAGTGGAATAATATTGATAAAGACATGTGTGAAGTGGACATTAAATTACGTTATCTCACTAAGGATGTGTAACACAAATTGTAATGTTGCGTTACAGTATTACTCTTTTGATCGCTGTGCTGCAGGATATCGTAAGAAATTATCGCAAGGGTTGCAGTGTTTGGCTGGGATTCACATCTGTTTGTATGACTTGCAGTGACCTGTTATAACATTCATACGACCTTCACGCGAGTTTGAATGAGTGGATACAACGTTAGCAGACTTTCATACTTATTTGGATGAAGGAGTATGCAATTCTTGGAAAATCTGCATGCAGATTTGTATATGGGATGCACCATCAGACAGTGGCAGCCATCCAAACCCCTTCAGAGATTGAAATACCTCAAGGCCCTGATTTGTTACAACGGCCCATATAACAGGTTTAAGTCCAAGGTGCCATTACACTTGAGGCATCAAGTGGGGCTGCAATATCACCCAGACATCTAGGCCCTGGTAACGCCTGCAACATCACCCAGCTGTTTGGCCTCTAATAGGGTCAGCAATGTAGGCCAGTCATGTTTTTCAGCAAATCATGCTTTGAATAGCATGTTTCTTTATTTCTGTGTTGAGTTAATAAGCATAATGCTACATTCTGTTACATCTCATTATTATTATTATTATTATATTTATTATCATTATTACTAGATAAAACAGTGACATCCTACACTTGTCAGGTTCTGGCAGAGCAAAAAGCATTGCAAACTATTGCCATTTTAATATTTTTTTTATTATTATTAAATTACCCTACAATTATAATAAATTATTAGTATCATTATCGTCATCATCTATTCATTATTATTACTGTTCTTGTCAGGATTATTTTAGGTTTGTTTTACTACCTATTATGAAGAATGATTTTGTGAAATTGCTCTAATTTTCTTCTTTTCGAACTGTGCCATTTGGGAATGCAGGGGCAACTGAAAAATTTGCGGCTGCAAAATTGTGGTTTTGACAAAAGATTCTAAAACAACAGCAGTTGTTGATTGCTTTAATCAAAACTTGGTACAGTTGTTTTCAAAAGTAAAAAAGGACAAAACAACCAGAGTTGGTGCCAAACTTGTTAGGACATAGCGCTTTCCAAGTTACCTCTTGATGTTATCCATTACTCCACCAGATCCTTCGTCTACAGTATTGCCACCTTTTGTTGCCATATCAAAATATCACATTACAAGGAGTTTGTGTAATGGGGTCATTTCCAAAAGCTGATTTTACTTTGGGTCTACATTCTCAACCAACCACTGCAAAATTGTGGTTTTGACAAAAGATTCTAAAACAACAGCAGTTGTTGATTGCTGTAATCAAAACTTGGTACAGTTGTTTTCAAAAGTAAAAAAGGACAAAACAACCAGAGTTGGTGCCAAACTTGTTAGGACATAGCGCTTTCCAAGTTACCTCTTGATGTTATCCATTACTCCACCAGATCCTTCGTCTACAGTATTGCCACCTTTTGTTGCCATATCAAAATATCACATTACAAGGAGTTTGTGTAATGGGGTCATTTCCAAAAGCTGATTTTACTTTGGGTCTACATTCTCAACCAACCACATTAAATCAGAATTCACATCATATTATCAGTAGCATGTGTTTTACAATGAAGTTCTCTTCCATTATTAATTATCAGTGACACACTACTAGTGACAATTTACTTTTTTACACCGTGCGCTCTGAAAAGTTGAAGCAAATGGCAAACCCAACTGCTGCTGCAAATATTTTTTATCGAGTTCAAATTCTGGTTTGACATGGAAGAAATTATTTTTTTGCTTTGCTACCTTTGAATTGTACTTTGGCATTCTATGATTGTTTAATGAAAATATTTATAATAATAAAATAATAAAATCTTGTGTACTGCTTTTGTTTCTGCTAACTTAATGGCATATTGATTCATCCATTCAGAGCATTTGCATAATGCCCCTTAAAGATATCCCAGCCCAGGCAAAAGAGAACAACATTCAAATGTTTATGAAAGATGCATACAGCATCCACAGCATGAAGGCCTTGCAGATCCAAAGGGAGGCCATTCCAGGTAGCTGACCCAACCACTGTTATAAAATAGTAAAAAAAATTTGTAAACGGTAAACTATTAACGCATGTCACATTTACTTAATGTGATGAAAATCAAAACATCCAGAGGAAAACGCAGTCAGCTAAACGCAACTGAATAAGCAATCGCACATGAAGAAACCATGTACCCTGACGACATTTCACCCTTGACACCATTTCACCTATGACAATTCTTTTCCATTCCCAATCACTCTGCAAAACACATCCATTACACTTGGCAACAGCATAAAATTTTTTGTAAAGCAACTGCAGGGTGTTTCACTGTAACCCGCCCTCAGACAGCCCATGCTGGTCTAGAAGCAAAGGTGTTCGATTCAGCTCGGATTTGGTGTGGATCAGTCTACGAGCCTCTGCACAGACAGCATTTATCAGCTCGACTACATGACGTAGCTGTAGCTTGACGTAGTTGTAGCTTGTGACAATTGCTCAATGCATTGACTACAACAACATAATACAAACCAATAAATTTTGAATTGTATGTATGGGTAAATTTACTTGCGGCGGTCATGGTCGGGACATAATTTCGTGGGACGGGGTGGGGTGACTACGCCAGTTCTGCACTCAGCGCCACCCACATCACTGACCCTTCTACTTTTGACGTAATATGGCCATTTCTTACCATCTCTGCCCATAGTTTCTGCTCTCTCCAAGGAAGGTTCAGGATTGGCCACTTCCTTGCTATAAATGCTGTAAAGCTATCTTGGGAGCATTTGTTAGCACCCATCACTGCCAAATGGTTCTTGCCAGATACTGATGATGAATTTATGTATCTTCACAATTTATTTTAACGGTTGACTGTAATAGAACAGTTCAAATAAGTAAGAAGTGCTTGTTAGATGCAAATTAAAATACTTATTTACTTCAGTTTCAGAACTTACAGGCTTCTTTAAGATGTTTCCTGCAATTCGAGCGAGCGTCATTTGCCTGCACATGAAACTGTGTTTCGTACCGAACCTTACTGTCATTTCTGCTAGTAAGAAGTGACATAGGGCGGTTCTTCTTAGGGAAGTTCTTAGAAGCTGCTACATCAAAATCCAGATACTTGTTACTTATTTGCTCGTTCACTAACTCACTCAGTAGCTCATTCACTTGCTAATTGATTTAGCTCACTCATTCATCAACTCATTCCCTCACTTCTTGGCTCACTCACTCATCAACTCACTCCCTCACTTCTTGGCTCACTCACTCCTCACTCATTAGCTCACTCACTCACAGCTCATTCACTTGTTAATTTCCACTCTTCTACCCAGATAAAGCATAAGGCCATATGTGCTAGTCAGCTGCAATACGGCAAATCACTTGCTCACCACCCCTTGGCCATTTTGTGAATGGCGAGTGGAGGTGGCCAAAGGGAGGCCAGTGTCCAGTTCATTCATTCACTGATAAGTCATTCATTAGTATGATAGAGAGCGGTGGCCATACGCACAGCGGTCTGGGCGTTCCACTCGCGGTAGATGAGACGACGGAGCTTCGTGCGGGCGTCTCGACAGCATTCGTTGATCGCCAGAACGATTTTCGAGTGTGACATGTGGGGCAGACGTTGCTGGACAAACGCTGAAACCAACCAAAAAACACAACGACCCGGTTAGCTACTTCGGTAGAAGCGTACGTCACAGCATGGGAACGCTGGTTTGTATACCAATTGTAAAGTAAAAGCATACGTTACAGCAGCTCTGCAAAAGTAAGCCGGTTGGTATACTGATTGCCACTACATATTTCTGGTTCTGGTTTTCCAAACCTCTCGGATATCAATTCGACTTCTTTAGTGAATTGTGATTTTTTAAACTATGGTGTAACTTGCAGTGACCATCAGTGGATATCTTATGTGTTATGATAATGGTGCATGGATCTAGAATGGCAGCAGTGGTGAAGGATCTGTGAAAACTAGGCACGGTCAAGGCAATACAGTTGCTCCCGAAAAACAAGAAGTCAGGTTAGGAATATGTGGGAAGCAGACCTCTATAAAAAATCAGGTCTTGTTGCAGTTTTTGGGCTATTCAGAAAGTACCTCTGAAAGTGATGGCATTATAATTAAAATTATTAATATTATTAATACAATTATTATTATTACTATTTTCCCTCGCAGTACATATGATCCCTCAGGATTTAAAAACTTATTGGAGAAGAGGTAAAGCATCTGGAAGGGCCGCTACTCATCAAGTTCTGGCACGAAGAATGTGCTGTGGAAAGCAACTGCATCAAAGCATTAAATTTGTCAATACCAAGTGTTGAAAAAGTGTCCCTCCTGCCTCTTCTGAGACATTTACTAGGGATCTGTCCTGGCGTTGAGATGAAAGCCAGACCAGCATTATCTATAGGACCAAAAGGTAAGGGGCAAGATGTAGGCTGTATTTAGCATTTTTGCAAATGGCTGCCTGCTATTAATTATTATTGACTATGATCATTACTAATTGTTAGTTATTACTGAGTAACAGACTTACTTCTGATGGCGTCAACCTTCTGTTGGTCGAGACCAGTGTGTGAGGTACCCTGTCGCTTTCCGAGGCAGCTGCTCGTTGCGAGCACTCGCTCATCTGGAAAGAGTTCGTGGACGAGTCGTCGGACGAGCTTTGATCCCTTGAGCGCTTGATCTTGCTCGAACTGTAGATGTGTCGTGTATGATATGTAGACTCCAGTGCCTGGAACCAGTTCCACCTGTTGCTTAAAACAAATAAACCAACTTGTAAGGCCAGGTAAGGTAAGGTAAATGTAAGGTATAACAACTCATTTTTCATTGGTAGGCCTATCACAAAGGGAGATATCAGCATAAACTACAAATGGCTCAAAACTCTCTAGCCAAACTATAAGTTTGCTTTCATTACACTGGCTGTCCCTTGAGCAAAGAATCCAGTTTAAAGTCTGTCTTATAGTTCACGAAGTCTTACAGTTACGTCAGGCGACCTATCTCTGTTCCATGCTCACCCCTCATTTTGACAAATCTTGCACTTGAGATCACTGGACTGCATGAGTCGTGTTGAGTCTCGTGCCATCACAGTGTTGGGTTCTTGGTGGTCGGTCCAAAGCTTTGAAATTCGTTCTCCCAGTTCTGTGCTTTCAGTCAGTTCTTTGAAATCATCCAGGCCAAAACTAAAAATTCACCTAGCTTCTGGTTTATATTGGAATTCAACTAGGTTTCTTCAACGAACTGTGATTTTTTATTACGGTTTCATCCGCAGCAACCATCAATTGAGATGCCTTGGGCATCATGATGACGGTGCTATAGATGTCATTAGATTAGATTAATAAGGTATGATAAGGTAGGTAAAGTAAGGAAAAGCCAGGTAAAGTAAGGTATGATGAAGCTAAATAAAGCAAAGCCAGGTCAGATCAGGTAATGAAAAGGTAAGCGGGGTCAGGTAAGTAAAGGCAAAGTAAAATAAGGCAACTTGTGATAAAGCCAGGAAAGGTATTACCATGTAAGGTATGATACAATATAGTAGGACAAACTATAGTGTAAGGTAAAGGAAGGCATGATGATGTAAAGTAACAGTAAAGATAAGGTAAGGTACATTAATAATAATAATAATAATTACATCTTAAAGTCGTAGATCAACTGATGGAAACTGAGTTTGGACAGTGCATATGCCACGAATCTGAACAAGTAACGAACAGCACAAGAATAACGTATGCTGTTAAACAGCCATGGGTATGAAGTATTGGCATCTTCATTTTCTTAGCCTCGGCATATATAGGCGGGTGGCCATTGGCCCAAAACTCTTGCTTGCCGTCTCACTTCCAAAACCAGTGTACAGCATTCAATATTCTAACAAAGTTCGCTAGGGGGCACAAGTGGCACTCAAATCCATTTCTACCCTGGCAGGGATTTTAACCCAAGCTCTGAGATTACAGTTCAGCATGCTAACCACTAAACTTTCACACCAGGTAAGTAAAGCATTGTAAGGTAACGTAATCTCTTATTTATTACAAGCCTTTATTTCATGCTTCTTTCACACCAGGTAAGTAAAGTACTGTAAGGTAAGGTAACCTCTTATTTATTACAAGCCTTTATTTCATGCTTCTTTCACACCAGGTAAGTAAGGTATAGTAAGGTAACGTAATCTCTTATTAATTACAAGCCTTTATTTCATGCTTCTTTCACACCAGGTAAGTAAAGTATTGTAAGGTAACATAATCTCTTATTTATTACAAGCCTTTATTTCATGCTTCTTTCACACCAGGTAAGTAAAGTATTGTAAGGTAAGGTAATCTCTTATTTATTACAAGCCTTTATTTCATGCTTCTTTCACACCAGGTAAGTAAAGTATTGTAAGGTAACATAATCTCTTATTTATTACAAGCCTTTATTTCATGCTTCTTTCACACCAGGTAAGTAAAGTATTGTAAGGTAAGGTAATCTCTTATTTTTTACAAGCCTTTATTTCATGCATGTTTCAACAGTAGTCATCCGAGGTGTGGTCCTAGGATCAAAGGATCTTTTGGCTGAAGTGCAAAGACGACAACAACAACCAAGCAGCTGGACAGCTTTCCTTTCAAGATGCCCTGGGATTTGAACTCTATATGCAGAGGTGACAGGCAAATGCATAAGCAGTCTGTTGTCACCTGGCCTACTGCCATCAACTGAAGAATTGTGCACTAGAAAACAGAGCTTTTTAAAAACTGGAAAATTATTTCTTGACTTAAGAAACAGAAAAAGGTGAAACTGTTCTTTTTCAGAAGTAAAAATTTTTTAATTTTATTATTCATCAGCAGAATAACCACAAGAATACATTACATGCATAATGTAACAATCTTTCATTAGACAAATGTACTGTTTTACATGATTCAGCTCAACATACACTCTGCAGGTAACAAAGAGCAGTTTGGCAGCCGTATGAGCAGCACTAATGACAGCTTCAGATACACTAAGGTAGTTAGAGAATGCATGTCGAGCAGTCTTCCATTTACCTATACGTCCTGCTCAAAATACATCTTCAACCTACCTCAAGTCACTTCTGTTTAGATCTATTGTGCAAGCCACATGTGCAGTTTTTGAAAGGTAATTAAAAAGCTCTATATAACAGTCCTTATGCATAAACATATACTGTCTATAGCTGAGAAAGGGAGCGTCATAGCATTTGATAGAAACCAAGTGTACCAAAGGTAGAGTTAAACCAAAGGTCATTGTCAAACGGATCTTTCCACATGGCAGGAGCATGCATAATGAAATACTACTGAATCAAACTGTCCTTTCAACACTGATCCCAATCTGAGGATTTTTGCACCACTGTAACCATAGTCATAACACACAAGATGAAAGTCACTGATTGAATAGTATTGAATTGTATTCTATTCAACTGATCAATTTATACAGCGCCTGGCAATAGAGCAAACAACTCAGGAATACTCCCACTTTGAGATCCTCAAGGAAACACGAGAGTTTTAAAGTAACTTGTTGCTTTTAAACAAACCAACAGTACTTTCTTGTGGAAATAGGTGACTTTTAAGGCATATTATCTGACACAATCTTAAAATGATATCTGACAATATTCCATGCTTCTGTAGACTTTTATACGCAATCAGAACCATAATGAGACTGTACGTTTCATAATCACATTTCAACTCTACAATTCTCTCCCCATCCTAACCACACTGCAAAGACACCCACTACCTGCTGTGTAGAATTTTTTTAAAAATTAAGTGACTGTCAGTCATTCAGCAAAAGCTGCATTTCTGACAATTGCTAGATAAGTAAGCGCAGATGCTCATTTTTGGGTCAGATTTCAGCTCAGCGCATCTGTCGACGAGCCTAAGCACAGATGGCACTTATCAACTGAACTATATCGCGCGTTGCTGTAACTTACAGCATTTATTATTGATGAACAATTCATGGTGAAACTGCAGTCTGCAACTGTACTCCATAAAACAGGTCCAGTCCAAATTCCAGAGACCAGATGGTAAGCAAAGACGAATAAGCAAGTCCGGCAAGATGGGTTTTAGGAGAAACTGCCCCTAATTTTCCAATCATAAGTGCTTCCTTTGTATAACGGTAAAGGTAACACACTTGACTGCCCAGCTCTATGGAAACTCTTTAGCAGTGTTGTCCAGGGATAGAAGAAATCTGTCAACAAACTGCAAACACTTGTATACTTTGCATCTCCTCAACGTATGGGTCACACCGCTGGCAAGTTCACGCCCACCATGGTTATCCCCAGTTCTCGGTCAGTAAGTATTCCAAATGTTACCTCCTCCAGCACTTTACACTGGTACTTGCTTACCAACATTTTTCAAGCATAAAATGGTGCATGTAAATGCTTTCTTTGAATACTTTTTTCTTACGATCAACACGCTTCTCTGTGGAATGCCAGACTAGAAATTTGTCCACAAATTACAAGCATTTTCCTTGCATAACATTCTTCTTGTTGCAAACACTCAGAACATGAAATTCTCCAGCTGTCTGCTCTGATACTTATTCACCAACATTTATCAAGTGCTGATAAGAGGTGTATGCAGACACATTCACTGTATACTACTTTTTCATTAAAAGCATGTATTCTGACAACAATAATGAGAAATCTTCCTCTGGCAATCATCTTCCCAGCATGCCATCTAGCAGAAGGTCTCAGCGAGGCACTTCCCAACATGTCTCTTGAGGTCCTGTTTATAGCGGAACTCCTTCCGACAGACCTGGCAGACGAACTCCTTTATTCCGGTGTGATGAACGAGATGTCCACGCAGATTGTTAGTAGCCGAGAATCGCTTTCCGCAGTATGGACATTCATACCTCTTGACGCCCATTGTATCGGTTGCTGCTAGCTCTGGGCTTGGCTGGCCTCCGACAGAATCACGGGGACCGGGACCACCGAGGGGAACCCTGAATCCCATATCTGCCGTCCGTATGAAGCCCTTTGGTGAGCCGTTGAGCAATCGCCAATCAGATGCCTCGGTCTGCAAGAAACGCACGAAAAAACCTTTCCTAAATAGCTCAGCTTAATTTAACACTCCATTTTACTTCACACTCCCTTACACACATTCTTTCCAGCTCAGATCAGGTGCAAATATCACTAGTATGCTCACATTCAATGTGAACAATAATGGACAACATGTATAGCACAACTGAAGTGTTACAGGTGCCATACAATGCAGTTTCAATACACTAAAACCTTGTGAAACATTCAGCAGTGCACTGGGCCTCTACCCAACGTTTGCTGCTTCCAGCCAACTGAATGGACTCCATAACAACCTTCCAGGGGCAAGTTGTTTGCTCATACAATCGTAATCTCGAGATTTCTACAGCGCTCAACGAAAGGTAAGTCGCGGGAACTAGCTTATTCACAGGCGCTCAGTCAAAACAAAATCGATAGGCAAAAGGGTTCGGTTCCAGGTCAAGACCCAGGAGTCAGGCACTCAGACAGTCGGACGGCTACGGTGGATGATGTTTGAAATTGAAGCGAGAAGAGAGATAAGGGGAAGAGGAAGAATCAGGATAAGATTTTTGGAAAAGAAATGTTTTCAGTCTTGAGTGTAAGACCTGCGCAGAAACACTTGAAGTGTTGGTGAGTTCGTATGATTGACCAGACAACTGTCGCAATTCTGGCGGGAGTTTATTCCAAAGGGGTGGGGCAGCTATGGCTATGCAGCGATTTCCAAATTTTAAGGATGAGGTGATGGGAGTTCCTCAGATACAGATTATGGACCTTGCATGTAAAGTAAGGGAAATAAATAAATAAAATTATGATGCTGTGCTGAGGAGCTACAACAAGGACTGTGTTAAATGAGGTCACACTCCACAGCAGAGTCTTGAAGCTTAGGATCCTGACCACATTCTAGCAGAAATTTGTGTTAAAATGACAAGTGTTAAAAGGAGGCTGTATATATATGTATACATATATATATTTTTAACATGGAAGACACTGAAATGTTTGTAAAAACAGTTTACAGAAATTAAAGGTAGGTAAGAAGACATGTTACGTCTGCATCAGACTTGAACAGTTTTGCCACATAAAGTTTGGGCACCAATGAAATAAAACAAAGTGTGGTGATCATTCGCTTATTACACATCTTTTACAGTCTGTAAAGGTATTCTCTGGTGGTTAAAGAATCCTTTAACCAATAAAGCAACATAGCAAATGCATAGCCACCAGTCTTCAAATCAGTATAGTACCTATTAGTATGATTAGTATAAGCTCCTCAGATTCAGATTAACTGACTTCGTGCACATAACAAGTGCTTTAAATGCAATGACATAAACAGAGAATTACAAGCTTCAGCTTATCAGTACTCTGTTGCTTATCAGTAAGTCTGTGCTTATCAATCAGTTTTGCTTATCAATCAGGCAGCTTTCCCAAATATACCCACAAGAAACCAATAAAGACAGAGAGAAACTGAAAAAAGGACAGAACCTTATCAATCTTCAGTAGAAAAAACACAATCTTTATCGGTAAAGAGCAGCCTCATCACACCACATTAGCCTCTCAATCACATTTTTAAAAGCAATATTTCAAAGAACCATAACAGTCTTTAGGGGTTCTTAGAGGTGCCAAACAAATATTCAGATACGTACAAACACAATCAGTATTAGGCATTCACTTGTCTAAGACTACTATAGGTTGCATCCTTTCCAGTGATTTGTTTATAATGCATTAACTCGGAGTGTATGTAATCAGAGAGCAATTGTCCTTCACTAGTAAACTGCCAAAATTGTCCAGCAGTATTGGCAACTTTCAATAAGCATTTATACCAGGCAGTCTGTTTCTATCAGTGTTCTAGTTACACAAGTGTATGCCATTAGCAGACATTACTTTTCACAGCACAGTCAGAATGAACAACCGGTTCAAAATCTCAACCAAGAGCCAGTTCAAAAAGAGCCGTGCAACATCGAAGGAAAACCACATCAAACCCAAAATTATCCGGTAAGCGTCATTTCAGGTATTCCTCTGAAACACTTGACGCTATGTCTTTTTAGGGCTTGCTTATACTGGAACTCCTTCCTGCAGACGGTGCACACAAACTCCTTAATTCCAGTGTGATGCACCAGATGTCCTCGCAGATTACTCGTAGCTGAGAATCGCTTTCCACAGTACGGACACTGGTATTTTTTGGCAAGGTCCGGGTCCGGCTTGCCAACGACAGAAGAACGAAGGCCGAGGCCGGTTTCGAGGCCAGGTTTGTGACTGCTTGGATCCTCAGCACCTTGAACAGTTCGGTTCCAAAGCAACCTGGATCTGGACGAGTTGGCCAAGAAAGTCGAAGAACACGACGCGGTCTGCAAGAAATTGACGACAAAATCTTTGTAGAGTTAAGAGGCTGGACTTACAATGCAAGGTCAAGGTCAGTCCTCAGCAGAAAACGTTGTAGGCACTTGAAGAAAAGAGAGAAGAAGACCCAACCCAAAAGACTGAAGACACAGCTAATCAAACATCGACGCGACACCTTTCTATTCCAAGCATCTAATACATGTCCATTTTCAAATTCCATGATAAATTTTCCCTTCTGTTAGATCATATCCAGGTAGCTGAATCTCCCATTCCACCCTAAAATATTTCATTCTGTTATATCCTATCTGGACAGGTGAATTGTGTAACACACCCTGCTTCTATAACATCGTTGTAATGGCAAACAATGCATCATGCAATCGTCACTTACACGTAAACCTGCATTCCCAATCAGAATCCTTAGAACAGCCAAGTACTGGTAGATTTGTTCAATTCTTTCATTCATTCATTCATTCATTCAGCAAATTTACACGGCACATCTTCAAGATATATACTCTTTTTAAGTGTTCCAGACACTTGATGCTGCATGCTCTGTCAGATGTGAGCACAACGTTTGACACTGTTGATCATAACATCCTTCTTAGAATATCATATCGACTTAGAATATCATAAGGACTAGTTAGTAAACCCAGAGTGGCTCATCTCCCTCCTGGATGAGCACACGATGGTAATGGCTACTGGCTTGGAAAAGTCGGTTTGGGCACCAGTTCCATTCGGTGTTCCACAAGGATCTGTACTGGGCCTCTTCTTTACATTACATGTATCTACAAAACCAATCTGACCCAGCTCGTCATCAGTCTTGGAGCTCATCTTCATCAATACGCTGATGACATCCATCCATACCTCACATGTCAGCCATTTGACTCACTCGCTTATGTATCACAAGAAGAAATACAGAAAGCAAGTTAGAAATTTTTACTATTGTTTCTTTCGAGCATTATTATAACAGTGCTATAGAAGTTATTAGATCAGAAATGAACAAGCAGTGTTGTGTAGTCAAGCCATTCTCAGCAAGGTCTTATCCTTGGGCCTTTCATTATTCCCAACATCATGCTTTGATCTTTCTGTTGTTATTTGTCCTGCATATGTTTCCAAAGAGACCTAGCTTCAGTTCGATGATCACTTAACTAAATAAATGAAAAAATAAGAAACAGCCGTCAACTTCCCAAAAGTGAAGAATTTTTTAATGGTCCATGAAACTCAAGAAGGTATACAGTTCTGATAAGCTTCTTCTGATCCAGCAAATCCTTGTGCAGCAGAAAATGATCTTCAGAACTCAAATCATCAGCAGAAGGAGGAAGATCTTAGTATTAACTAAGACTGTTTAAAAATGGTCTGGCAACGGTAGTCTTACCTCAGCAACCAGAAAAGCTAGTTGTAGGAAATAGCTTATTCACAGGTGCTGAGTCAAAAACCAAATGGGTGTGGAAGGTATGTTCAGTCCCAAGTCCAGAATAAAAGGTCAGGGAGATACATAGGCAGATGGCTATGATGGATGGCGTTTGGAACTCCCATCACCTGCAGAAGATTCAAGATCTCGCTAAGAAATACCACTTGTTGAACTGTTACAAGACAACACAAAAAACTGAACTTGAAGGTAAATAAGATCTCGCTAAGAACTGTCCTTCTGGTGAACAATCTGGTGAACTGTTGCGAGATGACATACAAGACTGTACTTATAGGCATACTCGGCGCTGCAAAGGTCACATCTGAACTGTCTAACCCCAGTGTGCAACACCAGATGGCCCTGTAGTGTGTTCGTTGCCGTAAATCCCTTGCGGCAAAATGGACAGTGGTAACGATAATGACGAACACGTGTGGCACTCTTTAAGTTGTCGCTTTGAGACGGGTCACTGGGCATAATTGGACCTGCAACAGATTCGAGCGATTTCTTTGAAATGCTGTAGCCAATCGGATCACTGCTTTCACATGAAACATCGGCGATGCTCTTGATGCTGTTCTTTCGAGACGGGTTGCTCCACTTGGCTGGACTTGTCAGTGATTTGGTGTTACGACTAAAGCTGGTGCAAATTGGATCGCTGTCACTGCTTTCGGTCTGAAAATGAAATTCACGCGCTGGATTTGCTAACACTACACACTGTGGCTGCCTCTTGGGTTTAGCCTACGCTCTTCTTCTTCTGGTATACTGTGCTATGGTGAGGTGGCATCAAAATGTGTTTGAAGCAGAAACAAATTTGTAAAAGCCACGCTATCTCAGAATTCAGGTTTTAACAGTGCCAGTTACAATGAGGTTCCAATGGATGACGTGTCTGAATCATCAATTTAATTATAATTATTTATTTATTCACTTAAGGCACTCATTATGTAAGAAAAGTTTGTATCTCAGTCAATATTTTATTTATTTATTTATTTAAAACACTAATTATGTGCTCAAACTCAGTAAATCTGAATCAGGGGCATGGATGATTGTTTGCACGAAGCCTAGATGAAGTGATGCAGAGACCAGAGTATAATGGGTGTTGACAATGGTCCCCATCAACAACTGACTCTATGAAATGTACTGGATAATCACGCCTGTTAATCACGTGAAAAGTCGTAATGTGCTCATGAATAGGCAAGGTACCTACTGCCAGTCACTTGTCTGTCCACCCCAACAACCACACGTTTGTGCTTCAGTCAATTCTACCCCCCCCCCACATCAAATGCTTTCATAGGTAAGGCAAAGTAAGGTAAAATAAGTAATGGTCAGTATGAATAGATCTTTAAATAACACAGCAAGCACAGAAGTACTAGGTAGCCAGTTTTACATTACCAGTAGAAAACAATATTTTTAACTTTTACATTATCAGTACATTACATCATGTTGACCAACCCACACCAAAAAAGTAATGCACTTATCTGCACTGAAAGTGCACAGTGAATATATATGTACCTCGAACATTTATATAGCTCCATCTACTAAGTTTTCAAAGGCATTCCTCGTCTGCTCTCTAAACGATCTGATAGTTTGATACGAAAGAAAAGTTCATCACAAGGAATGAAGTCTTGAACAGCAGGCAGTTTCCATTGGCAGGCTCTCACCAACCAAAGGATTCTCTTACTATGAGGATAATGAGTTAAGGTTTGGTATTATATGATAAAATAAGGTTAGGTAATCTACTTATTCATCACAAGTGTAGAACAAATTTCTCAGACGTGTGACCCCAAGACTGTAAGATCTGTCAGCTGATGTGCATGCCTGAAAACAACTATTCCACAAATATCACAAATACAGATACAACACAATTACAACACTATACAATTCAAATACAACACAGATACAAACAACACAATTACTAAACAATACAAATATACGACACAGACACAAACCTATACAATACAAATGCAGCATACCACAAATACAAAATACAAAACAATATAAATGCACAACAGTACAAATAGACGATACAAACATAAAACTATACAACTACAGAACAATACAAATACAACACACCACAAATACAATACTTAAACAACACAAATCCTACCTGTGCACTTGTCAATAAGCGACACAGAACAAATTTCAAAAACACAAAACACAACACAATACAAATGCAAAACTGCAACAAACAATAGGATAGAAAATCAATCCTACCTGTGGACTTGATGGTCGCACGTTTCCACTTCTTCGGTTCCACGTGGAGCATCCAGGAAGCACAGCATCTGATGACATCTGCATTGGAAGCTGATCGGCGGCTGGTACTGCATAGCCCTGGCTTGCGTTGACTCCGTAAAGACCAAGATAACCAGCGAATGAATTCTCCGAGCGAGACAGGTCTTCATCCGAAGCAGTTTCTTCTTTAATGTGGATGACGTCTGCATCAGAGCGATCGGGGTCATCGCTATTCGAGGCAGAGATCTGATGCTGGTTTCGACTCTCTGCATTTTCAGCAACGGAATCAGTTAGCAGTTTTTTTCTTGCTGGTTTGAGCGGCTCTTGAACTGTGAGTTGCGGATCAAAGTCACCAGACGAGGTATGTTCTGAGGCGACTGTGTGATCGTTCCACTCTCCTAGGCTACCCTGAATATTCGTAATCTGAAGTGAATCGGCAACTTCGGATTTCCTTCCAGAGGTTTCGAGATTCTCAAGCGAATGATCGTGATTCTGATACTGACATGGGTCGCTTCTAGAAACCTCGAGTTTGATGGCGGACTGCTGATCAAGACCTGTCCACTTTGTACCATCTTCTAAATGCTTGCTCGACTCTGGATCAGACCTTGTCTGAGAGCTCATTTCCAGGTTTGGTCTTGGTGGCAAGACCCGGTCTGGGGTCCTAGAGGACTTCCGGCGTTTCCGAGGGGTTTTCCGAACTGTCGATGTCTCGTTGCTCCCTGCGCCTTGATTTGTGTCTGGCTCGTTGAAATCCTCTGGGCCATGGTGCACAGTTTCGTTGATGTTGACAAGGAAGATTTCATTACCGTCCAGCGTTATGCCGATGAGGCCTTCGATGCTGAACTCAGACTTGAAGTGCAGACCGTTCTTGCACAAGAGCATTATCGTTTCAGTGAGGAGTGCCTTCACTCGCAACTGGTCGGCGGTCAGCATCCTAAAACAAAACATCCATCCAGTAATTGTCAATTGCTTATTTAATAGGTATGAAGGAAGCACAACATATGTATGTTATGTATATACAAGTGTGAATCATCAACATCATCATCAGTTCCTGACATCTGCTGTCTCGTGGTGAGTGTTGTGAATAAATTATCTCCGTTCTTTCAGTCATCTGTCAAATTTGGTGCTTTACTCATGTTTAGTCCAAGTCACACTATGTCCTCATTTGCATACAACAAAAACAAAATTGGTGACACAGGTATGGTCAGGTCCGGTTCCAAGTCCAGATATGTGCCCTATATCATACACAAAATTATGTATGAGTTTATGTACGTATTTATGTATGCATGATGTATGTATGTACATATCATGTATGTATGGCAACTATTTTGCATTCATGCATGCAAATGATGTGTGTATTTATACACGTGGATGTACATTTGAAGTTTGCTGGTATGTATATATGCATGATCAATGTATGCATCTAATTTGCATACATGTATGAATATACACAACACTATACACCACTAGGCACAACACCTTTACAAAAGCTCTACTTTCTCTTGCAATTTGGGGTGGCCACATTGTTTAAGAGCAACTGATTGATTGACTGATTGATTGAAGGCATTTACTGAATCATCAGAAACAAAGATACAAGAATGATAAGAAAACAGCATAAGTTACAAATGTTCTCTGCTGATGTTGTCAAAAGGACAACCCAAATGGGTGAACAAACCTGCTGGGTGCGGTTTTCCCCTTTCCATCAGAAGTATTTACGATGGCCAAATGGTTTATGTCTACAGTGTAACTTCAGTAAACTGAATTTCAGTATTTTGTACTTCTGGTTATATCGAAAAACAGCCACTGGTCTGGCCAGAACCAACACAAATACATTCAAGCATGACTCACTTTTATCAAACTTCCATACGTCGAAGTTTCAGTTACCGTGAAGGCAGTTTTCAGGTCTCATCAAACTATTGGCCAGCTTAAGTACTGAAGTCACAGGGTCACTCTGAGACTTTTCTTGCCCTGCCCTTGCCATGCCTAGTGTTGGCTGATTCATGAATAACAAATTGGCCTCATTCGTTTCACCCACTGGCTCCAGGCATGAGATAAAGAACGACGCACAAGTATGTCTGAGTCACTTGGAAGGGTGAGTCAATTAAAGTTGTGTACTCTAATTTCACTTTCGTACTTTAACCTCGTTTCACTGACCTATATCCTACACTAGAGTATCTGAAAGGCAATTGTTTCGCGGTCCCACGTTAACAAAGACGACTCTGGCTACACCTAAATGTACTTAGTCCTCATTACGATCTTCGATACAAGAGCGTTTCTAAAACTGGCGACGCAAAATAGAAAGAATCTGTCTGTGAAGGTCATTGCTATCCATAGAAAAGATTGAATCCAAGACTAGTGTTGCAACACGTTTATGGCTACCACTCAACACGCTGTCAATGTGGATAGGCTAAATAATAGACACCCCTTCTTCCCCTTGTCCCTCTCTCCTCTCCAACCCCAAACACCCCCCCCGTAGCTGCCACGCTGTCTCTCCGCCTGACTTTTGGATCTTGACCTGGAACCGAACCCTTTTGCCTATCGATTTTGTTTTGACTGAGCGCCTGTGAATAAGCTGGTCCCCACGGTGCACCTTTCGTTGGGTGCTGTAGAAATCTCGAAATTACGATTACAATATTGGGCACCTATGATTCCAGCAACCCCGAATAAAGCACCAGACGGCACCCAGATGGAAGAGAGAATGGGTCTATAGCAAACAGCTTTGCGCATACTGCTGAACTTGAGTGCATAATTAGCACTACATGTTCAACTAGATAGACACAGTGCAATGATAACACACATTTAACTGATAATGCTTTAATTCTATTCTGAAATGCGATAAAGACAATGTATTTGTTAAGGCAGCTGCAAGGCAGTTCCAAAATTGTGATCCTGAGTGTTTGATAAGAAACAACTTTATTACTAAGCATTCGCTCAGATCAATATTCATACGATGTTGTAAGTGTAAACAGCCACACCTTGGACCCTTTGAGTATGCAGTAATTAAATAGCGAATGCAGAAGTTTCTTGCGGTAACGATACACGAATAAGCCAATCTGAAATCTGGAAATATCAGCCAACTTTAATATACTATATTCTTTAAATGCTGGTTTGGTACTGACCAACCATTCTAGCACACTGGTTACATGGATGGCGAACTTCTGTAGGATTTCCAAGTGCTTCAGTCTAGATTGGTCAGTTGAACCCCAGCAAATGTTTCAAATGGATAAATATTGAGAAAAAAAACAGAGAATAATATAGATGTTGAAGTACTTGTTTCGGCAAGTAATTCAAGAGATTCAGCTCAGCGGCAACTACAACGAATCACAGTAGGCAGCGCCAGGCCGAAAGCCACGCCCCAAACAGCCCAAAATCGACCGATCCCCAATACTATAAGTATGCTAGGGCTGATCCACATATATACCTAGATATACTTTGTATTAAATCCTTATTATCTACCAAAATTTTGTAAGTGCGAGAGAGCTTGCGATGAGATCTAAATGCTATAAGTTTTAGGGCGATTGCAAGCGGCAGTTTAAGTAAAATTACCGAAATCCAGAGATTGCGATTACGATCGTGTCCCCTAATTCACTCCGGATAAACTTGGAACTCGCTCAATGAATCCCTGACAGCCACAGTAAGAATTTCGTTAATCTTTCGCTTATCTTTCGTTACCTACTTTACAACCCATGCCGGTCTCACCTGATCGATCTCAAAACGTCCTGCGATTCTAGTGTTTCCTCTATTTAGAGAATGTCTTCACGATTTTACAGATTTTGTAACAGCGATAGAATATTTAAAACTGTTAGCTCCTGCGAATTGCAACGAACAGATACGAATCCTTAATTTATTTGCCAAAACAAAGAAGCACCATCTATTTCGAAGAACCCGGATGCTAATTCTGTAGCGCCACGTTTACGGAGATTTATGTAAGTGTGTAGCCTAGCTATAATGAAGAGCTCCTTCGACATTTGTAATTCGCAATTTGTTATTGCACATTTATATAACGCCTCTCTAGGAGAAGTCCTAAGAGGTTCTTCCAAACTGACAACACAAGACCACGATCAGAAAGAGTTATGGTCTTTAATTAACCGCTGGCGAAATAAGAATGAGAAAGGAGAAAGATATACTGTTACAATTTACATGAAGGCTTAAATGAGATGTTCTGTAAATGCGCTATAGAAAAGTTCAGTTACATGATTTTAAAACAATATTTCTGCAATTTGCATGCGGGTGGGTAGCACCCGTACACGTGACTTATACAATTTTCACTATGCAGTGAGCGAGCGAGTCAGTCCGTCATTGAGCACGGCCATCTAAATAGGAGCCATTTAGAAGGCCGTGCATTGAGTCGGTCAATCAGTTAGTCAGTCAGTAAACCATTGGATGTATGGTTATATAATAATAATAATAACAACAATAATAATAATAATAACAATAATAATAATAATAATAATAATAATAATAATAATAATAATTAATAATAATAATAATAATAATAATAATAATGCTCCTGAGAACGAGATAGATTTTCCTGACATTTTCTTTTCTTCTCAGTATTATTTTATAAGGTCCTGAGGAATTATCTCTACATTTGTTTTATACTGTCAATAATATCAATAATAGCTAATAACAATAACTAAGTAATGACAGCAACAATAACGAAATAATAATATTGATCATAATTACAAAGCAAACAACACGAATGACAATATAGCAAATGAAGGTGCTATAAAAGAGAGGCATCCGTCACCTTTAGCCGTAGGGCTGAATGGTCGTCTATCGAGATCTTGTAATTATGGTTTACATGAACATGTTTGATATGATTTAATTTGCTTTCTTCGTATTAATTTGCACATGGAAATAAATTAATTCTATTTTTCTCGTTTTTGCGTTTTTATCTAAATTACGATAATGCTACCGCGAACTTAGACGTTGAACTTATATTATCGCTCATTCTTGGCTTATTTATTGCAGTCAGCTGTAGTGTTCAGGACATTTTTTTAATTACAGAAATCAGATCTACTTAGTTAACTACAGAAACCGAACTTAATTTAGCAAATTTATGCCTCTGCTGTAGGTCATAAATCAAACCGCATGGAATGCGTCATAAAATCCCTTATCTTGCATATAAGTTCCATTTGATGTAAGTGTAAGTAAACGAGCAGGTCAGATTTTTAGCAGAAACAGAGGAGCTGTTATGGTGGGTTGTGTTTAAGATGAGGGAATTGCAGATTTTTGACATTGGTTGTGGTTACATTACTTGTGATTGTTTTCTTGAAGGTATTCTGCAAGTGAATGTTGTCTATCATCCTTTAGTGACATTGAATTAGAGCCAGAGATGAACACGCAGTATGAGCTGGTTGAGCTGCTTAGCTACCTTGAAACCAATGAGATCGGCCTGTACAAGGAAATCAAGACTGCAATATTCGAGAACCTTAGTAAGAGTATGTAATCTAATGCTAAACTTTAATCAAACCCTGATTCATCTTGAGAAATTGACAACAAATTGTTGAGCTGTCTGACTTGTATGAAAAGGTTGTTCATCTAATCCAATGACTTCTGTATAGCATGAATTACTTGAAACTGTAAAACATTTTATTACATTATATTGTGTTATATTGTATTATATTATCTTATATTGTATTATATTATGTTGTGTTTTTATGTTATATTATTTAAACGTCTGGAATAGGTTAGACTGTATCCTATTCTTTGTCTCTTGTTGTGCCATGCCGCAGAACAGTGTTGGGTTCTTGGGTGTTCTTAGTGGTTGGTCCAAGGCTTTGGAATTTACTATTTAGTTCTGTGCATTCTGTTGGTTCTCTAGTGTCATTCAGATGTGGGCTTAAAACTCATATGTTGCAGCTTGCCTACCCACCATACCTTGGCTTCTGGTTTCTCTGACTCCACTGGATGTTGATCTGGCTTCTCTAGCGGACTGTAATAGTAGTTTCAGTGTTTAATGACATCTTATGGCATCAAAGGCCGTTGACATCGCTCTCCTCCTTTATCCGGGCTTGGGACTGACACTACCCGACTAAAGGCAGTTGCAGAATTATTATGATTTTGACTGCAAATTCATTTGAAGCAACCATCGGTTGATGCTTTACACATTATGATAACAGTGCTAGGGAAGTCACAAGATTTAATTTTTGTTTTATTTCTTTGCATCTTGTGTATGGTGGCTTTTTCTCAGGTAAGGAGCCTTGGCTGGTGAATGCGGTGGTTGATATGTTTATGGCGTCAAACTCGAGTCGATGCCTTGATGTTCTTGTCTCCATTAAGGAGCCTCATGACAAGGTCAGGAATGATTTATTAAGTACAGTTATTTATGAAAAACATCTGTTCTTAGTTATATTTGTAAGAGAAATATAAATAAAATAAATATGTTTAATAAATAACTATTAAATAACCACTCTTTATAAAAACAAATAAAACAAATTCCATAAATAAATAAATTTTTAATAAATTAGGTTTCTTGTACATGTGAGTAAAATATATGTATATATAAAATATAAGTATACATAAATTACAATATTTCTTTATTAACATAATTTATTTTACTTATATTTTTGTATCTGATGATAAAAATAGAAGTATGCTTATGAGGAAGAGGACAATATTTTGTGTGAACTCTTGAATTAATGCTTTTGGAATAATTCGTGCAGTAAGACTTTTTGTATCACTGTGTTGGACAAAGTGATGTGGGATAGTTTAAACCAAGGCAGGTATTTTACAGCACCTTTTTGAGAGACTTAACGATCATGTGAAGGGCAGCCAGAGGATGCGAGCGCTTGCAATCCTTGCTCACCTCGTTCAACGTGAACCCGTCTGGTTGCACAAGATTGTCTCCGTCCAACTGATGCCCACCATGCTCAGGTCGCTCAAGGTCAGGTGGATTTTGGAGTGTCAGTGTTAGTTTCTTTCTCATTTGTATATATGTATGTGTGTGTATGTATGTATGTACGTACATGCATACGTATGTATGTATGAATGTATGTATGTATGTATGAATGTATGTATGTATGTATGTATGAATGTATGTATGTATGTATGTATATATGTATTCGAGTCACATTATATAAGGCCTTTGGTTGTGGCTGTGTTTGCACTTTAACCAAAATAACCTGCATTTATGTTGGTGAAAGTGACATGGAAAATGTTCAGTTGTGTCCAGAACTTGTAGAATCATATCTACCTCATGCAAACAGGAAAAGAATTGTTTTAAATAATTAAATTTCAATTCAGATCTCTTCAGTTGCTATGCCCATGGTTCTTCATTCAGCCAGTGGGTTTACTGAATGTTAGCAAATGCTTTTTTACTCTGTATCATTGCACGTCTTCAGTCTGATCGTGATATTTGACAATGGCTTCACTTGAAGCGACCTTTGATTAATGCCTTGTGCGCCATGATTATGATGCTATAGAAGTCCTTCAGTTAGATTAGATTAGTGATTCCTGTTGTTGTATGCGTAGGTGGAGACTGATGGACTGGTGTTGTTGACTGGAGCGCTTGTTCTGACGGGTCTTATGCCGATTGTTCCGGTTTCAATTGCTCCGTTTCTTAATGACATCTGTGATGTCTTTGGTGCTCTGGCCACCTTCTGCCTCAACAGATCCGGTCAGTATTCCAGTGGGTGGGTGGGTGGGTGGGCTGGTGTTTGGGTAGGCGGGTGGATGAATGGGTGAGTGGGTGCGTGGATTTGGGTGGGTGTGATTGAATGGGTTTGGGTTGTTCAGTGGATGATTGGATGGATGGATGGGTGGGTGAGAGGGTTGGCAGATGTAAACATCTGATGTGTATGGGTGGATGGGCAGATGGATGGAATAGAAAGGAAAGCGGGATAGAGGAAGGTGATGTAAGAGGAAGTGGAGATAGGTGGGTTGGGTGGATTGATTGATTGGTGGATTGATGGATGGGTTGGTGGATGGATTGATGGTTGTATGGTTTACCTGTCTATGTATGATTGATTGCAGGTAACGTTCCCGAGGTCTATCTGTTGCATCTTCAGGTTGGCCTGCACTGTATGTTCCATCGCCTCTACAGTATGTATCCTTGGCACTTGCTTACTTACTTAAGAGCCGTCTACTCTCGTGCAGAGAATGTTGCAGTCTTCGAAAACGTCATAAAGGTGAGATGACATCACTGAAGATGATTAGGATGATTTAGATGGGGTTATTTGTATGGGTGAGGAAATTTATGAGAAGACGGGTGGGTGGGCGGGCGGATGGACGGATAGATGGATGGACGGAATAAAGTAATAAAGAATAAAGGAGTGATGATGTTGGACTGATTGATGATTGATTGACTGAATGGCTGGCTGGCTGGCTAATCGATAGATGGCTTGGTAGATTGACTGGCTTGGATGCAGAGATAGAGGGATGGATGGACAGATGGATGAATGAATAAATGAACAAATGAACGAATGGTGTGGATTAAAAATACAGGACTTTGGATTGATTCCTTGTGTTGCAGGTTAAGTTAGGTGAAAACCTGGCATGAAGATGTCACAGATGTGGAGTATATGTAAAATATTCCTCTATATTTATGGCAAGATTAATAATGATTATAATAATAATACTAGCAAAAAATGCAACTGTAATTCTAATGTTTCTTTTGTTCTCAGCCGATGTTGAGTTTGGTGCGAATGCATCCACTTCTAGTAATGGGAAGCAAAGAGAAAGAGATATCTAGGGATCGGTAACTCAGATAATTATCTTCTATTTTATTTTCACTAATTTAACTATTTGATTCTTTTATTCGTTCATTTACCCAGGGTTGAAATTTGGCCAGGATTAAAATGCCCACCTAGACAGAAAGACGTTTCAAGATAGCTGCCCTAGCAGACTCAACCGTTATATGAGCATGCTAAACTTGCACTGTTGGTGGGAAGATAAGGTGGCTAGGGAGAGAACTGGCCAATAATAATAATAAACCACGTACTCATTAACAGTTCCTAGCGTAATATTTTGGTCCTAAGGGATTGCACTTTTCTTGGGTAAAAATAAAATAATAACCAATGATAAAAAGTATTAACTGTTTGGATAGATGTTAATGATATCACATTGGTTATACTTCAAATGTAATTGGTAACATATACTGATGTTTAAATTTTCACTACGGTGTGTGTTTTTGTTTACTGTAAAGCTGGAAGGAAAAAGAAGTTCACGACATTATTGTTGAGTGTGCGCAGCTTTCCCTTGATCCGTTCGATCGAGAGTTTGCCGATGGTCATGATCTACTTGGCAGTTGGCCTGACAAACGTCAACAGAGACTCGGCAGACCCGATGGTAACCAAGGTCAGTGATGTTAACGAGGCCAAAACTAGTGAGGCTAAGGCCAAAGCCAGGACTAACAAGGTCAAGGCTAGGACCCATGAAGTTGAGACCAGGACCTATGAGGCCAATGCTGAAGCCAGGACCTATAAGGGCAAGACTAAAGCCTGGACCTATTGAGGCTTAGATCAAGAGCCAAACACAAACAAAAGGTCAAATTTGACTGATGATATTTATTTTAAATTTAGATGAAGATGCTGATGATGATTATAATGAATATAATTATAATTGTAGTGAAATTAAAAAGTAAAAATATTTTTAAAATGATAGTAGTAACCTCACCTTACCTATAACCTTAACTTACCTATTCCTTAGCTCATCTTCTTCATACTTAAATTACCTACTCTGAGATTTTGAAATCTTACCTTTCCTTAAATTATCTAACATTTCATTTCTGTTTACCTTCTCATATCTTACCTTGTACTGTAAATACTTTGTTACCTAGCCGTTGCTAAAAACTTTCCACTTTTAATGGCCTTCTCTTCACTTACCTTTTCTTTTTTACCTTCACTTACTTACTCCTTCACTTACTTACTCCTCACCTACTTACTCCTTCACTTACTTACTCCTCACCTTAACTTACCGTACTTTTTTGCATTGACCTTACCCTATCTTTCCTGTCTTATTTTATGAAGACTTTTCGTGGATAAGTCTGATGTCATCCACAAAAATTGCCACTTCTGAGAATGGAGCAGCTGGCTCCCTCTGGAGTCCAACCAAACAGTGTGGACCATCAGTACCATTTGCGGGAAGTACCGAAGCAGTTGATAAAGGGAACCAGACTACAGCACAAGGTAAAGTGGTTATTATTATTATTATTGTTATTATTATCATTATTTTTATTATTGTAGTAATGTTAGTATTATTAGTACTATCATTATGAAAATTTGTGATGCACAGAGTCACATAGAAATGTGAATCGGAGGCATGGTTAGTCAGCCGCCAGGTTTTAGGGCAATTAGGCATAAAAATATCTTAAAATCAGTGAAAAATAGTGAGTTTTGTAACGTTTCTTAAAGAAAGAAAAAGAATTTGAGCTTCCAAGAGAGATTGGTACTTTGCTGTTCTATTCCTTGGGAACAGCAAAGTGGAACTCCTGAGAGCCCATGATGGTCGTGACTGAGGCAGAAAGCACAAAGAAGACCACAGATAATTGACAACGTACCTTAACAAGAAACATTGGAATATTATATGCCAACTCTTCTTGTCGTTTTCATTTTACTCCCTGCTCCTCCAGTTCCAAATACTGTCCAGGATAGCGTGCATGTCCTTTGTATGTATGTATGCAGGTATGTTTCAAGGCACTTAATATAGCACCTTTTAACCCTACTGTATAAAAGTATTGCAATGTAATTATGAGATTGGATTAAATTCTTAGGCCAAAAGATCTATGTTAGATTAGATTAAACTTAATTCTTAGACTGGTTAATGTTATTGTAGGTTAAATTAGCTTAATTCATAAGAAAAATTATGCTGTTTTCTTATTTTAATTATTTTAATTTTATCTTATTTTAATTTTAGGTGTGTCTTCGAACCTTGCGTGCCAAGGAAAAACTGTCGGTCTTCAGTCAGTGGCAGATGGAACTGTACAAGAGGTTGTTTGTATTGTATTGTGCTGTATTGTATTAGTAGATTTTTATAGAGCATTTCTCAAGGAATGAAATTTATATAGAGCACTTCTCAAGGAATGAAACTACTGATAATATTTCATCCTTATTTTAATCAGCACAAAAAGGTGCTTGTGGTAACCCAGCACATTTATTATTATTTATTTATTGTTTATTTTAGTACCCCTTTGTCAGTAAAAGGTGTGAAAGGAGCTATTCAAATACCCAGCTACGTGAAATGAGCAAGTAATGTAGACTGGGTATACATGTATAACGTATATTCATGAACAGTTATGTTATAGCATGTTAAATATAAAACTACTGTTCTTAAACTCTTTTCCTCCTGCCTTCCTCTTCCTTTATCCTTTTTCTCTTCCTCCTCAACTTTCTCTTTGTCCTCCTCCTACCCTTCTTTTATTCTTCTTCAACTTTTGTGTTGAATTATGTAGTTATTTCTAGTGGTGCTATATAAATGCTGGATTGCATTATATTGGCATTACAGACTGTGCTAGACAGTGTTCAGAAGTCTGATGAGCTCTCTCTCGATTCTGGTGCCAAACCTGCAGCTGCTGTTTCAATTCCACCATTGTTGGTAGAACCACCAACGCCACCAGATGTCAGCAAAGGTGCCGAGAACAAAGCACCATCTGGATTTTTTGGAGTACGTCTGCCACCAGATGGATCCGTTTCATTGAGTGGTGAGCTACCGCAACCTTGCTTGAACTGACCTGCATGATTTAGGTTAGCTTTGCTGTATCCTTGGACTGACTTGACTTATTTTCAGATTGACTTAACTTATTTTCAGATTGATGTATTTTTAGATGAACTCGACCTATCTTCTTTTATTTGTGTGAACTGAACATCAATCCGCCAGACTTGGCCCAGTTTACAACTTACTTTACCTACTTCTGTCTTCATCCTGTTTTCAGATGCTGCTGCTAACGTACAGAACACGAGCACCGTTGTCAGCCTGGCCCCCACAGAATACGTCGGCCCTTCAGAGGCAGAGGTCAGCACCGCAGCGATGGCTGCCCTCATGAAAAAGATGAAGCGGATCCGACTCAACAGCATCAACATCTCTCGTGGCGACCAGAAATCCAGCCTCCCGCAGTCGCGATCCTGCCCGCATCTTCTGTCTCCGACCTTGTACTTGTTCCCCACCCCAAAGGAGGGGGATGATCGACTGACCGCGTCACAGGGCAGCCTTGATGGGTTGCCTGAGCGCAGTGGCTCTGACAAATGGACCGGACCGTTGACCAAGTCTTCGCTGGAGCTCACTGCAGCACCTGTGGGTTCGCGAGTGTCTCCGGTTGCCGTGACGACAGTTTCCACGGAGAGCCAGACTGAGTTCTACGTATTCTCACCCCGCTTGGCAGAGCACGCTCCAGAGGGCAGGGCGGAGCCGGAGGCAAAGGAGTCAGAAGGGGAAGGAGACCCGAGCACTGAAGGAGTTCGCCCGTTCGAGCTGATGCTGGGATTGGTTCTGCCCTTTGCCCCTTTCATTCAGTGCTACTTCTGCATGCGCAGACACTGGGACGACGTCCAGGCAGGGACCCAGTGTCCAACGGGGAACCAATCGCTAGCAAAGCATGACAAGCATTCAGCTTCAAAGCTTGGTGAGTCTTTGTTGTAATGTGGAAGTAGACAGAAATAACCAAATGTATATATGTATCACATTGTATGTATTTATCTGGGCTGTGTAGCCTGCATGTTGGTTTTTCTTTGTTTTCTCATGCCACGCAGTTTTGTTTCGTCGTGCTTTTCACTAGTTGTTCGTCTTCTCACCATCTCGCCAATTGTGTCATTTTGAATTTGTTTACTTTGACCTTTTTCTGCATTTTATATGGTTTTAAATCGTGTGAAGATGCCTATAAATGACAGCTTGAAGCATACAATGTACATACATGACCAGTTTCTAAGCTTGCATACCCTTGAGCCAGCTTTAAACCAATGCGTTTCTACACTCGACGACTCGCTAATTACTACCAGACGAACAGCGTGTTGCTGCACAGCTGGGCACCAACATGTTACTTGCTATGGAGCATTATGAAGAGATTTACCTTTAGAATTACGATCTCCAAGCAGTATTATTTGGTACTGGCATAAGCCTGGAAGTAAATGGCAAGTCCTGCGATGCGCTGGCCCCATGTCCAGGACCTTGGGTTTCGTCCATTGCCCGCTCAAGGGCCAAGAAAAGGAGATGAGCGCCTCCCCTATGTCTCACTTGTGGTATACGGGATACTTTACTTTTATATAGAATTATACAGAGGGTTCAGTGTGCTTTCTTTTTTCAGGCTGTATTACTCCACTGTTCATGGCTTACTCATCTTCTTCGCTGCTTGATCGCCACATCCAGCAGAGCAACGAGCTGCATGCCAAGGCTCTTGATGTGAA
This sequence comes from Norana najaformis, assembly GCA_964023275.1. Classification (NCBI taxonomy): domain Eukaryota; kingdom Metazoa; phylum Annelida; class Clitellata; order Crassiclitellata; family Hormogastridae; genus Norana; species Norana najaformis. The sequence continues at coordinate 15,055,664 of OZ029925.1, forward strand.
AGCCTCACCATCCTCATCACAGACCAAGGGTTTGTTTGCACATGGTTTCATCTAGTAGTAACTAACTTATTTGCCAGCTTCAGTAACAGGTTTATAGCTTAATATAATTTTAAATTAAATATTAATATATTTTAATATTTTGATGTTTATTTATATGTTTGATGTAGTTTTATACTGCTTTATATATATATATATATATTTTATAATTTGATTTATTATTTATGTTTGCATGTTTAACTGTTTATAATATCGTTGCAAATTGGTTTATTTAATATTTATTAATGATATATTCAATTAATTCAGTATTATTATTCATTTGATTTTTTGAGTTTTTATTTTCTTATTAATCAATTATTTTTATTTGCTTTATGTGTTTGCTTAATTTTTAGTTCTTTTATTTGTTTTTGTATTTACTTAATTCATTTATTATTTATTTATCTACTTTTTACATTGTTATGTGTGAGTGAAGGAAGCAGCTAGTGTGTAGGTGTGTGTGTATTTGGGTGCGTGCGTGCATGTGTTTGAATGAGCTCTGTTTTGACACCATGTATGAATGAATTAAGAAAGTAAGAAACAGGTCAAACAAACCGTCATATCATCAATGGATTTGATAGACAGATTACAGCAAAGGCTTCAACTATGGTCATCTTAGCAGTTAACTATTCTGCCAGGGATGGACTGGAAGCATCTCTGAGTAGATGCATTGAAGGGATGCTATATAACTGCTCTGAATACATGAATAATAGATTATTAGGACCAGGGCAGCAGTTGTATTAAATGGGATGCCTGGAACGTTCAGGCTGAGAGCACCACTGGGTAGCCTTGGGCACCGTAATTCTATACAGTCAGCCGTAATTATAATCGAATTATTAGGACCTACGGGCACCAGGTGTCTTAAATGGAGCACTACATAAATGCACTCAAAGGTCTGACTGATGTAAAGGCACTACATAAATGTTGTTGCACATTGTAGCAGCTGGGTCTTCCACTTCCTCAGTGAGCGACGTGGCACTCCTCCGTGGCCAGGTCCTCCTCATGCACAACCAGTTGATGTTCGAGAGGCACAGGCAGGAACTTCATGCCAGGCGCAACCGTCGACTTCTAGGCCGAACTGTTAAGGTCGTCTCTCTTGAGGAACAGAACACGGCCATGGTTAGCCTACTCTGATCTTTAACAATTTATTGGGTAGGTGCGGTAAGGTAAGTTAAGATAAGGGATGGTAATTGCTCACTGATTGCTTCGACAGCATTGGTACTCAGACTCTGGGTGATTAAGCAGTAGTAGCAGTAGTATTAGCAGCAGCAGCAGCAGTAGTAATGCAAGATAATAAGAGATGGCATTGATTGATTAGACAATCCAGTCAATTTCTCCAGAGCATTTTCTTAATCCTGATGGTTCACATCTGCATAGCTAACTCAGATAAAAAATAATAGTACTTAGTATTATTAGTAGTACTTAATAAAAACAATAAATAATGGTGATAATAATAAGATGATGCTAATAATTTGAATTGCCTTGTGGTGTAGAGAGATCAACTTCGACTGCAGGAGTCCGAGATGGCGCAGCTGAGGTCCGACCTGCAGGTGTGTAGGAATCAAACGCGCAGCCTGGAGGAGACAATTCACGTCGATAGTCACAAGTTCAGCGAAACTAAACGGTGATACCTTCTGTCTTTTCTTGTGTTTGCTCTTCCACTTATTGGCTGATTTGATGGATTGATTGATGGGTTGGCTGACAATTAAGTGACTGACTGGATGAATGCTTGATTCTTGATTGTTTGATTGGCAGATTGATTAACTCACTGATGTTACTGACGGTATTTATGATGGCTGCAGTAAAGTGTTGTTGATGATGATGAAAATGAAGATCGTGATAATTTTGTGCAGATCTTTTATGAGTGAGGTGGAAAGACTTAAACTGCAAGTGAAGGAATTGGAGGAATCGCTAGCTAGTCAGAAGAATACAAATGAACAACTTGTTCAGGTATTTTTTGTGTATTTTATAATAATAATAGTAATAATAAAAATAGCTTTCCATGGTACTTTTGCTCTGCCAGATTCTGATGATTTCGAGCCATCCCAGAATTTTTCATTCTCCTGAGAATTTTTTATATCTTAAGGGATCGTGTATACCTTGGGTAAAAAATTATATTAATAATAATTTGTTATTATTATATTGAATGATGTTTCTTTTTGATCCTAAGGAAGAAGGTATTTGGATATGACACTTTTATTTCAGCAACTGGAGCGCACAAATAACAAACTGTTCACAAGGGAAAAAGAGCTTGAGCTACTTCGGCTGAAAGTTGAAAGCCTATCTCATCTCGAACGACAGGTTAGACCAGACTTTATTAGAACACAGATGTTTATCAGAACATGGATCGTTATTATAACTGGTTCATTTGTTACATTGTTTAAAGTTTTCCATATCCCACAGTGAATTGTAGGGAGATGCTAATTTTCCTATTCTTAGGCCTGAACTGGAAGTTGATGACTCCCAAGGTCCTGGACGTGGGGCTACAGTATCACAGAACTTGCACTTTACTTCCCAGCTTACGGTGGTACCGAATTCTGCGTGGTGACAGAAATAAGTGTGTATAAAAACGTGCAGGGTCATTACACGGAGTCCATATGGCAGGCTCAAACCGACAATCAATGTACTACAGATTGAATAAACCACCTGTGTGCATAATATGATAGAATATGGTTGTTAAATGTGGTTGTCAGGTGATCCAGCTGAACACTGAGCTGCTGTTGATGGGAGAGTTGCATCAGAAGTACCAGCAACGGTTGTCTGAGATGAGCCTCAAGCAAACCATTCGTCCGCAGCTCCAGATGTGTCTCGATTCTTGCAAAGATGAATGCCACAGTCAGTGTTCTTCACAACAGCTGCTTAATTATTTACTCACATAAATGCATCACACTCTACTGATGACTGTTTGACTGTACCTGTCTGTGTCTTGTCTGTCTGCCTATCAATGTGCTTGTCTTTGTCTATCTGTCTTTTGTCTGCCTGCTGTTACCTTTTCCATTTTGTCTTTCTGTCTCTTATTGCATAATTGTTTGTCTCTTAGAATATGCTTCTGTGAGTTTCTTCCTCTATCTAAAGATGCATAACTTCAGTGTCTGTTTCTGTATCTGTGTTTGTGTGTATGCCTCGTCTGTCCCTTTCAGTTGGTCTTTCTTAAGCTTCCTCTCTTGTTCTACAGTCTTTAAGGTCTTCATCACCTGTTAGTTTGTCTGTCTGTCCGTCTGTCCTTCTGTCTGGCTGTCCGTCCGTCCATCCTTCTGTCATATTCTGTCTGTGCACATTGATGCAGGTCTTCGTACACAACTAAGAGACAAGACCCTGGCCTTGGAAGATGCAAATGCCAGAATGGAAAACATTCAAAGTCAGCATCATATTAAGGTCGGATGCAACTCAAACTCATGGAAGGCAATAAGAGCTTCTAGACTCTAGAGATTGTTTTGACTGCACGCTATTTATTTTTTTTATATATTACTTTATTAATTAGAACCACTTTCAGGCGTCAAGAAATGTATGTTTCAGGCATCAAGAAATGTATGTTCTTGTGTGCGTGCGTGCGTGCGTCTGTACACTTATATAACGCCTTTCAGAACAATTAAGAAAAGGTGGTGAAACATGGCTGTGTAACAGATCTAAAAAGATATGTCTTTAACCTGAAGATGTGTCTTGATGTATTTCTGTTGGTAAAGTTTAATTTTGAGTTGGATGCTGTCAATGGATGGTACAGCAAAGGTAATTTCATATGTTTTTCTAAAGATGGAATATGATAGCCTTACAGCTTAACTTAAAGCTACATTACATTGTTACAGTAATACACTGCATTGTTACGTGCCTTATTCAGATCTGTTTAGATCTGTTAGATGTCTTTACTCATTCTTCAGAGGTGCTGAAAAACAGATTTTAATAAAAGCCTATCAAGCATCTAGATAAAGATAGCCTTGTGTGCATGCATAGTCCAACTGTATGCATGTGATAGTGAACACTATCTTGGCGCTATAGTATGAGAATGAAAAGGTTGCTTAGTTTTCAATAAGAATGGGGCAAAATGGAATGGGGTGCCAGTGAGGAGGAGGAGGAGGAATAATTGCAAGAGTACGGCAGATTTTCCCCAGATGATACTTATTGCCAAGCTGGGATGCAGATGATCTGCGTGGGAGAGTCTAGTTAAATAAATGTTTTCTTCATTTAGGAGAAAAATGTGGCAGAACTTAAGAATCAACTTGAGCAGTCTCAGACACTTCACCTTGAACACATGCAGGTTGTCTTCTTACTTATTTGTCAATTTGCTCATGTATTTGTTTATTTAAATAAATATTTTATCCTCTGTCTATATTTTACATGTGTTTCTGTTATTCAGTCTCTCGGTCTGTCTCCCTGCCTGTGTCTTTGTCTCTTTTCCTGTATATCTGTCTGTCTCCTGTCTGTGCTGGTATTTTGAGAATATTTGCCATTGACAAGAGGAAGGATTTTTAGTAAAGTTGTTGAGCATGTCTGAGGAGTCTCCACTGAAGAGGTGCCATGTAAATGTATGTTTGTATTATTATTATTATTATTATTATTATTATAATGATTGTTATTATTATTATTATTTGTATGTAGGCATTTGAGTTCCATGGCCCTTAAAGCATCGGCTGTCATGGTCTTTCTCAGTCACTTGAGGAAACATTGCAGTTTTAAGTTCTATTCTAATCGATTGACCGCTGGTGGTTATGGATGCCAGGTGGTAGGTTATTCCAGACCATTGATCCAGCAACTGTGAAACTCCGTGAACCATGGCATCTAGTTATGGATGCTGGAATGTGGAGATTTCTGAGAGTTGTTGAGCACAAATGTTGTAAGATGAAGAAATCGATATACAATAATCTGATGATGTAGCCTGGGGCAAAATGGCAGAGGCAGTTGTAGCCTGGGGCAAAATGGTGGAGGCAGTTGTAGCCTGGGGCAAAATGGTGGAGGCAGTTGTAGCCTGGGGCAAAATGGTGGAGGCAGTTGTAGCCTGGGGCAAAATGGTGGAGGCAGTTGTAGCCTTGGGCAAAATGGTGGAGGCAGTTGTAGCCTGGGGCAAAATGGTGGAGGCAGTTGTAGCCTGGGGCAAAATGGTGGAGGCAGTTGTAGCCTGGGGCAAAATGGTGGAGGCAGTTGTAGCCTGGGGCAAAATGGTGGAGGCAGTTGTAGCCTGGGGCAAAATGGTGGAGGCAGTTGTAGCCTGGGGCAAAATGGTGGAGGCAGTTGTAGCCTTGGGCAAAATGGTGGAGGCAGTTGTAGCCTGGGGCAAAATGGTGGAGGCAGTTGTAGACGAATAATCCCTTCTTGTACTTGATTTGGTGGCTGATGGGCAGCTGGTGGAGGTCACGTAGAGTTTCAGCGATGTGGTAAAAATTCTGCTTACAGGTGATCATGTATGTCTTGATGTATGTTTGCATGTGTATGCACCGGTATGCATTTATGTATACCGTATATGTATGTATGTATTTATAGATGTGTGTATTATGTTTATATGTATTTATATATGTAAGTGTGATGTATGTATTTATAGATGTGTATAGGTATTTATATTTGTGAGTGTGATGTATTATATATATATATATATATATATGTATGATGATACTTAATAGAGCACCATTTATGGACCTCTCAAAAGTGCTGCACACAATTGTCTAACTGATCTAAAGTTTCGGTAGTCAAACAGTTTGTCCAGATACGTACAGTGTATTGCTTTACATCCTGTTACGTTTGATTACGTTACCTGTGCTGAAGATACTTGAAGAGAGATACAAGAATGAAAAGAAGACTCAGCAGGCATTGCAGTTCCGCATTCTGGAGCTACAGGGAGAGGTCGAAATCCTCAAGAAGAAACCTCCTGCAAGGGGTCAGCCTCTTCTTTTGGGTCTTCTGATCTGTCTTTGTATTGCTTTGTCTGACTTTATTTTCACTTTGTTTATCCTCATCTTTTTCTCTTTGTCTTCATTTTTCTCTTTGCCTGTCTTTGTCTTTTTCTCTTTGTCAGTCTTAATTTATTCTCTGTCTTCATTTTCTACTCATTGCCTGTGCGCTACGGTCTTTGTCTGTCGGCTTCTATTTGTTTTCCTCTGTCTTTATGTGCCTGCTTCTTTCTTTGTCTGTCTCCTCTTCTTTCTGCCTGTTCATCCCAGTCTCTGTCCGTCTTTTGCAATCTCTGCCTATCTCCTTCTTGTCTTTACCCTCTCAGTCTTTTTGGTTTTCTCCTGTATCTCTCTGTATGTCTTCCTCTGTCTTTGCTTGACTGCTGTTGTCTTTGCCTGTGTTTGTCTGTTTTATGTCTATCTGTCTGCACTTGTCTTCTTCTGTATTTGTCTATGCTCCTCTCTAGTTCTGTCTCCTGATGTATTTGGCTTTTTTCAGCAGTCACTGTCCTTACACTTGAATATGTTGTTCTTTCCAGCATCTCACCGACCCTGCCATTCCAGTGTGGTTGATACGGCAAGCAGCACCGACCTGGAACACTCCGCATCCACAGCCTCCGCAGCCGAGCAACTTCGAGTCGCTTCCGATCGTCCATCAGACCACTCTGTCACCGACTCACCTCTGCATCCTGGAAAGAAGTAGACCCTGAAGTTGATTTGCAGATTTCTGGCTATGCTGTCCGTTTCAAACATTTCTCTTCATCTTCTTCGGCCACGTTAAGTGCCTGAGTTTTTCCTTCGTTGAGTCGCACAACTTCTCAGTGCTGTCGTTGCTTCCTCGGTGGCGCTACATAAATGCCTGGATGTGTTTTTCTGAGACTTCTGATTGCTCTCTGTTCTCCTTGCTGTTGTGTTAGGTTCTTCGACTGCCTCTGCTTTTCAGTTTCCTACGAATAAATAGAAATGAAAATACAAATACATTCTTATCCTGAATCTAGACTTGAGCGGTATTATTTTGATAGTAATAAATGTTATACATTTTTTAAATGTATTTCTGAAGGTATTAAGCAAACAAGTGCAATATGAAATCAAGCTGCAGAGAGAAATTGTATCTGGAAGGTGTACCATATTATTGTAATTATTATTATTGTCAGTAACAATAAAATATTCTGAAATTCTTCATTTCCCTGTATAGAAACTAACTTTTGGGATTTAAGAAATTAAGCTAGGAACACAAGGAAACTTCTGAAAAATCTGACCTCATCTGCACTAGTGTCTGAGGGCGTTCATTTAAATCGGATAACGTTATAGCATTAATTAAATTTAAAACAACAGCGACTGATTAAGATAACATTATTTCTCAGAGGTAAGAATGATCCCTCAGGTTTTAAAGAATACTCCAGAGAATAAAAGAAAATTCTGGCTAGAACTCATCAAGATCTGCAAAGGCAGTGATGTTAAAATATTTGATTGTATTTGTTTGTTTATTCTTTTATCACAAGGTAGTAATGATGGCTCAGGACTTTAAAATTCTCCATTGAGTTATTGTTTACCAAAAATCTTCGATGAATTATTATTTGTTTACTCGAGATGTCTGTTCAGATGGTGAAGGATCTTGCCAGATGAAAGCTTTGAAGAATGAGAACAGTTGAATAGTTAAATGGCCGCTATATAAAATAGCATTCATACATTCATGGAAATGTCATTACTTGTATAAATGTTGATGGTTTACAATTTCTTATCTTATTCATGTGTTTTTGCTTCTTCTTGGGCTGGCCAAATGTTTTTGATGCCATAATGTAGATTTAATCAGGAAGATCGTAAGATGAACTTTTATTAAAACATGTTTGTTGATTGGAACATATTTGTTCATTAGAACATGGGTATTTATTAAACTTGTTTTTGATTAGAACGTGGGTGATAAATAGAGCATGGGACACCTCATTGGAATTGTCACCCATAGGTACCAGCTGGAATGTGGTCAGCAACTAATTTTCAAAGTGACTGGCTTGTCTTTTAGTTTTGCTTGCTTTGCTTGCTTTAAAGATTTTGATTTTCTTAAATATTCTGCATTTTGCCAGTATGTTTGTGTTGCTTATGCTTTTCACTTATTTGTTTGACGTGTGGGCCAGTATATAAACTCCAGTTCAGTTTCCTTTAATATCCATTCCAGATTAGTTTACTGAACCCAGTCCAGCTCAATACTGTCTAATCCAGTATCATGTGGTCAAATGCGATCCAATCTAGTTCAGTCCAAGACTTTCTAAAATCCAGTCCAATCTAATTCCATCCAATCCAATCGAAAATCCAGTCCAATATAGTTTCATCCAGTTAATGTCAATTCAGTATATCTTGATATTGCTTTAGCTTGCATTAATTTCTTTGATCTGTTAGCAGCATTTTGGTATTTAAATGATGTCCTCTCTCTTTCTAGCACAGTGATTGTATGATAAAATGTATTGACTACTTACTTCTGTGTTCAGGATTTGAAGCTGGATGCCTCACTAGAAGTTAATAATTTACTTGCAGCCAGTTAGTGAGGAAACCTGTTTTTTGATTGCTGTAGCCATGTTTGCTCTTCAGCTGAACAGTCCTTCAATCCCCAGGTCCACTTGTCTGAGAATGTTGAAAGGGGCATGTAGTAGATGAGTGATACAGAGCTATAACTTCATCATCATCGTTAGTTCCATATACCAGCCACTTGGCGGTGTGGGATGCAAATGAAAGATCTTCTGCAAGAATAGTTTAGTGGGGATTCAAATCCTGGCCATGGCAGCAATTTGTTTTGAGGTTTCGGCTCCACCTGCACCCCTAGTGAACTTGGTTGTAATGTCAGTGGGAAGATCAGCCGAGGAAGGGGACTGGACTCCCACCCTTGTATGCCAAGGCTAAGAAAATGAAGTCACTAATATTTCATACCCATGGCTGCCTCTTGGGGCTGGCTTAAGGGACTGCACTTCTTCTATGCAGCACTTCCTTTTTCAGGTTTTCTGCACTTGGGCTGGTTCAGATGTCCTGTGATGCCACTCCTCATGGCGTTGCTCCTGCTTAGCTTGCTTTATCTTTAAGTAATCAGCAAGTGCAACGACATCTGTATAGGCTTTCCTCTTGATTTCTTGCCCTCCACCGTTTCTCTGATGATAGTTTTTAGGACGTAGTCTCCTCTCACCACGTGACCAATCCATTCCTCTGTCGCATTTTTAGCCATCAGAGAAATTTTCTTTCTCCACGGTTTGCAGCAATTTTCAGTTTGTTTTATGTTCTGTATAAATAACTTTCTCCATCCTTCGCCATATCACCTCGATTTTAGCTTCTTATGTCCTTTTTACTTTACTATGCATTGTACTACAATGATTACATTTACACAGGTATCTTTCAAAGTATTGAAACTTCTTATAATGTGACGCTTTATTCAGTGATTTATGATAAAATGCGGTTGGTAAAGTTATGTTTTTGATCATTTTCTGTCTAAGAATTCGTGATTGTGATTGATCATACCGATAGTGGCTATGTTTCAGAGATTTGAATCTAGGGCTAGCACGGTCTGTATATGGAGACCTTAAATGGTGTGGCACCCGTTCAAACAGCAGTGGTGTTGAGGGATGTCACCCGATTACTTTATTGAAAAATGAGCGTGTTCGAGGCCATGTGTACATTTACATTTTGATTTAAGTCATCGACTGATTGATCAGTTTTGATTGTGTCTGGCTGAGATCTTTACTTCATTGATATGGATGGTTGATGAAAATAAGATTTGTAAGATTTTCATTCACCTGCTAGTTCTTTGTAAAAGAAAATCTCGTGTTATGGAATATTCGTCATTTGTACTTTTCTTAGCTCAGGATACGGTTGGTTGGTTGACTGCTACTGACTGATCGATTGACCGACTGACCGATTGATTGATTGACTTTCTACGTCTTTGTCTGTGTGGCTATCTATGTGTCTGCCTGTATGTGTGCCTGTCTATTGGTATCTCTCTTTCTCTGTCTGTCTGTCTGTGTCTGTCTGTCTGTGTCTGTCTGTCTGTGTCTGTCTGTCTGTGTCTGTCTGTGCTTGTCTGTCTGTCTGTCTGTGTCTTTCTCTCTCTCTCTCTCTCTCTCTCTCTCTCTCTCTCTCTCTCTCTCTCTCTCTCTCTCTCTCTCTCTCTCTCTCTCTCTCTCTCTCTCTCGCTTGCTCGCTCTCTCTAGACTGGGTGAGAAAAATTCATTGAAAATGAGCATGGTCAAAAGCACAAATTTACATGCTTTTCCATCTGCTACATGGCTTCTTCCCCACCTCAGATGGAGTCTTGATCCATTTGATGCGTACGGTGGAGTTCGTGTGACATGGCTGAAGAACCGCAGTCGACGTTCTCGAATAACGGCAGAGACTGTTAGGTATACGGTTGCCCTTCGTTTTTTAATCTCCTTTAGAGATCTGCATTGAAACGGTATCCAGTATCTACCGCTGCTTCGGCGTGGTTTAAAGGTCTCCATTGTAACGGTATCAACTATCTACTTTAAATGTAAATGTGAATGTACACGGTTTTCTGTAGCTACCGTATGGTCTCGGTCTGTACACGGGAACCTTAAATGGGGTTCAAATTGGCAGCAGCGATGGCCATACGGTCAGTATAGAAAAGCATGAACATTTGTATATCTGGCCATGCTCATTTTCACTGAATTAATCGGATCCTTCACCAGCGCTGCCCTTTTGAATGGTCCCCGTGTATGGACTGTGCTAGTCCGAGATTGAAATCTCTGAAAAACAGCCACTATCGTTATGCCAACCGGCGTCCTCACGTACAGAGGCGTTTTAACGTACACATTAACCAATGTAGCTAACTAGGCTAGTAATCGTAATCTCGAGATTTCTATAGCGCCCAACGAAAGCCAAGTCGCGGGGACCAGCTTATTCACAGCCAGTTTATCACTAACCCTTATTGTATCTCTTACAGTTCACTAGGGAAGCGCTATCCACTTCAGTATCCATTACTCAGCACACAGTCATCTAGGGATGTGATACAACGCTACAGATTATTCAGATCAAATTTACAAGAGCCGGGTTGTCGGATCAATTGTAGAACCATCCAGTCGATATCCGGAACGGTCAAGCCAAGAGAGGATCGATATGGAAAAAGTATAGGCCTATATACTTGCATGAAAATATAATTATTAAAAGATTGTAAACCACAAATTTTATTCAAATTATATTCAAATAAAACAGTTTTGCCTTTAGAATTTTTATAAGAAAAAAATCAAAATTAAGAAAAAACTATTTGTTAGAAATTGCAACAATAACGTGTCCTAAACCTTTTATTCCCAGATAATAAGCGATCAACAGAATGCGAAACGTAGGCGAGTTGTAATTAATGACCTTTGACCCTGGTTGAATCGTAGCAGAGGACGTCGAGGTAAACATTTTGTCAGTTCCATCGCTTCATCGGAGTAGATTTATCTATTTTGCTCGAATTCGGCTGAAGTCAGGTGCTGTTAGAAAATACAACATTCTGGAAAAGCGAAGCCTAAGTGACTACCGGCGTTCGTGGCTTGACTGCAAGGTAAGCGATCGAATGGGGTCTACCATGTTGGAATGCCATCCAGGCATCATTTTCTCTTGTTTTTGTGGTTTATTGTGTATATTTATCCGGAAAAAGTAAGAAAACACATTTTTACAGTTGTGGAGGGGTTTGATTGATTCGGTATTGTATGTTGGAAAATGATGTATATTTTTCGGATCCCTCAGCGTTGACTAAATATCACTTTTCGCTGTTCCTTTGTTAAGACTCGGGTCTGCCGTGTGTACGCGTTGTTTGGAGCTCATGCACTCGTGTTAAAAACCGAACTATAGCTTTTTCGTAAATGTTGTCTGGTTTCCACAAATTTATGGGTTCGTCGAAATACTGAGAGAACCGCGCCATTCAATTTAATGGAATATTTATTGTGTGCCATTTTTATCCTCAGCATCCTTTTCAGGATGGCACAGAGATGCAACACAGTATAACTGAATGGCCACTTTCACTTCTGGTGATGAAAAGTCGTGCCTGTATTAAGCACTGACAACTGTTCTGACTGAACAAACGAATAAATGAACTGTTTATTGTGTGGGTGGGATGCTAACCCCAAGTATATAGCTTAATGAATCAGTGAGTCAGTTATTTCATTTCACTCGGTCAGTCAGCCAGTCAATCATTTCAGTTTTATGTCAGTCAGTCAGTAAGTCAATCAGTCAGTCAGTCAACCAGACAAGCAGCTCATCTGACAGTCAACCAGACAGCCCTTTAGTCAGCCAGCCAGTCATTTTTCAAGGCTACAGTTTTGGCTTGTTAGGATAGATTATAACTTGACTTTTACCAGACAGTTATGTTATCTTAACATGACTTTGTGAGATAAGATGTATATTTAACATGGTAAATTATACAAGGGTCTATGCCTTACCTCGTGACTTCATCATAATAGCACCACGGAAACTCAGAAACGCATGTACCGTTAACCCCCATTTGGGCTGTTGCTATAAATCAGTGGCTTAACAACATCAGTGGCCTGCTTCTGTTATGAATGAGTAATGATAGTAGGCCGGCAATGGGATGCATGGGAGACAGACAGGCAGGCAGGCAGGCAGACAGACAGGTAGGCAGACTGGCAAACTGTCAAGATAAGAAAATAGGAGAGGAGAGAATCTACTGAAGAGAAAAGGAGAGAAGAGGAGAGGAGAGAGAGAGACAGAGTGTGACAGGCAGAGTGACGAGAGTTAGAGTAAGTAAGTAAGTAATGTGTTTTAAAATGCCATACGTCCATCAGCTCAGCCAGGAATCATAGGTTTGACTTGGTCGAAGCAATCGGGCAACAAAAACAAGACATTACATATAGGTCTTAGGCCACTTTACAAATATGTTATAGCGAGATATTGTTATGAGTAGTGTAAACAGGGTAACTACTCCAGATGTGTTGTGAATAATTGTTAGATCCGCATTGGTAAGATTCAGGACAATAGTGTCTGATGTCAGGGAAAGACAAATGGTTTTGTGTAGCTGATTGCAGAGATCTGGATGGCTAGTATCGTTACAAGGAAGGTATGTGGGTTGATGAGTTGAGAGTTTCTTACAAGTAAGGAGAGCTATCTTGTAAGTGATTTTGGACCTGACAAGCAGCCTGTATAGCTTTGCCAGTACAGGAGTGATGTGATTGCACCTGTGGGTTCAAGTCATCAGTCAGACCAACGAGTTCTGGACACGTTGTAGTTTGTAATGCCAAACAGCAGTGAATTACAGTAGTCGGGTTTTGCTCTGACTACTCTGCAAACTACTGTCTTCATAAGTTTCTGTGGCAAGCACAATCGAACATGATGCATGGATTTTATGTGGAAGTATGATGCTTTGCAGACAGCGGTGACGTGCTGGTTAAATGTTAGAGTTGAGCATCACCTGAAGACTCTTAAATGTTCCTGATAATGAGGTGTGTGCACCACATTGTTGATTGTTCTTAGGTCTTCGATGGATTTTATTGCTGAGGAAGTACCAAGTACAATGACTTCAGACTTCTTTGGATTCAGGCTTAGATTTTAACAGGGACTATGGGAAATCATCCATCAGAGTTGATTTTCCCAACAAGAATGACAATGGCTTAAAGATTTTCACAGCATCCACAGGTCTGAAGTCATCGAGATGTGTGCCGACGTGGTCCCTATCTGATGCAAGAGGGTCCATTGGTTGTCTAGACAGTTGCTTGGCAATCGATACCTTAGTTGACTTGGTGAGTTTTTTGGTGTCCAGCATGTTGACCTTTACATGCTGCAGACAAGTTCATCGTTGGTAGCCTTTCATTGCCTTTCTAAGCGTCATTGAGGTCATTTTTCTTCTGCAGCTTCCGGAGATAGTCAGCATTTGATACTTTTCCTGGACACTTAATGAATTTGCTAAGCCGAGCCACCAGGTCCTGGATATCAGTGTCAGCGTCATCTGTCTGACGAGGAAAGTTGTCTAGGGTGTAGTCAGGAGCCAAAATTGATCAATCAGCGCTTGTCAGGGGGAGTGTTTTCTACTTCCGGTGGATGATCGTGATCAGTTGTCTCCTGTTGAGGCTTCATGCAGAGGTCCATTTCACCGCGGCTGCTACACATCTGTACTTGCGTGGTCAATGCTGAGTTCACTCCGGAAATGACCTGATAGTGCTGACTGTAACCAGTCGGCCCAGTACGGTTGGATCTGACAGGATATGATGAGATAGATGAAATAGAGTAAGAAGGAGGAAGACGAAGTGACTGACAGACAGAGTGACCGATAGAGAAAGTGAAAGACAGACCAACTGCCCAAGAGAGGGAAATACAGACGGAGAGAGAGACAGACGAAGGAACGGTCATAGAGCCTGGCTAAAGAAGGCCTTATCTCAGTCATCCAGCAGTTGATGGGGTATTTGCAGTGTGGGTCATATCCTCCTCTCTTCCTAAATTGGCTCTGCTTATCTTTCTCCGTTATTACCAGGGAACTGTAGGTGTCCAACTGAAAATTGTTGGGACATTTGTCGTATCATGTCTCTGGCGTAATTAGAACTCTTGTATAATTGTGATATGAAATTTAACAGCTTCTTGATATAACAATATCCGCTTTTTACTACATGTGACGGGCCTTTTACTACACGTGACCCGCCATGTAAGAAGTAGCGCCATTTGCGCCATTTGACACTGTTGTTATGCAACAACCTCATTGTATGCAACCTCGTGATGCAACCTCGTGATGCAACCTTGTTCTAATATACTCTTGTTACAACACGGCTATTCTAGCAAGCCACCTTGTATGTATTTGTATGTATGTAAGTAAGTATGTATGTATGTACGCATGCATCCATGTTTGTGTGTGTCTGACTATTTATAATCGTAATCTTAATTCCGAGATTTCTACAGCGCCCAACGAAAGCGGGGACCAGCTTATTCACAAGCACTCAGTCAAAACGAAATCGATAGGCAGAAAGGTCCGCTTCCAGGTCAAGATCCAAAAGTCAGATGGAGAGACAGCGTGGCAGCTACGGGGTGCTGGTGTTTGGGGTTGGAGAGGAGAGAGAGATAAGAGGAAGAAGCACCTTTATATTGCACCTTTTAAGAAACCGCACAAAGGCAATAAAGAATAGGCCTGTCCGTGGGTACCCAGAGGCCCTGGTATCCGGTCAAATGCGGGTACCCGAGGCACGTGGCGGCTTTCGCCTCTGCATATACTGCATCTGAACTCATTCAGGAAGTCGCCTCAGGCTAACCAGCATCTGAACAGACTTGCGACGGCTGCGGCAGGTAGGGAGGGGCGCAGTTACCGTAATTTATTTTATTGATACCTAGAGAACCTAAGTCTGGTCCCTTGATCACGTCTGGGGGATTTGCGACTGTGGTGTACACTGTACTTCACCTTTGAACTGATACAGGATTTCAGGCTAGTTGATGCCAAGCATACATGTAGCTGTCTTGTGCTCAGGCAGCTTTGTGTAGGTGATATTGGTTGTATACAGATGATACGGTTTTAACTCCAATTACGACAGTGTTAATGAATATTCTCTAATTACTTACATGAGGCAGACTATTTGAACTGAAATAAACCCATAAATTATCAACTAAGCTTTATTAAATTAATTGTAGCGCTACGTTTATTAATTTATTTATGTACAGTATCTTTATTTAACTGTATGATTAATATACATTATTTGTATATTTATGTAATTAATATACCAGTATAGGGGGTTACTGTCCGGGGGATTTTTGCATGGGGGGTTATTGTCCGGGGGGGGGGGGGGTACTGTCCTATAACCATCTTTAGTGACTGGGCGGGATTGGGATTATTAACAGTACTGTAGAACAGTGGCTTTGTCAAAACATCAAATAAGGCATTAAACAACAAATGTTGCAAAGCTTTAGAAAGTGCAACATTTTTATTTCAACTTAATTTTCGTACATCCGAATAATCTAAGAATTATTCGGGTGATTTTGCCTTCACTAACAAACATATATCGATTGGTGTTCTTACCTGAAATACGCGAGTCGGGGGACAACAATATTCTAACCGATGATGGAGTGATGGGTACCTGCTGAAAATGGACACCCGTAGCCGGGGCACGTTTTACTAAAATTTTGACACCTCCACTGAAGAACTTAACAAATTCAGCTGTAATTAGGATGACTAATTAGGATTAAACGAATTTGTGCTGTGATATTTAGCAGCTGCTTTGGGTGGGTGTGGTGGGTGTTGCCTTGGTCATGTCTGGGAGTTGCTGCCAGTCCAATTCGGGGAAATGTGGTGATCATACACCAGAACCTGCTTGTAATATGTGTTGTTATAAGGTGAATTCGGGTGGTAACCAATGCATGACAGAGTCTGGGACGTAGATTCTAGGTTTCTTTTAGGTGAGACCTAGCACTGGCGTTAATGAACTGAAGGAAATTTTACAGAGCCACTACGTGTCTCGTTTGGTGTCTGTGTGCATTTCTGGCTACATTAGTCTCTGCTGTTTTTGAGAGTTCCATCCAGTAGGCCACGTTGATATTTAGGTCACATTGACTTTGCTTAACCACTAGAGTGCTATGTCTATAATCATTTCGACTACATTAGTGTCTGCTGTTTCGAGGCATTACTTTTCTGTATCAAGTCGCAGTATAAAACCAGTTGCCTTTCTGTCTTAGTGGACTGATCTTCTGGTTATTGACCTGAGTGGGGGTTAAATTTGGTGTGCTGTTGGTTGATGCCTTGTGCATTAAGCACCAGCACTTTAGAAGTTTCAAATTAATAACAATAATAATGATTACTTTTAGTAATAGGCCCCAGTAACCGTGCTTCGTTACGAGATACTAGGTTATCCAATTCCCAATTTAACACATGTGAAAAGTTGGATACTTGTGTCTCACTGCGCCAGACATGAACAAAATTCGTCACATGACTCCAGTCATGTGTAGCTGTTGTATGGTTTGGGCATATGGAAAGAATGTCATTTGACTGGCTCCCACATATGCCTTACAGGCATGTAGGGCTCGATTTTGACTTGATAGTTCAATGGCATTGAGTTGCTGCACCCCGCTCGTGAAAGGTTGAGAAGAAACAAGCGAGAAAAGCACGAGAAAAGGCCATCATAATTGTGGTGAGCCACGTGAGATTGTCAAAAGTTACTGGCTACTTTTTTTAAAAAGCTACTGATTATTGTTTTAAAACAGTTGCTAATGACTTTTCTAAAATGGTCATAAGAAATTTTGACAATGAAAAAATGATCCTGAAAAAGTTGCGACAATCAAAAAAGTCCCGAACGATTTTTTGGCAAATTACAGCCTTGCTTCCTTGCTCCCTCCCCCCCACTGGTAAACTTCTGGATCCACCAGTGACTCGATATCAGATAGACTACCATGTGGGCGAGCTGTTTGGTAGGCTGCTGGGTCTGTAATCCAACGATTACAAGTTTGAGCTTACTAAGCAGACCCTGGACAGTTGTTCATGCACGCTTATTTAGCACCTTAGATTCAGATTTACTGATCTTGTGTGGGTATTGAGTGCTATAAATAAGTAAAAAGCTAGACACAGATCTTCGTACACAAGGCGTCTGATTTGAAGAAATCCGGATGGGTTATAATGATGGTCACATGACTCAGCAAATGTCAATGGCCAATTATATCTGTCTGCCTGCGTCCGGTTTTCCGATAGTTGAAGTTCCGTGTTTGTAAAACAATGACAGTTGTCATTCTGTTTTGCCACTAGTCGTCAGTGTGTCTGCGTGTCGGAGCCATTGTAGTTTTCACTGTTAGTGCATTGTTTAAAACTTGATATAAATCGCTTCACTGGCAGACTGGTAAGGCTTTTGCATCTCATCTCTGCATCTGGAGTTCGAATCCCAATGCGTCTTGATGTGAAGTTGATAGTTTGCTGTCAAGCCGTTTAAACCCGTAAGAATAGATTGTTTGGTTTGTGCTTCAGTCGTAAGATCCTTCAAACTGACCCGTGTCAGAAAGAGGTGTGTTATAAATGAGCAATTATCTTACCTTTCTTTATGGAACACCAGTAAACTCTTACTGGATTTCTGCAGTCAAATTTGTGCATCAGCCGAAATATCCAACCTTCTGAGGCATTTCTGTAGGGGCTTGTAAACAAGTGTGCTACATTTATCTTTTTTCCTCGCATTGGACGGTCGAGTTGGTCGCTCCACTAGAATCACTCGATGAATGTCTTAACCAAAAACTCATAACAACCCTAACAAGTCTGATTTATTTGCTTATTTTGTTATGTTTTTCGTCTAACTGGAGCAGTGCAAACCAAGTTCTGAGCATCAGTTTCGCCTACTGTATATCAGTATCAGTGTGATTTACAGTGAGGGTTGAACCATTTTGTTTGCGTAAGTAGAAAACGCATTACATATTAGTAAGCAGTTAATTTGGTAGTATTAATCTTAGTTGTATGCGGATACAGTAAAAAATTAGTATAAAATACATTCGTATACCAATGCAACATATGAAAACCATTAGTATATTAATACAGCATAAGAAAAACATTACTATACAAATGCACTGGTATACAAAAAAAAACTTTAATATACAAATGCTTTAGTGTGCAAATATAATATTATGACAGAGATAAACAATTAGTAATCATAATCATAAGCTCAAGGTTTCTACAGCTCTTAACGAAAACCCAGTCTTGGGAACCAGTTTATTTTATTCACAGGCACTCAGTCAAAACAAAATCGATAGGCAGAAACAGTTTGGTTCCAGGTCGAGATCCAGGAGTCTAGTATGTAGCAGGATACTTAATGTGGTGCCTTTTAAGTACCTCACAGAAGCACATTAGTGAACAGTGTACAGAAAACTTTCTATTTTACAATGCATTAATGTGGAAAACTTTAGTATAAAAATATCAGTAAAGAATGAAAATCATTATATAATGCATTAGTATACAAAAACTTTTAATATGCAAAAACATTAGTACTCTGTATATGAATACAGTATTGGCAAACCTTTGGTATATGAATACATCAGTATACATATGCAGTTGCATACAAACAAACAAGATGTACAAATTGATGGTTTTTGGATTCTGTGTTGTTGTGATGTTTTTAATGTTTTTCTTTGACATTCTGTTTCTTGTAAAGGCACTTAATGCATAGACAGTGTATGTGTTCAGGCATGTGCGTATGTATATACATGTTTGTGTGTATGTATTGTAATTGTGTAAATAGTGCAAATAGTAGTGTAAATATAGTGTAATATAATATAATAGTGTAAATGTAATTAGCTATGTTGTCATGCATAACTGTATGTATATTTGTGTGGATGTATTTAAGCAAGTAAGTAATGCATTTGTTACCACGCCACATGGCCATCGGCTGAGCAAGGAATCGTAAGCATAGTATATATATATATATATATATGTATGTATGTATGTGTGTAAGTATGTATATGTATGTATGTATGTGTATGTATGTATGTGTGCATTGTGCAGTTGTAGTTGGTCATGTTTGTCATACAGAAATATATGTATGTTTGTTCGTAGATGTGTATGTGTGTGTATGTATATCTGTATTGTTTATGTATCAAGGCATTTGTATAGCGCCTTTTCAAAACCTGTCGAAAACATAGTGAGGGATAGACCAGCTGGGTGATTTCAGACTTTGGCCGCAATTGTACTACCAGACCCGTACACCACCACCACCACCCTCGGCCGTGACATCGTTTAATGTCATCTTGATCGCCCTCACGAAATCTGGGCTAATTTGCCAGAGGTCATGTACAAGGTCAAAGGCCACAGGGTGCACGGTTTACAATGGCGTAATTGACGAGGCTGTTGATTTCCAATTTCTCTGTATAATGGCTGGAGGCCTATTAGGGAGGCGGAAGGACAAACAGGGTCAGGAAAAGGGCCCCTGCCCTTAAACAAGATCGCAGGCACTTCAGACAACTGTGATTGTCTGCGGCGAATAGAGAGTATCAGTTGACCGGATCCCAAACAAGGAACCTCGTGCGAGGTTTAAGGGGACAAACCCAAGTAAATCACAAAATCACAGACCTAACAAGACTTGGACTAAACTTGAGGGACTTGGGAAACGACCGAAAAAATGGAGATCGTGTATTCACTTCCATCGTCAGATTATTACGGGTGGTGGTGGTGGCGGCAGCGTATACCAATATTCATAAAAGAGTACTGGAGTATGGAGTACAGTTCTGATCAGTTATCATGATCAGTCATTATTAATTATCATCATTTATTATGATCATTATCATTGGTGTTGGATGTGAATGAATTGACCGTGGCTCTTTTTGATCTTTAGTCTGTTACTCTCCTAACGTTTAGTTGTTTAGTCCAAGTGGTTTTACCTCGTTATTCCTTGCTGACGAAATGACTGCTTTCGACGTAGAGAAGAAGAGGAAGTAGAAGGAGACAACCAGTCTCTTTAGCTGATCCTGAGAGGCAGCCTTACACCCGTAACCGTATTATTCCTCCCGCTGATAATTTAACGCGTAAATGTTTTATCATTAGAATGTTGTATGCATATTAAGCTTTTCTTGTGTTCGTAAATACTTGTAAACTTTTATGCGATTAGCTATTGGTTAATAAAGAATATACTTTTTTACTTGCTTACTTACTTAGTTACTTACTTAGAGAAAGTTTATGGTCAGTGTACTCATTTTATAGCCAGATTTGCCAGAGGGCGCAAGTGGAGCAGAAATCTTGAAACTTTTTTTGGTGGGGATTTGAACCCGTGACCTCTCGGTTGATGGTCCAGCATGTACCCACTTGATCATTGAACACCCTTGAAAGAGAACTGTCTTATTAACTTGTTCACTTTATTACTTGACATTATAGAATTGTAGTGCTGCTAACTTACTTACCTGTCATTTTTTAATCCAAATTTTTTCAGATTATAAAATTAATAACTGAACTTATTTATTTATTGCACACACTGTGCTCTTTGGTCATTAAAACTGAATCTGAAGTGTGAGACAAGTGTGCACAAATAACTTCTGAAGGCCTTTACATGTAGTCTGCTAAGCAGGCTCAAACCCACAATCGTTGGATCACAGACACTTTGCGCTACCATCTAGACCATCCTATCACACAATTGGTTGATTAGTTTTTTGCTGTTTGTTTCAGTTTGCAGAGAAGTTTGGATTGTGTGGGATATCCTTATAGTCTTCATCTTTGGCTGCACTTGCATCTCGACCTTGACTTTTTTGCCCTTTGACCGATGACCCAGCAACTAGGCCAGGTCAACCCAAGACGTTTCTGAGCACATACGTTGAGTTTAATCGAGAGACGAGATCAGCATGGGGTTCGGAAGAGGTTTTGGTCAGGGGTTCGGTAAGGGATTCGGCCGAGGCCGGGGTTACGGATATGGAAGGGGAATCGGAGCTGGAAGAGGAGAGTTCTCTGGATTTTCATGCGTTAAGTTTGTCTTCTTTGCATTCAACGTCATCTTCTGGGTGAGCATTTTTGCTATGTCACTTAAATGTTATGAATTTCATATTTATTTCTTTCATTTTAGCTTCAAGTTATTTTTTATTGTTGTTGTTATTTCATTTATATTTCTTTAATGAAGTGTTGTCATTGAAGCATTGTTGCTGTTAAAGTGTTGTAGTCAAAATTTTGTTGTTATATTGTTTAAAGTTTTGCCATTTAAGTGTCGTCTTTAAAGTTTGGTTATTAAAGTGCTGTCTTTAAACCTTTGCCATCAAAAACGTTGTCTAAAGTGTTGTCATTTAAAATGTTGCTCAGGTGTCATACTTCAATTGTTGTTATTAAACTGTTGCTTAGTTGTCATAATTCAGTTGTTGTCATTAAAGTGTTCTCATTGTCAAATGGTTGTCATTGTCTGTTGCACAGTTGCTCGGCTGTGCCATCCTTGGCATTGGAATATGGCTGCAGGTGTCAAAGAATGCTTATTCGTCTCTGTCTCCGTCAATGAACTTCCTCAGTGCTACTGTCCTCTGCATCGCCGCTGGAATCCTTGTGCTTGTCGTCGGCTTCTTTGGCTGCTGTGGCGCCATCATGGAGAACAAGTGCTTACTGATGACCGTAAGTCTACAGTTCAATACCATGTTGAGTTTCTTGGTATCTGAACAGTTTTTGTAGCGCCTTTTAGCAATTCTATTCTATTTTAATGTTATCTATTCTGTTCAATTCTAATGATGAGGTATACTGGTCTGTTCTAACAGTGAGGTATTCCATGCTGTTCTAGTTTTTTCTTTTCTGTTCTAGCAGTGAGGTGTTCTATGCTGTTCTAGTTCTTTCTGTTCTGTTCTAACAGTGAGGTGTTCTATGCTGTTCTAGTTCTTTCTGTTCTGTTCTAACAGTGAGGTGTTCTATGCTGTTCTAGTTCTTTCTGTTCTGTTCTAACAGTGAGGTGTTCTGTGCTGTTCTGTTTTTTCCTATTCTATTCTAATGATGAGGTGTTCAATGCCGTTACCATAATGCACAGGACCTCAGTTCATGGCCAGTTCAGGTGAAACCTTAGTGAGAAATCATGAGAAAAAGAAATCACTAGAGAAAAAAGAGCCGTCCTTTGAGCTAAACCCCAAGAGATGGCCTTGGTCGCAAAGTGTTAGTGCTAAATATCTCTCTGCCCTGGCGAGGATTTGAACTGCGACCTCTGGGTTCACATAATGAAACAGTCAAAGAGTATTAACCGCTAGACTACTGCACACCCGTGGCACCTTTTAAAGAATATCCAGTTCTTGGACATTGTAGCTTCTGTGGCGGCATGGTTTTACTTTTTTTTGCTTTCCATTATTAGCCAATTGGGGGTGCACTGATCACGCTGTCCTTACATCTGTTAGCTGAATGGTTGAGTGCTTTTTCATTCGTATCTGAATATTAGATATAGCTTTTTTAAAGAACATACAGATCGTCTTATTATACCTTTCCCTTTGACACTGAGTGGTTGGGTGCTGTGCTGTTTTTTACTCATGCATCTGGACATTTAAGTAGCACCTTTTTAGCATGAGGGTTCATAAAGCATGAGGGTTCATGCCTTCTCCTCGGAGTAGAGGGGTTTACTGCGGAAGGAAAGGACGGTGAACAAGTCCTTCAGGCACAGTTGCTTTTTGCATCATTTGACCTTTGGTTATTACAGCTTAGGAAAGAGAATTAAGAGCCAATTGTCTATTTTAGCCTCGTTACTCAAATTAGCCAAATAACCTTAATTTCTCATAATTACCTTAATTAGCCGCGTGACTCTAATTTTGCCAAATTACATGTGCTTAGCCTGTCTTTTGTGCTACGGTTTCCTTTAAAATCTATTTTAACTGCCTTTCATAAGACCAACATCCCATGACGTATGGTCTAGTAGAAATCTAATAAATAAATAAATTAAATAAATCATATCTAATTTTATAGCTTCTTTAGCACCAAAGGTCAGTCCAGTAAGGCAGAGAGGCAGCCTAAGGAGAATAGGCTCAATTTGCATGAATTAATTTGCTGGGAACCAGCACAGTATAAGGATTTGAGTGCAAGTCTCAGGGATCATATCTGAAACAGGCCGCTGGGTTTTGTTGAAATCACTGACAGGTGCAGCGAAGTTAGGCAAAATTGAGTGGAGTTAGTACTTGGAAAAAAAGAAGAGATGGGGAGACATGATTCAACAAGGCCTAAAGCTCCTCAGACTGAAGAAGGAAGATACAGGAGAAACAAACAAATGGAAAAAAGGATCCGTATGGCTGACCCCTCCCTAGGAGGGATTAATTACAGCTAGGAGAGAGAGAGAGAGAGAGAGGGAGACAGAGACGAGACAGACAGAGACAGACAGAGAGAGAGTACTTGGTTGGATGGCCATCTGTGGTGTATCATGCTGCCAAACACCCCCTTAGTTCTCCATTTTTAGTGATCAGTAGAAGAGTAACAATGGAAAAACGGTGGCCTGTTATATTGGTGTGGTCATGCTTGCTTATCAGCCAAACGACCCTTCAGCGTATGGACCATGCTTCTGAGGAGTACGAAGTTCCTGTAGAGATGTGTAAAATGTGTGTTACCTGTACCTTTATGTTTTTGAGGGATTTTTGTAGAGGAGTGTCAACAAGGGTTACTTTTACCTTTGTGCTTCTGAGGGATTTCTGTAGAAGAGTGTCAACAAGTGTTACCTTTACCTTTATGCTTTTGAGGGATTTCAGTAAAGAAATGCCAACAAGTGTGTTTCCCTGTACCTTTATGCTTTTGAGGGATTTCTGTAGAGGAGGGTCAACAAGTGTGTTACCTTTATCTTTATTCTTCTGAGGGATTTCTGTAGAGGAGGGTCAACAAGTGTGTTACCTTTATCTTTATTCTTTTGAGGGATTTCTGTAGAAGAGTGTCAACAAGTGTGTTACCTTTATCTTTATGCTTTTGAGGAATTTCTGTAGAGGAGTGTCAACAAATGGCTTACCTTTGTCTTCATGCTTCTGAAGGGTTTATGTAGAGGAGTGGCAACATTGCCTGTACACTGTCCGAGAGAGACAGATCAAGCAGTGAGGTAGAGGACTGGCCACCCGCCCTCACTTGCCTAGACTGAGAAAAGTTAAGTCACTAACACCCCCCATCTATGGCTGCCTCTCAGGGGTCAGCTCGTGTCACTGCTCTTCTCTTCTTTCTAGTAATGTCTGAAAACCGTAGAATAACGTATACCGTGAACTCTCATAGACATCAGCTGTCTGGTAAATGAAGTTCAGTCACTGTAGCTTATAGCCAGACATTATTGTAGCCTTTTGTAGTACCATTAGAAATAACCATTTGGCAGTAGGCGACATTGAATGTGCTTTTACACCAGCCAGGTTGTTCTAGTCACATTAATATCTGCTGTTATTAGGCATTAGTTGTAAGAGTGTAGTTAGCAATGTTGCATCGCCTTGAAGAGATTTTTTATAGGTGCTGCATAAATAGTTACATATATACATACATACATACATACATACATACATCTAGGAGGAGGGCCAATTATTGTGTGGTGCTAATTAGCACCCGTTTACCCCGAAATACGAGCCTCGGGTGGATTGAAAGGGGGCACTTCATGACAAACGGACCACGTAGACGCAAAGAGACAAATATAGCGGTAGTACAGACGCCCGTTCGTAATAACAGAATCAGGCAGGCAGACCAATAACTGTGTGTGTGTATGTGTAGATACTTGCTCCACCCAGACAGACTGACTGACAGCTAGAACAACTTAATACTGAGGGACAGACGGACACAGACAGAGAGGCAGATGTAATGACACATAGACCAGTGGAAATGCCAAATGGCAGACAGGCAAAGACAGACTGAGACGCGGATAGAGACTGAGATAGAGGGAAGCAGCCTAGCAGACGGAGCAGAATGGGGTGTGGTAGTGTCACGAGAGTGACCTCAGTTATTGGGGTGTGTTTTCCGTGCAGGAAGCAGTTTGGGGCTCCCGGTTTTTTCCCAGATTAAGTTTCCTTCGGCCCTTGAGACTGGGGTCAGATGTATCGTGCACTGTTTTTTTTCAATGCCACCATTTTAACGATTTTAATTGCACGTTGCGGGCTGATGGATGAATGAGTGGAAGGGGTGACTGGTGGGTGGATTGTTGGCTGGGCATATCGATGGATTGATGAATGGATGGATAGATGGATGGGTGGATGGATGAGTGGATAGATGAGTGAAAGGGATGACGGTTGGGTGGGTGGGTGAGTGGATGGGTGCGTGGATGGATGAGTGGATGGATGAGTGAAAGGGATGAGGGTTGGTTGGATGGGTTATTGGCTGGGTGTATTGGTGGACTGATGGGTGGATGAATGGATGGGTGGATGAGTGCAAAATACGGCTCCCTCGGGGTAGCCTACTCCCTTTAAACCACATCAGGCATTTCCCAATTTTGCCCCACTTGATTTCACCTGCATTTAGAACGGCTCTGTATTGTGTTTACCAACTCACTCATGTTTCATTGTTCAGTATATTTGCTCAAGTTTTATCTTCTTCATTTTGTGCACTGATTTTTTCTGCAGAATTTTGTGATTGCTGACTCGCTCACATTTTGCGCAGTTTACAAACTCACAGGCATTTGTCTTTCAGTATTTTGTGCTTGTTGTGGTCATCTTCATCCTGGAAATTGTCGTCGGAGTTCTTGCGTTCATCTATAAGAATGACCTTGAGAAGGTCCTTGGTCAGGAGCTTCTCAAGGGCATCAAGGAAAAGTACCCAGTAGATGGTGACCGCGATGAAGACAATCTCAGATCTGGATGGGCGTTCATTCAGAGCAGCGTGAGTATAGTGGCGAGACCACTGGTGCTATATAAATGGCTAAACACATCAAACATTAATATGTTTGCTGTTTGAAAACATCACACTATCTTACCATACTTTACCTCAGCTTAATTTTGATCACATTACCTTAGCTGTTATACCTTACCTTTCCCTTAGCTTACTATTCTTTACTGTACCCTCCTGAGTTGACATTATCTAACTTATCTAACAATGCCACTCATTTGTCTTGACTGTGTTGTAGACTGACTGTTCAATTGACTGAATGAATGAGTGACTGAATGACTAATTGATTGAATGACTGTAAATGATTGATTAAATGACTGACTGTGACTGACTGAATGGCAGACTGACTGCCTGACTGATTGAATGACTGTCACTGACTAAATGAATGAATGACTGACTGACTGACTAAATAAACGAATGGCAGACTGATTGATTGATTAGATGACTGTAACTGACTGACTAAATTAATCAATGAATGACCGACTGACTGGCTGAATGGCAGACCGACTGATCGCAAGATGGAATGATTGACTGTTCAGCTGAATGATGACTTGATCGATGAATGTGGTTATGTGTGGTTGTGGTGTAGCTCAAGTGCTGTGGAGTCTACAACTATTCGGACTGGTTTGGCTCAAGCGGCTGGCAAGGAAAGAACTACGTTCCGGTTGAGTGCTGCCGGATAAACGTCACCGACTGCAGTACGAAGGAAAACCCCGACAACTGGTATAAAAAAGTTAGTACCTCTTATTTCTATTTACCTCCTTTGGCTGAGTTCAAATATTGTAAACTATAAAGTAAGGTAAGGTCATGTAATTTTAAGCAAAGAAATATCTGGTATGAAAGTAAGTACATGTATGTCTTATTGACCTCTTTTTGGTAAAGTCAGATAAGGTAACAAAGGTAGTTTACTGTAGGTGAGGTAAGGTAAGGTAGGGTAATTGAATGTTTGGCATCTCTCTGAAGTGGTGTAAGAGAATGAGTACCTCAGCGCAGTTGCTCTGCCAGACCAACAAAGACTACCCTTGGCATATGATCATTAGGATGCCTGAGTCATAATAATAAAATGATGATGATGATGAGGAGGAGGAGGAGGAGGATGATGATGATAGTAGTAGTAGTAGTAGTAGTAATATTATTAATAATAAGAAGAATAATAAATGTATTATACTCCTAAACTAAGTTTGAGGGATCATTTCTATCTTGGATAAAAAAGTTATTCCGGTAATCTTTATTCCTGTTATTAAAAAATTTCTAAAGCAGTCAGATGTGCTTTGAATATTCCTACACCTAACTTAACCTCATAATTTGTATTCTTGCAAAATCATTGTTAATAGCAATAGTATTAATAATAAATTTCTTTCCAGGCATGTTTGCCTGAGGTGCAGAACTTTTTGCGGCAGTATCTCTACATCGTTGGAATAGTTACTATTGGCATTGGTGTTATACAGGTAAGAAATAGCATCATACAGGTAGATTTAAATGTTCATCATACAGGTAGATTGAAACTGGTTTCATAAAGGTAGGCTGGATTTGTTTTGTTAGAATTGGTATCATGCAGGTAATTGCTTGTCAGTGGAAATATCTTCCAACTCCCTCACCATGCCCCTTTAGTGCTGGAGTTGAAAAGGGGTTCAGTGAATTAACAATTACCTGATCTTATCTTGCCTTACTTAACCTTACCTTATCTTTACTTAACTTGTACCTTACTTTGCTACCTTACCTTCAATTTCCTTAGCTTTACCTTTGTAGAGGTGCTCAGTAGGTACTGTTTAAATAATCAGATATTTACACACTTTTCCTCCCATTCCATTGCATTTGATTACTACACCTGGCCCTACTTTACCTTACCTTTGCTTGCCTTACTTAACTTAACTTATTTACGTTTGCATATCTTACCGTGCCAGACATTTACTTTCTTTACCATGCCATACCTTTACCCTTGGTAGTAATAATAGGGTTTTTGAGTTATGGTTAGGGTTTGAATTGAATAAACATTCACAGTTTATTTTTCCTTACCCCTTATGATACTATATTTACCATACCTGATGTTCTTGTTTAAGATTCTTGGTCTCGTTGCGTCGATGGCGATGTTCTGCTGTCTGCGTCAGGACAAGTATTACGACGAGTGAGCCAACGCCCCCTGGTGACTGATGACCAAAAATCGTCATCTTCTGTAGTCTTAGGTCGTGATCGTCAAGTCAGAGACACGTTGCACTACGGTTGTCATAAGCGAGCGTTGAAAGCATGTCAGACTCATGTCAGACTCATGCTTGCAACGCACGCTTATTGCTACGGCTGCCCTCTGTTCAAAATCAGCGAGATCTGAAAGTATTTATCTGCTTCACTGTTTGTTTACGTGTAATGGTTACGCGTAACATCAGAGTGTTACTCTTTCTTGTATGTGTAAATGTAAAACTCTACTTTCTCTGGTTGTTTAGACGTAATGCTGTAGCGTTACGCTTTCTTGTACAGTGTATGCGTAAATATAAGACTAGATAAATTAGATACGTAAATGATATGTGAAAGTGTAGCTGAATATTTATATAGCGCATTTTATGAGCCTTTGAGATATTCTATATAAATATATGAAATAAATATATTCTATGCAGAAGTTTATAAATTCTGAGGGATTATATCGACCTTGAGGAAAACTATTTATTATAATTTACATTTTTATCCATTTATATGTTGCACTGAGAGGTTCTATAAAGCCGCTATATAAATTTTCATATATATATATATATATATATATGTAGGTTTGTTTGTACAAGGCCCTCCTTGTAAGCACTGCCTTGGAGAGCTGCACTATAATAATTTGTTATAATATTTTGCTAATGTGAAATAGTGACTTTTATTTTTCACATTTTTAAAGTATTAGCTGTAAAACATTTCCTTACAAGTTTCGTTAATAGTTTTTCCAATTTTTTAACCACTTTAAAGTCTAAATGGTACTTTAAAAGTTTGAGGTTACCATCTAAACTAATCTGAAGACGTCTATAGGAGAGAAGTTATCTGAAGGTAATGATATATCCACATTTTCTGACGGCAACAACTTTCATGATGGTGGTCTATCTGAGACCTATGAGATTTTGACTGGTTCTTTCCAGAAGCTTATGATTACAAAAATGATTTGATTGATGCCTTGTGCATCCAGTCTAATCTAATCAATCCCTATTGTGCCATTGTCACAAGGCACAAGTCGTTGATTTATGGTCGCCTCAGGTGAAGCCATTGGCAGAATCGTAATCCGTGGGGGAAGTCCAGTCAGAGTCCAAAAGGTCACGGAAACGAGAAGTCAGGCTAAGGCAGATAAGCAAGATGCTTTAAGATAGAAGCACTGTGTAAGTCTACAGATTAGCTTTTGTAAACCTCATTACTTGTTTGCTATTTTTGTTAGAAACCTGACCAGTTTTAGGGACCGGAGAATACAATGTCGTTTGATCAGACTGCAATATACTGTGCTATATAAGTTTTCTTTCGTGCATGCTGCCTATGTCACTGACATTGTAAAGGTGTATTCTTGTACGTTCTAATTATTACATGTGTAATTTTTGTGTACACTAGAGCTTGGTTGAAGTATGGTAGGCTGTTTGATGAGGTCTTTGTTATTCAACACTGCTGTGCAGCTTTCTTGCAGTGCAAGGGACTGCTTAAGTATCCTATTTCAATACCTTACATTAATACCTTACATTACACTACATTGCATTTAGAGTACAATAAGCGGTACAGTGATGTCAGTACAAGCCATTTACTGGCTTTACAAGTAATGCATTACTAGTTACTTACTGACATTACAGTTGACACATTACTAGTTGGTGGGTGGCATTACGTTACCTACTTTACGTTTGTGACTACCTACTTTGTCTCCTAGACTGCCTTCAGCTCTACTTGCGATATCTTGTACGAAGTACCATGGCCTATTTCTATATAAATCACAGATGTTGCTTTTTTTGTTACTTTATATTGAATTTCTTCTTTGCATTTCAAGGATATCACTTATCACATAGTTTAATAGTTTTGCCAAAATTATATTTCTCAACTCTCGTCATATCAACGTCATCACATTTAAAACCTAACAGCAACTCTGTTATATGGACAAGACTATGTGTGTGTGTGTATATATATATATATATATATCCCAATCATGCCTACACATTTTGCATGCCTGAACAAGCCCAGGTGTGTCTGAGGCAAAAATATACTACACTGCAGATGTCCACGCATGCAAACCCGAGTTGTATGCGCATTCAGATTTCCCTGCGTCACCTAATACCTAATTCATAAAATATGCTGACATCACCACCCTTCCTTTCTTGAAGGGAGCAAATTGGAGTAAAAAATTTGCAAACTTGCATTAAATGAAATATGTGAAACAAAACAGACTTAATTACTTATAGTCTGGATAAAGAATCGTTGGCTATATTTGAACATCCTCTTTTGAAATCTACAGCAAAAATGCTAATTCCCATCATACCTGCTTAGCAGAATTTCGACACTGACTCTATAAAATAAATTGAAGGATTTATCAAAGAATTGTCTGTAAAATTATGAATTTCCTAACCAGGTATAATGTGTTTTAATTTCATTATTGCCCAAACAGTAGTATAGGCTTTCTTTACAGTCATAGCCCATCTCATTTGAATTATGATCAATATTTGGCAAATAAACATGGGTAGTTCCACCCCATAACAATCATTTTGCATTAAAACTGTGCCAACAGCGCAGATATTGCTATCACGATACAGACTGAAAGGTCTGCCTACTTGAGAAACATATAAACCAGCATTCGACAGTACAATGTTCTTAAGTAAATTAAACACCTTTTGATGTGTATCTTCTAAACAGTGTTTTCCGATACACGTTTGCATCTCAGATCTGATAAAGGTTTTGCAATTTGTGCAATATTTTGAATGAATTATCTGTTTTAACCAAAAAATCCAAGTGTATGCTTAACTTGCTTCTTTGTTTCAGGCCGTTTCAAATTAACTAAACTCACAGTTTTCTGTGGAAAAATCCCTGCATCAGTTGCTCTAAGTTTCTCTTCCTCATATTCTGACGTGTTAGCCATGAAATGACCAACATCTCCTCTTGAACTCAATGTACAGAACTTCAACCTGCTCATCAAAAACTAGTTTCCCCTTTAGAACAATCCTCCCATTGGTGAAGGCTGGGCTGACTTAAAAGTAGGTATTTACTGCACATGTGCCTTTGTCACTGACCTAAACTTTCCCGGCAGTCTTTCATGGCCCTCCCTCAGTCTTTCTGTCAAGTTTCTATCAAGTTTTCCGTTAAAGCAGCCATTTTTAAACACCGATTTTCTCATTAAGCACTCTCATATGCTCTGAAAGCATGATGAAAGTTGCTGAATCAATGGGTAACCAGGGTATGTGAGCGTAGTATTGATTTCGTGTGTTTAAAACCAAGTCTGCAGCAAGAAACTGAACAGTAGTTAACGATGTACAGTACATGTACTTTCAAATCTCCAGGTCTTTTGGGTCTGGTCTGTTAAGGCAGAAGTCATTTAGTGAAACATGATGCATATGTATACCAATATTTATTCCAGTGACACATGTTGAATCTTCTCACAGCATCACTGCACTTATCAACATGCCCCCAAGCTCTTGGTGAAGGTGGTTTACTGGACAGTTCTGTTCCGATTGATTTCACAAGTGCCTCAGTCACAGGTTGATGTTCTCTTTTCTGAATAAACTTGAAGTGTTCTGGATGAAAATCAACAGATTTTGGCCCTTAGTTTGAATATCTAGAAGAAAGGACATTTCATTGGTGGCAGCGGTGGGATAATGAAATTGAAACCATTTTAAGAATTGCTGGTAGAATTGACCCTGTAGGAGATATTACCATCAACTGTACTGTTCTTTCTTTCTAGTAGTCTGTTGATTTCATACTTGCGGTATTTGCTGTTTCATGGTTCCGTCTCTTGTCCAGCGAATTTTTTTCTATTCAAGGATGTCATTTATCACATAAATTTGTCCAGTCTTTCCAAATTATAATTCTCTACTCTCTTTCAACTGTGTTCAAATCGAAAGCCTAACATCAACTCTGTTACACACACATTTCATGTGTATATATACATTATATATATATATATATATATATATATATATATATATATATATGTGTGTGTATATATATATATATATATATATATATCACTCAAGCCTATAAATGTTTGCTTGCTTGAACACGTCTATACAAGTCTGAGGTGAAATTATGCCACACTGCACATCTCCATGAATGCATGCTTGAGTTGTACAAACATTCAAATTTCCCTGCTTCATCTAATATATCCTATTCATGAAATAGGCTAACAGCATTACAAATTTTTGATGTGCCATATTGTATTGTTAAATTTGTATATCTCCTCTAAAAGAAAGCTACACTACTGTGATTTATTATTGGAGTACCATATGGCACAAATCAGCCTGTGTATTGAGTAGATATTACAGGTTCTCAAAAGGCACTGTATTACTGTCCAGATGCTACTGGATCTTGTTTCAGTTCCTAGAACTGAAAGCCAATCTGTGTTGTAACTGAAACCCAGATGTAACTGTGTGCACTGTATCAAGGTTTCATCGAATGTAAAAGCTTGCATCATGTAAATATTTTTATATATAATTTCTCGTGCTTTGGTTTGTGGATGTCTGCGTTTGTGTAACTTTTCTACGGTGACCTTAAACCCAAGAAGAAGAAGAAGAAGATGTTAAACAACAACTATAATATGGTTAATAATAATACTAATGATAAATTGGCATTTCTTCTTTCTGTTTATACTTTGAGTGATAGCAAATAAATAAACAGTCATGATATTTATAATAATAACGGGTGATGTACACAGTTATAAATATGTTGGTACATTCTGTAATGGTGTACACATGAATTTTATCAAAGTTTTAATGTAGACTACATCTGTATGTTCAGGGATAGAGCCTATCACCAAGTCCACGCTTTGACTGCGAGCATTTTATCAAGGTTTTACTTCAAACTAATACATATTAAATGCTGCAAAAAATCATCTAACCAGTCCACACATGCATTTTCAATTTAGACTACATTACAGTACAAGGCTAGAATCTGTAACCGAGTCTACGCTTTGACTGCAAGCATTTTATCAAGGTTTTACTTCAAACTAATACATATTAAATGGGCTAGTAATCAGATCCAAGGTAAAGTAAAGCAATGTTCAATGACCATATTTAGCGTAATGGAAGTATTCATCTTCTGATTTGAAGTCCTGAGCCAGGAAGAATCTCAATGTTTTCTGGAATGGTAATTGCAGCATTTCTAATCTAATCTAATTACTTCTATTATCATAATGTCCAGGTGTCTTTTTCACCTCCTTTCAGTTGGCACAGCTTACCTACTCATGTGTTTGTGTGCTACGTGTGCAGATGTAATGTTATTCGATTTACACATTTATGTAGCTCCCAAACATAGTGGATAATCATTCAGGTAAAGTAAGGTAAGGTAATTTCTTTGTTACACACGTCATTTGCACTGGTCAGCTGAGGCATGGCCCTTAGGTTGAAGGATCTTTCGGCTGAAGCACAGAAATGACAACAGCAATCATATAACAGTCATTGATGTGTTGCACAGCTTGAATGTGCAACGGATGATTGTGACTATCAAAGTTTGTGGAGTTTTATGACCCAGGATTTATTTTGCGCCTTTAAGTACACAGCGTTGCAATGCTTAGAACATAAACTTTTTTAGTCTGCAGGTACTTAAAAGTATGCATTTGCATAGCAAGAACTTCTCTGTTCATTTTCCAAATCTGAATTAGCAGATCTGTTTTAATTAAATCTGAATCAAAATATTTATTTACAAACTCATCATTTACTCTGTAAACCAGTGATTTGAATACATTATTTATGTTACATTTTACAAGCATGGATCGCTGATCTGTTTAAATTACATGCATGTACAGCGTAAAATCTTGTAATCACAGTTGTATACTCGTCTTCTGTATTACTGGTCAGTTTGAGCGGAAAGGTAGTTTCACATGTTGAACTTTGTATCTTGTAAATTTTACTGAACATTTGCCTAGGGATTGCACTTCATACCCAGTAAAGTTTTCACAGGAAATTCTTTTACTTTTGGAACTTTGTATAACTGGTCAATTTTCAATGAATTTTTTTTTACAAGCTGAGCATTGTAACTGATTAGTTTTGAATGATAAATGTGTTAAAGTGTTAATCTGTGTGACATTTAAGTTTTAATTGGTCATTTTGCTTACATATTCAATTTTGAAATGATGCTGATGAAAAATCCAGTTGTAATAATGTTAAACTTTAAATGTAAATGTACATGGTTTTATATAGCCCTTGACCCTGCTCATTTTTTGGTTAATTTATTGGGTGATTGTGTTTAGGCGATGAAATCACAAACATGGTTTCTCCACGTTTCACAAACTACTTATTTTTTAGGGTTTCAGCATCGGCTTGACTGTTTAGAGAACAAAGTGAACTGAAATCATTTTCTCCGCAATCTGTTTCATTGCTTTCTGTTTCTTCTCAGATTCCCTTTCTAAAATTCCACATATTTAATCTGGGGTGTTGTGCAATATATTGCTTTGTGAAAATTAATCCCGAGTCTGCGTTTTTTCGTAAAGTGTTTCACTGTGTACACTTATTTTGTCGCCTATTCATCAGTACCGCGTAAAACTTTTGCTGTGAATTTGTTCCCACCGAGGTGTTGTGTAAAATATGGGACTGTGAAAAAGTTCCCCCTCAGGTCGACGCATGATAAGTCACGCTAGGTTGCCAAATTCGGTTGTGGTAATAGTAATTATTGTTGTTTTTGTGTTGAAATATAGCATTACAGCGAGGACTGAAAATTAGGCTATGAGTACTTAATCATTTAGGCAAAAGTGAACTTTTTAGCCCATGTTAGTCAGATCATGTATAATCATGTGCTAGTTCAAAATAATTCTTTCCAACTTTGTCGGTTTTTTAATCTTTGACTAGCCTTCCATTTGCACATAGATTTTACAACATTTTCCGTTTGTGGGTATTTTGGTTCTGATCATTGTACAGCTCAGCCATCAGATTGTAAGTGCAATTTTTCATGTTGTTTCCACAACACAAATGTCACACTTCTGTGTGACCGTTTGCAATGTTAAAAAGTGAAAGTTAAAAAAATGTATTATAGTGCCAAAAATACCACTGCCTATCGTGGTACTGTTCCAAATGGTCTCGTGGATCAGATTTGCTTATCCAGAGGTAATATTTCTACCATGTCTTTTCAGGGTTCGTTCCTACTTTGGGTTATAATAATAGTAGTGGTAGTGGTACTGGCGGTGGTGGTGGTGGTAGTGGTAGTAGTAGTATAGGCAGTTATATAAAGTACAGCATGATGATGTTTAATATTATTATTATTGTTGTTGTTATTATTATCAATAATGATAATAGTAATAAAAATAGGGAGATTGCTTTCCTCCATAAGAGCTTATCTGAGAACAAACAGCACTTCGTTGCTATCACTTTTTGCAGCACAGAGCAAACCATCGGCAAAGACTAATTATTCCAGAATTATGCTTATCCTAAATGTAATAATGTAATAATCATATAAGTTTATCGCCCCAGTTAAACAATAATAAAGTAATAATAAAACAAGGCTCTATAAAAAGCTTCCAGATGGATCCATAATTAATAAGTGCAGCTTAACCAGTTATAAATTAAACTCGTTCCTCAAACCTTACCCTTGAAACATAGACTAATCCTGTAGGTTTTAAATGATGATGATTGCAGTAATAAACGATGATGATGATGATGATAAGATCGACAAGAGTTTGAAAAGTGCTAACCATTCCAGAGCAGTTTTTGTTTCCAACATATTTTAATTCTTGAGGCATCATTTAGAACCACCTTGCATAGACATAGTTACGGTATCCGATTAAGGATTCACCGGCTGACGTTCAACCAATCGAAAGTCAAATTCTGATGATTATCGTAATCGTAATCTCGAGATTTCTACAGCGCTCAACGAAAGCTAAGTCGCGGGAACCAGCTTATTCACATGCGCTCAGTCAAAACAAAATCGATAGGCAAAAGGGTCAAGATCCAGGAGTCAGGCACTCAGACAGTCAGTCGGACGGCTACGGTGGATGCTGTTTGAAATTGAAGCGAGAAGAGAGATAAGGGGAAGAGGAAGAATCAGGATAAGATTTCTGGAAAAGAAGTGTTTTCAGTCTTGAGTGAAAGACTAAATTACAATTTAGATGACAGTGATGATGATAATCAGGATCATAATGAATATAATTTTTTTCGCAATCAATCCATTTTCCTGCTTGCTCAACAGCGTCGATACAATCGCTTGCTCATA
Source organism: Norana najaformis (assembly GCA_964023275.1). Lineage (NCBI taxonomy): Eukaryota > Metazoa > Annelida > Clitellata > Crassiclitellata > Hormogastridae > Norana > Norana najaformis. The sequence goes on from OZ029925.1 coordinate 15,092,093, forward strand.
TTAACGCTTTCACTCTCAACCACTGGAGCACGAAATTACGCAATCATTTCGTCCTCATTGTTCAATCAATCATTAACTCTATTCATGACTGACTAACGCACCAAGTCAATGAACGATTAAATCTGTCAAACTACCTGCCCATCCATCCATCCATCCATCCAAAATTTGTTCATTAGCTCATTTATTCATTGATTCACGCAACTGCGCATTTACTGATAACAAGCGCAACCTCATTATGTTATGCTTGCTTTTAAAACATGATGCATTTTATTAATTATTAGCTTACTTACTTTTTATTGCGACGAACTTGATCTACAGGTGGCGCCATGTTACTTTTATTTACGTCGGATGGAAGGCAGACGTAAACACGTTCTGTTACAGAAATTCTTAATAGCTAATAAATTTGTTAAAAATTTTCGTCGGCAATGAGAATGACAGTTCGATCTGGGCGAGTGATTTTTCGATCTAGCATTTGAACGATAAAGTCTGAAGAAATTTGGCGTTATGACGGTGTGCGACAGACTTGGCATACGGACTCCTCCCATCCGTTGAACTCTCACCCCTGCGTAGGTCTCGCAAATAAGTTATTCTAGGGTTTAGACAATTAAATTTTATTGCGGTGTATAATTCTCTTGAGAATAGAGAAAGGACATGTTCTACTTGGTTGGATCTTTTAGTACGCTATCGTTTAATGCGTTGTGTGTTTTAGTCTGGGACTATAATGCTATAATCGTTAGCAGCACGCGGAAACATTGTATGTAAGTAGGCGTGCATGTATATATTTGTATGTGGGTGTATACATGTAGGCATATACATATATGTATATATGTACGTACGTTTGTATGCATGTATGTAGGTATATATCATTGTATGTGTGAAGATACTGAATATAGCGCTTTTTGGTGTCTTAAAAGTGCTGGATCACGGTTGTAATATAATATAACGTAAATTTCAGAAATTTCTGAGTACCTCTTTGAAGCTGACTCTTGTTTGCACTGATCACCATCAAATGGCTACTATCAGGAAAAGATGATGATAATGATGATGCTGAGGATTATAATGTCGATGCGGGTGCATCAACATTATAGTCCTCAGCATGATGATGATGAAGAGGAAGAAGTTGAATAAAATGAGGAAGAAGAAAATGATTAAGCATCACTTTCATTTTTCATTCGTTGTTCTCAATCCTTGTACACGTCCCTTCCCTTTGGTATTTTCCCTTTCTCTGACAGTTTTATTTTCAGGAGTATTAATTTACTTTTACTGATTAGTTCTGAATATGTTGGTCATTGCTTTCCCTTCTCTTTTATCTTCTCCATTCTTCCTGTCCTCTTCCTGCTGTTTCTCTTTTCTTCTACTTCCTCTGATATTCTCCTCCTTTTCCTCCTGCTCTTCCTCATTTTCTCCACATCCTGCTCTTTCTACGCCTTCTTCTCTTCCTCATATTCTCTTTCTTCTGTTCCTTCACCTCGCCAACATCACCAATACCACCACAACTACCCCACCGCTACCATCGGGATCAATTATGATTATGGCCTCTTATGTTCACTCATTATTTAGATAAGATGTCCATCCGTTATGTCAGAGCCGTGTACGATTTTCCGGCCTCAAGACCGGATGAGGTGTCCTTGCGCAAGGGTGACGTGGCGTGCATCCTTGAGGACCTTGACCCCAACTGGGTGCGAGGGGTCGTACGACAGACGAAAGGAGTCTTCCCGGTGATGTTTGTGGAGCCTCTTGTGGTGCCTGAGATTCACAAGGAACAGAAGGTCTTGGCTGGCATCGAAAACTTTGAGGGTGGAGAAGATGGAGATCTCTGCTTCAGAAGGGGTATGTGCAAACTATGATCCATCAGCGATAACAATAACATCAATAATAATATTAATAATAACAACAACAACTAAACAAAACAACAACATCAATAATAATAAGATTGATAGTCACAACAGGAGAGTGATTACTGGTGATAATAATAAATAACATTAGTAAACAATAATAAGTTAATCATATAATAAAAAGGTAATCATAATATTAATTATAATTGTGTGTAGTTGTATATGTGAAGAGCAGCCATTCCAGTGCACTGTATTTTGCTTAGAATAGTTTTTTATACTGCATCTGGATTTTGTTCTTTGGGTTAAAAAATTTATAATAATAGTCATTGTTATCCTTATGAATAATTTTGTTTTTAGGAGACGTTCTAATTGGAACAGCAGCCGTGGATGAAAACTGGTGGGAGGGATTCTCTACATCCACCCATGCATGGGGCATTTTCCCACTGACCCACGTTGAGGAACTGGACCTTGGATCTCCCCACGGTCATGGCGCCCAAGGTCAAAGGTCAGTGGAGCAAAACACCAAAGTTCTGGCTGAGGCCACGGTCGTCACAAGTCTCCATGCGCAGCTGGAAGAGGAGCTGGATCTTGTAGAAGGGGGGACAGTGCAGATTCTCAAAATCCTTGATGATGGTTTTGCTCTGGGCAGGTGTCACACAAAGGTTGGCCAGTTTCCACTGTCATTTGTCAAGATCATTGGCGAAAGATCGCGTCACAGTTCTGGGCAATCACACGACATTGCAGTCGTGCATCAGCAAGTCTCCACATCAGAGTCTGGGAGTCAGTCAACGTCTTCACAAAACAACGGCTATCTGAAAGGGAAGAAATCTCACTCGCGGAAAGGATCTTACACGCAGGCGAACACACGGTCACATGACACGTTTGTTCTACCCTACGCCCAGACGCGATATCCATTTGCAGCCATCAACGAGAATGAACTTTCGTTTGGTGCCAACGAAATCGTGACACTTATCTCACACATCGACGATGACTGGGCCGAGGGCGAGATCAATGGTCGACGAGGGATTTTCCCGACCTCATACGTCAACATTATCGTTGACTGCCAACCGATTGAGGACGCCAACCAAGGTCGCAACGGTTCAACTGCGGTTGTCTCCCCAGAGACATACGGACGCGTGTTGTATGACTTTATGGCAGAGACTTCGGAAGAGTTAGATCTCCAGGAAGGTGATACTGTTACAATTCTGCAACAACTGGATGCAGACTGGTACCTTGCGCAGCACGATGACAGCCGGATTGGTCGATGTCCTGTCAGCTACGTCGAGGTCTTCGGATGCGAACCATTGCAAGGAGTCACAACTCCATCTGCCGAAACAACTGCCACGGTGCAACCACCTATCTCAAACTCAATGACATGTGACATTTCTCCGACTGGAGTCAAGCCAAAGCCGGCCGTCAAGCCAAAGCCAATACTCAAGACTTCATCGATGTCAGCGTCACATGACCGGTTACCAGCAAAGTCGAATGACCCCAAGCGACATTCCACAAGCACAAATCCCGTTTCATTCAACATCGGTGGAAAAGCGTTGGACCGCCCCAGGCAGGTCTTGCCCACTGAAAAAGCCACGCCGATTCAGGCCCCGCAGGCTAACACCCGAACGAGTTTGGACGAAGTCGTCCAGCGTGAACTCCAGCAGGTAGGATTTCATGGATCTGGATTCCAGAACAATAATGGTAGATCAAAAATGGCCTCACAGGGCAGTCCGTTGATAAATTCAGTGAGGCCACGTTCCGTCAGCGTTCTCGGAAATGAGATGGCATTTGTTGGTGAAGAGGGTGACAGCACAAAGGCGCCTCTTCGCACAGCACCAGTCTTTCCGCGGTCGTCCGTGGACTCTCCTATTCCGAAGGCGAGGACATCACGTCCCGACTCACTCAGTGTCCCCACAAAGCAGCCAAAATCTTCATCAGCCAAGAATGCTACCAGGGAAAGGCCACCACCACCTCCAAGGCCAACTGGATCGAAGCCTTCCCCACCAAAGCCAAAGATCGTTCCGAAGCGATCGGCGCCTCCATGCCCTGTGATTGATCGATCAAGCCGATCACATTCGCACAACGATCTGATGATGTTTTCTCCAGACCAAGGTCGGATGCTTTACATTACTTTACGTTTGGTGCTGGGCATTTATGTAGCGCCTATTTGGCCTCAGTTGTTTTGGTTTTTTGATTGTTTCTTTCAGCATTTAAAATGCTTACGGAAATGGTTTCACTTTCACTTTTAATGCAGTCACAGATAAAAAGAGAGACATGTGCCTGCATGCAGACATACAGACAGAAGTACACTGTATCAAACAAGGACATAGACATACAGAGACTGACAGACAAACAGACATGCAGGTGGGCAGAAACAGAGACAGTCAGTTAAATAGAAGCACTGTCATGTGATACAGAGATTGAGAAAGTGACACAGAAAATGATATAGTGACACAAGCAGAGGGAATTGCAGTGTAGCTGGACACATACATAGGCACAAGCAGTCACAGAGACACAGGTGCACGTGCAGACAGAGATACATAAACACACAAGCATCCTAACCAGCAGCACTGATAATGCTTCATTCCTTTTATGCCCAAAGATCACATTTAGGATCACTCATATTAAACATGAGTTCACTGCTTATATGGAATGTAGCATGTGACATATATATATATATATATATATATATATATATATATATATATATATATATATATATATATATATATATATATATATATATATATATATATATATATATATATATATATATATATATATAATGTATATATATATATACGCTAACAGATTTGATGGAACCGAGATGACGTAAGTACTCTTATCATGATGCCTAGCATAAGCTGTCAGGACTAGTTATTATCAGCGAGATTAATGATGCCATGAACAGATTGATAAAGCAGTTTGATCTCTTAGTCACTCAGTGACCCAGAAGTTGAAGAGTAGTGTGTGTGTGTGTGTGTGTACATGCTTATACAAAATACAAATATATACATATAAATGTACATATGTGTCTGTCTGTACATGTATATACATATGATAGCATGTGACACTAAATCTGAATCTAAAGCTCTGATGGGAACGTCCGTTGCAGATATAACTGAGCATTAGCTAATGACCTCATTACAGCAAAACCTTTTAATAGCATATTGCTTTGTACTGCGTAATAAAAATATATATAGTGAGGTGGGGGAGTAGTATTATATATAATATATATATATGTATATATATATGTGTGTGTATATGTATACTGTACCAGTGTATTTGTAGATATCCAGTGTATAAATTATGAACATCAGTATTTTTACGCCCTTCAATGGATTTCAAAGTTCAGTAACACTGCGTTTACCTTTTGCTGAAATGCGTTGTTATCATTGCAAACTAAACAGAGAATGTGCATGATTCGAATGCATTATGTTACATTGGAATGTTAACGTATTGTGAATAACATTAGCAGTGATTAACGTATTTTGTTTACGTGGACCTTCGAGGGGGATGAAGTGGAGTTGCGTGAATCTGGGCATGCATTGTTTTCTGTGTTAATAAGAGGTATGTTCTTCTTGTCCTCAGGCCTGGTCTGTCTTTCTCTGTGTCTCTCCATTTGTCATTGTGTCTATCTGTGTCTCTGTCTGTTTGTGCCTGCCTTCCTTGGTGTTTTTGTCTGTCTGTGTCCCAGTGTCTTTACTCACCTTGACTTATCTTAATTGTCTGCGGACTTACTGTAATTTTCCTATCCTACCTGAACTTGTCACACTTTACCTGACCTAAGTGTACTGCACATCAGCTTACTTCACCTAGTTTTCTCTTACCTCACCTAATCTTACCATACCTTATTTCTACATCTGTGCTAGATATACCTTCCAATAGCTTACCTTTCTTTATTTCATAATTAGGTAGGGACTTCCGCTTGAAGATCGGAGTTATTTGAAGTGTTTTTACCTTCTGTGTTACTGTCTAAATTACTTGCTGAGTAATGAATGTTTGTCACCTGTTGTTCCAGCAGTAATTGGTTCTTGTGTATTATCTGACGATTAATTGGCTGTATGAGTTTTATTAGGCCCTGTGGGTATGTACTGCTCTGGGTCTGCATATCCAGATATGTAACATGCATATGCATGATGTACATGAATATGTAATTCAAGATTAGCTTACAGTTAATTTAACCGTAGTCTAATGGGGAAACTTCTACAGCCCATTATCAAAAACATAAGGCATCATATGTCAGTGGCGGCTTCACTGAAATAACAATCCTTTGCAATGAACCAGTGTAGACCTATGAACATGTACACGAACAAAACAAGCCCCAAAGACCGGAGGCAGGCTATGCAGGCAACCCTAAAAGATGAGACTTCAGCCATGATATAAGTTACACCATCAGTGGACTTACAGAGCGGACAGAAACAGCTGGTGAATTCCAGTCTGCAATAATATTCTGGCTGGCACCAAGAAATCTCATATCGTCAATGTTTTCACTCATAATTTACAACGAAACCCAATTTCTATTTTTAATAGTTCTATGTACGATGTCATTTTACAACTTGCTATTTACAAAGACTCTTTAATCATAATTAACAGCGACTGTCATACAGTCCTACCCAGAAATTACACCAAAACAAACGCTCTCAAAAAGGCAAAACACAGTCACACAGACACAGTAGAAGACTCGGGCATCCAGGGTTATTTCAGCTCCGTTAGTCCTCTTCACCAGCAGAATGGACCACTCGGTTGTGAGTGTATTCGTAGCCACCACTGGAGGCTATGGTCCTGTGTCACTTGTCAATCAGTCCAAGAGCTCCCTCATGCCTTCTCCACTCTCCAGCTCACACTGTATAGCTCCTGTATATCCAGTTCCACCCGCACCACTAGTACTGGGGAAGACAAAAGCAGTGGGAAGCTAAGCACTTTTCCGCTTCGCAGGCTTCCTACATCTTAGTCATGACCTCGCTGCTCCAGTCTGTCCGACCGAAAATATCCTTCAAATTCCCCGTATTCTCCTTCAGTTCGCTCTATCACCTCATGACTGACTTCAGACCTTCTATACAGTCGGCCTCTTTGCCTTCCTACCTTCCCCCCAGCGAGGTAAAGTGCCCACCCACTAGGTGAAGTTTTAAAATGTAGCGCATTTCGTAACATCACAGGAGGCCTCTGTATCTGTCTGTCCAATGTCCCACGGTGTCTGTGCTTGTTCATTTATCTTTTTCTCTCTGTCTGTGTGTGTGTTTGTTTGTGTATTTCTGTGTGTTTGTGTGAGTGTCTTTGTGTACATGTTTGTCCATTTGTCTCTTTCTGTGTCACTGTTTGTCTGTTTCTTTTTCTGTGTCTTTGTATGAGTCCCTTTATGTCTGTGTTTGTCAAAGTTCGTGTCTTTGTGTGTTTGTCTCTTTGTATCTTTGTTTGTCCGTTTATCTCTTTCTTTTTCTGTGTCTTTATGTCTCTCTGTGCCTCTGTCTGTGTGCATCTGGGTCTGTTTCTGCATTTATGCATTTAAATGGAGGCTGAATTAAAACTGCATATTTATAAAGAGCCAGTTCTAGAAGGGGTTCTGATCTGCCCTGGTATGTAGGTGAGAAGGGAGGAGTGCTCGTTGTGCTATCGGGGGATGGTTCCGTCACGGTCTTCTGACCACTGGCGTAGTTCTAACTGGATCTATACAGCCAGATATCACTCTTGCACTCCTTCCCCTTCAAACCTCCCTCAGCAGATGAGCCGAGGTCAGTACATCTGAATTGAGGCATGCATGAGACAGTGCCGGTACCACTTGTTGCTCAGTTCCGCTCATCAGGCTCGCACCCGCAGTCGTTGGATTACAGACTCAGTGTGCTGCCTAATGGTCCCCAGTTCCGCATTTGAGGGCTTTCGGTTATTGAGTTGTTGACCTATTTGAGGCTGTTGGGGCAGTGAGTGGATTTACTGGGCCGAGGTGGTGGATATCGGAGGGTCTTTGGGTATCGGTGGTCCTGGGAGAGGAGGGAATTTGCTGACGATGAGCTCTGGTAAACATCTGGGAATTTTGGTTTCGCTTCCATTTTCTGTTCAAGACATGGCAGAGGCGTAAAGTAAGAAGACATTTAGACGACTAACGACCATGATTTGTGTTAAGTTACATAAACTTTTGGCTTTTAGGTTTAATTGCTTGAATAGTAGGTTATGGACGTGACTCATTTTAAATTGTTTAGTTACTTTTGACTCTGTGTAGTAAAATTCACTACAATCCGGTAACTAATTCTAGTTCCTCATTGGCCTCTGTGTTGCTTGTTAATAGGACAGGATTAACTGACGGGACTAAGGTACCTGTGTGGTCAGCTGTTTGTTCCCCATTAACTTGTGTAAATTTATATAGCCCACCTTTGAGATATCTACTCAGAGGCACAACTTTATTAGCTTGTATTTTTGTCAGTTTTTTGGAATCAATAGATGATGAAGGTAATATGGATGATGACAACAACTACCTTGGTGGTTGTGGTGGTGATGATGGTGGTAGTGGTGGTGATGATGATGATAACGGTGGAAGGATGAAGGGCTGAGTTGGCCAAAATGGTCTGGTATTCCATCGATCATCCTCCAACTACTAACTGGCCTCACTGGTGCTTAACTTCAGTATGCCTGCCAACTCCATTTCCACAGCTTCATGACGGACCCAGTATGAGTGGACCTGAAAGAGGCACTTTATAAATTCCAAGATAAATTGCATTACATTACTGTGGAACATCGGAAATGCAGCACCCAGTTTCTCTACTCCATTGTTTTTTTTAGTGCTGTATTATTAATGAATTGCACAGACGTGCATATGTGCATGTATCTAGATACTTACCGTAAGTAAAGTCTTTTAAGTAAATAGTACAAACAGTGGCATAGCTAGCCTTCCGAGGGCCCTTGTGCAAACTGAATGCAGTGGGTCTCACCCCAGCCTCCCCCACCTTCCCTCGGTTTCCACGTCTGACTTCTCTAAATTTAAATTTTCGTTGTATCACCACAAGTTAAGGTAGCGAACAGCCAACGTGCCTGGCAATACACACAGTCGCCTTCCGGTGAATAACAGAGACTTGCCCGCTTAATTGTGACGTCTGCTTGGTTGACTTTGGTGTAATATGAGGAAGAGACTGGGATCACGTGGAAATGGACTGAGTGGCTGACATGGATCGAATGAGATTATAAACTGCTTGTCAACAATACTTGTCAATGATTCAGAGAAATTAGCTTTATCACTGGGAATTGTTTTATCATCACAGTGTTTGCTTTGTGTAATGTACACAGGAACCTCCGAAGTGCTGCATTCAAGCCTCTCAACTCCCACAATGGACAACCCACAACCTATTCCTTCTCCTGCCGTGCGTTCCAGCCCCTCAGCATCACCCAGGGCAGTGACCTCTGCCTCTGAAGCCGAAGTGGAGCGCAAGAGGGAGAAGCGCCAGTACATCATCGCAGAGCTGATTCAGACGGAGAGCGACTACGTCAACAGTTTGGTACTCTGCCTCAAGACCTTCAATGGTATGGCAAAGGTCTGCCCGTCGACCCTTGACCTTGAGGTACTCTTTGGCAACGCAGTTGAGGTTGTGGAGTTGTCGCAACGGTTGCTTGCGACACTTGAGCAGAACGTCGAGTCGAAGTCGTTCGAGACGCAATGCGTCGGTACGTTTGTCTAATTGTTTATCTGTTTGTTCTCTGTGTTTGTTTTTTGTTTATATTTAACTTGATTATATATTTCTTGTCTTTTACTTCATTTGTCTTTTACTTGTTTGTTTACTTGTTTACATGTTTATCTATTTGTTTATCTCTGTACTTGTTTATTTTATATTTACTTGTTTATTACTTGTACTTCTTTAACTTTTTATTTGCTGTTAGTTGTTTTGGTATTACTAGTTTCTATGCTTACTTGATTTCAGGTTTATATGTTTACCAGAAATTTCTCCTTACTTGTTTGCTGTGTTCTTTGTGACTTTGTGAGTTTCCAAAAATTATATCACAAAATAAATGATTTACGTGACCTAACCTTACTTTATTTTACCATAGCTATGTATCACATTACACCTTACCTTGCTTTGTGATACCTTAATGTTGTGCTTGACTTACATTACCTCACTTTTCTTTACATGATATTACCTGGTGCTTGACATCACCTTATTTACTCTTGTGTTTGCTAATTTTTTGCTAATATTGTGCTAATCTAATTGTATGTTAATTGCATTCTAACTGCTTTTGTTGCCTGTAGGTAAATGTTTCATTGAACTCAAGGATGAGTTTCAGCGAGTCTACGCACCTTACTGCCGTAACCATGACAACGTTATCGCCCTTTTGGAAAAGGTTGTCATGGCAACACATGCACATTCTGATTTGTTGTTGAAAAAAGTGACCATTTTATGGTCCATTTGACTAAGTAATTAAGTTTTGAACAAGTAATACTCATAAAAGCAGTGATTTGTAGGGAACAGGAAAATTCTCTCCAAGGATTCAGACATTTTCCATTTTTGTTTTGCATCTATTGTTGCATGTCTAGTTTTTCTTACACTTACAGTTACTACTGCAATTACATATACTGTTGTGCTTACATTTTGCAACTGCTATTACATATGAGGTTTTGGCTGCCTTTTACAACTGTTATCACATCTACTGTTATACTTGCATTTTACAACTGCCATTACTTATACTGTTGTGCTTACATGTACATCCTTTACAACAACAGTTACACTCTTGCACAGCTGCAGTTAGAACTAAAGTTGTAAATAAATTTACAATTACTGCTACATCTGCTGTAAACAACAGTTAAGACTACAACGTTATTTTTGATGAAAGTCAGGTCATAAAATGCTGATTATTTCTTGGTTCTTTTAGTATGAAAACAGTTCTGAAATCTCGGAGTTTATTCAGTCTGCGTTGGATCAGATGCGCAAGCATTCACAAGTCTTTGATCTCAACTCGGTCCTGATCAAGCCGATTCAGCGGATCCTCAAGTACCCGCTTTTGCTCAGTGAACTTGACCGGGTCAGTCTGGGTTCATAGGTCATCATGACCTGCATTATTTGGAATTAGTTGTGACAATCATAATGATGATTAAGCTGATGTGTTTGAGCATTTATAAAGTGCCTTTTAGCAACCTGTGTAAGGTGCTGTATAACAGGTCTAAACATTTCTACCTGTACAAATTCTTGAAATTTGTAATAATGCCTATTGAGATCTCATAGGCGGTCACATTAAGTGCCTTTGTAAGGTTCTTGAATGGTCTTATCTAAGTAGCCAGATACATGTATACATACAAACATCAAAAAGATACGATTTTCATTGATTTAGTAAGTACATACATACTCATTTGACAACAGTGTCCATTAGTTAAGTTTGTGTTGGCTTTTTAGGAATAGTGTTTCAGTTGCATTTTCTGTTGGATATAAAATGTTCTAAATATTATGGTCCAATTAGCTTTTCTACCACTGACAGAATAGTTGTTTATTTATATAGGTAAACATTCCTTTATTTACTGAAAGCATTTATTGTGCAGGCACAAAGTCTCAGAATGGTTTCTGTTTTATGGTTTCTACCAGTGCTGGCAAAAATAATTTTGTTTAACATTTTTTATTTATTTTTTATGCATTTATTTAACACTTAGTATGCATGCAATAAATGAGTGAACCTGAGTGCATGAATGTTCTCTAGGTGCAAGGCTGATGTCATTGATGGTGTAATGTAAAGTAATGTAGTGCAGCTAGACATTCATATAGCACCTGTTAGGTGCCTTGAGCTCCCAGCCAGCCTTGATTCTGATGCTCACTGTGAGTGATGATGATGGTGATAGTGATGATGGTGATGATAGAGGTGGTTATGATAGTCGTGGTTACGATGATTGGTTCATTTTTAGTCGACACAGGATGCTCACATGGACAAGCGCCACCTGGGGACAGCAATAAGTACCATGACACATGTCGCTGCCTACATAAACGAATACAAGAGACGAAAAGATCTGGGTAAGTCTGATCAAACAAAATTATAATTATTTCTTTAAGTTGCTTAAATTTATTGAAACTTTTTTGAATTTCCTGAATTTTTCTTAAGTTATTTACTACTTGGGTAGGTCTGCTGAAATGCTGTTATTTAAATTCATTGGAATCTGTTTGAGTATATTAAAATATGTTTATTTTCTTCTATTTTGATGTTTATTGTTCAGTTTTCAAGTATAAGTCAGAGACAGATGCGAAATTCAGTGACAAAATCAGTCGACTGACGATGCACTCAACCATGAAGAAACTGTCACGCATCAGTCGCAAGATGGTTGGCATTCAGGTATGCTATGACATGGTTGGACTATTGTAAAATTGCCTTTGTAAGGTAAGTTAAGGTAGAGAAAGGTAACAGGAAAGCATGATAAGGTAAGGTAAGATTGGTAAAATAAGTTAGACAAATAAGGTAAGTAAAATATAAGGAGGTCTTAATTTTCTGAAAAGTTTATTTGAACCTGAACTAATCTTTGTATTGAATCTTGGGTAGTTAATGATTGGTGGTAGTTCATGTGTACATATGTGTGTATGTATGTATGATGTTTGTTTGTATATGCATGTATGTTTGTGGTTGGCAGACGGTGGATGACCAGTTCAACCATGAGGAACAGCGCTTCAAGGCTCTTGACAGTACCATCAGGAACCTAACAAGGGACATTTCACAGTACATGGAACAATGCCAGGTAAAGCATCTAATCTAGTCATAATCCTTTACAATCCTTATATATTGCTATCTAATCTAATCACATTCCAATAATCCAAGCCTTGTCAGTCTAGCGTATCTCATCTGATCTATTCTGTCTAGCCTGATCTAATCTAGCATGATCTAATCTAACTATAAATTATTTTGTGTTACTTAATATCAGTTAAGGGTAGTATGGTAATATATGGTATGGTGTGGAAAGGTTTTGCAAGATTTTCCAGTGAAGTGCTGGCATTGTGTGTTTGTTTAGGATGCTCTGGAATGCAAGGAGCTGTTGGCAGTCAACATTTCCGAGTTCTTTGACAAAGAAACTCCGGAGCTAGCAACCGAAAAACTGTGCGAGATTCACGGACTGATTTCCCGCACGCTCTTCCTTGAATTTGTAAATACATTTTAACTAATGTTTCTTCAGATTTATGTAGCACCACAATAGAATGAACTCTTGAGCCTTCCCCTGCCTTCGTTACTTACGTTGCCTTACCTTACCTTGCCTATCCTTACCTTGTCTTACTTTGCCATTCCTTCCCTAGCTTTACCTTACCTTGCCTTGGCGTTCCTAACTTTACCTTACATTACCTAGCCTTGGTATTCCTTGCTATCCTTACGCTGTCTTTCCTTGCCATTCCTTGCCTAGCCGTACTTTGTTTTACCTTGTCCTCTCTTGCCTTGCTTTGCCTTACTTGCCTTTTTCATGCCTAACTTTGGCTTTGTCTTGCCCTTGCTTGATTTATAATTTATTTATATTTATTATTTATTTATTGTGTTTTTATTGTGGCTGTAGAAAGCGGAGGTGGAATCGGACATTCTGCCTCCTCTCAACAGCCTGCTCCTGATGTACCAAGGTCCCCACAAGGTCATCCGCAAGCGCTACGATAAACTACTCGACTACGACAGCGCTTCAGCCAGACTACGTAGCGTTGGAGACAGTGATCAAGCCAAAACAGTAAGTTGGTTGTAATTAATTGATTAATTTATTTATTTGTTGTATTATTTTACTCTGTTTTATTATTTATTTGTTTGTTTACATATTTTACTAAAGGTAACAATGGTCTTTTTAGGATTTAAATACTCAGGGTATTAAAAAAACTAGATTTTGTAACAGGTAGAACTCATCAAGGAGTTTATTTTATTGCTTTGGTAAAAGAGTAATAACAGTGATAATAATAATATTAGTAATACTAGTAATATGCAAATAACTGTACTTATACATTGTCCTTTTTTTGGTCTTGTCCATACTACGGCGCTCTATAAATTGTCTTATTATTATATTATTATTATTATTGTTATTGTTAGTTATTATTATTGTTATTATTATTATTATTATAGTGTTTTCTAATGGTTTCAGATGGATGAGGAATTGGTCGCCGCTCGCAAGAACTATGAGGCGTTGAATGCTCAGCTACTGGACGACCTTCCAAGACTGTACGATCTTTCAATGGAGATCCTCATCAGCTGTTTGACAAGGTTCATCCACTCACAACAACGCTTCTTCAAGAAAGCCCTCAACAAACTACATGATATGCTCGGAGTATGCCCTGCTTACTAACTTATGATGTAGCGTAATGTAGGGTGCTGTAATGTAATGTTGTCTGTGTGGATGAGACAGCCTAAGGTGTGCCAGTTATGTAATTAGTTACTTAATAATTAGTGTAGGTTGGGTGTATAGCTTACTTATTTAGTGTATATAATTTTTTAATAATAAGGTTTGATTGTGTCGGTATGTAGGTATGTGTGCATGTGTTTATATGTATCTAAGCAGTTCTTCCACAACTTTTCAGTACCTTGCTAAAACACTTTATGGTAGAGTAACTAAGTTCTAACAGAACAGGTTCTTCTGTAAGTGAATGATGCTCCTGTAGCTGGAGAAAGTCTGTAGTTTAGGAATTTCTTTCCTTCACTTAATAATTAACTAATTAGAAATTACATGGTAGCAGAAGACGAAGAGTAGTCCCTTGAGCTAACCCATAGAGGCAGCCATGCATGGGGTGAAGAGTTAGCGACTTGATTTTCTATGGCTGTGGCACATGAGGGCATTTGTTCTCTCCCTCTGACATCGTACAGGCGATGTACTTATTTTACAGCCGAGTTCACTGTAAAGTGGAGCACTCGTCTAGAATCATCTGGTGGGGATTGAACCCTGGGTGACACTCCAGACTCTAGTATGCTAACCACTAGAAAATCAGGCAGCCATAATAATAATTAATCAATGATTATTTATATAATTAATCAGAGTCTGTCTGTATGGATGTATAGCTTCCTCTGCTGCTTGGCACCAATTGTTCATCAAATATAGTCGAGGCGTTCAATATTGCGCATGCGATCGCTGTTGAGAAGATGTCGGACCTGAACTTCATTCCAAAGACGTTCAATCCACAGGCCGACGAAGTGCGGCGTATGAAGGAACAACGGCGCTCAATCTTCGGGAGCAACTTTGAACAGCTCATCGTAAGATAGAAACTAATATAATCTGATCGTAATGCTCATTTTATGAAAGCAGTCTAGTATAATCTAATCTAATCTTATCTGATCATCTGTTTCATTCTGCCTATCACCATAGCCTGACTTTTAGTTTCCCTGATGCATCAATTACATCCGGGTGTCTCCAGTGGATTATGATTCTTTACGAAGGTTTCACTTTTAGCGACCATGAATTGATGCCTTTTGTATTATAAAACAGCACTACAGAAGCCATTTGGTTAGATTACAGAAGCCATTTGGTTAGATTACAGAAGCCATTTGGTTAGATTACAGAAGCCATTTGGTTAGATTACAGAAGCCATTTGGTTAGGTTACAGAAGCCATTTGGTTAGGTTACAGAAGCCATTTGGTTAGGTTACAGAAGCCATTTGGTTAGATTACAGAAGCCATTTGGTTAGGTTACAGAAGCCGTTTGGTTAGGTTACACTGGATTAGATTAACCTGAAAGCTCATGGTTATAGAAGCACTCTAATTGAAGTGCTTGTCTTAAGAAAGAAGGTAATCTTAATCTAACCTAATCTGATGTTATCTTTCAGTCAGTCATTCATTTCTTTGTGACGGGCGTTTGGTAGCACTGTTATTCAATCTGTTGATCACTCATTCTGGCTGTTAATCAGTTAGTCAGTCTGGCTATCAATCAATCACTCTGCCAATCAATCAATCGTAGATTCTTTGCTTCATTTCTTTGTGCCCATTGTTTGGTAGGATGTGGAATCTGGAGTCAACCAGAGCGAGAGTCAAAGATCTCACCTGAGGCAGAATTATCCAGCTGGGCGTCTGTTCTGGGTCAGCCAGGACTTTGCCGGATCACAGACAATGGACCTCCATCTGTCGACTGGAACTCTGGTCGGCATCATCAAGGAGGGAGACCCAATGGGCAACCGCGATAGGTGGTTCGTCGACAACGGAGGTCAGCAGTAGCAACAGATGAAGATATTTTTATGGGTATTTGGTTGTTATAGTACAAGTAAGGTAAGGTAACTCAGAGACGGTGATATTTGTGGACCACAACTGGTTCTGCCCAAGGGATTATGATTTGGGAATGTGATTTTGCGTAGAAACAACAGTCGATTGATGCCTTGTGCATCACAATGACATTCTTACAGATTTCATTCCTTTAGTCATTCATCGTTACTTGATCAGATGAGACTTAATTTGATCATTTATCCTTCCAGGTTAGGTTAGATTTCGTTATTAATTTTTCAAAGCACTTGTATGGCACCCAGTAAAAAACCTGCTGCTGAAATGTGTTTGCTTGTTATTCAAGTGGAGCTGCAGAAGTCGTTTGGTTAGCTGTGATTTTTAGAGATGTTTCTCTGACTTTCTGTTTCAGTTGAGAAAGGTTTCATCCTGAAGCAGTATCTCTCTGGTCAACAGCCAAATACCAATGCCCTCGCCTCTGGCCCCACCTCCCAGAAGGCCATTGATCTCCTTGATTGGTTGGATCCTGTTGACTCAATGGGAAATGGCAACATCCTCAATGTAAACGCTTGCTCTTACACCTTCACTTTTCGTTCAAGTTAACATTGATAATGTTTGTTAGTATTTCTTTTGTTTTTATTTTTGATTAATATGTGTTTTTTGTTTGTCTTTCTCTCTGTCTGTCTGGAAGCAACAGCCAGCAAGGTAGTGTCCTACCAGAAAGGCAAGGTAAGGTAATGCAATCCCCTTTCCTTTATACAAATTGCTGAAGCTCCCTATGCAAAATGCCGTTTGCTTGTTTCATAGGAAAAGCATGCAGTAGATGTTACCGTGGCTGAGAAAACCCAGCCAAAGTCAGAAAATCAATCTGCTTGAAATCAACGCAGAAGACTGTTACATTAGGGTGGTCCACGCTTGTATGATAAAAAGTAGTTTCAGTTTTGAATGTTGGAGGGGGCTAAATAAGTCCACTATATAAAATAATAAATCACGTGCAGTGTGATGTAAATTGGAGAATATTTAGAGGTGGCACAGACCTTTGGAAGTTTCATCTAGTATGTCATTTTCTCAGGCACGGTCTCAAATGATTAGATTCCTTTACTTTACCACTTACTTACTTACTTACTTTCCTATTACATAGATAAAAACTTGCAATAAATGTTTACAGTACTTTACCTGCTGTGCAAGACATGCTGGAAAATGAACGTGGACATTCGTACGCTACGTTTTCCGTGTTTTCCTTTTGTCAGCCTGTAGGTGTCGCCAATTGTGGGGAAAATTCTACTTCAGCAAGCAGAAAGCAGTGGGTGCGCTGTGAAGACGATTTTCCTCCAGCTTCTCCTCCTGTGGAGAAATACTCTTCCGCCTCCACAACTGATCATTCTCCTCTGCCTTTACAAGATGTTGTAAGTCACATAATCTGTTGGCTTCTCGTGTGATGTAATGCAGTGTAATTCAGTGTAGTATAAAACAGTGTAATTTATTGTAATGCAATGAATTGATGTTTGTAACACCTTTACCTTTTTGTCTTTTACATACATGTAATAATTACATTGTCTTCATTTTACACATGATAGTGTATCAGTGTTATTATTAAACAGACATTTTTAATGCGTGCAATTAAAGTACATTCTCAGAGTCACTTACAATGATGTTGCAATAGTCAACCAGACAGTGTCATTGCCTATGAATTAATATGAAGAAAAATCAGATACTTATGTGGGCCTAGGGAATAAATGCTTTTTTGCCTGTTTTGAAACCAGTTACACTGTAGTGTTTTCAATGTAGGTTTACCCATAGAAGTATGTTACTCTGCACTGTTACGCTGTACTGTTTTCATATTGTAGTTATATCAAGCCATCTACGATTTCAATGCTAGGACTGCCAATGAACTGAGTGTGAAGGAGGGACAGATTGTCCGCGTCCTTGAGAAGGAGGACCGTGACAAAAACTCAGAATGGTGGCATGTGGAACAAGACGATGGACAGATGGGTTATGTCCCATCCAGCTATCTGTATGCTTGTTTACATACCCCATAGGGTAAAAGTATTCAGTTGCCCTACAGTTAACCCTAAACTCTGGTGTAGTAGATTTGGGGTACCCCACCATAACCTTAAGCCTTGGGTGGCACTGGAAGTGTCGAGTTATTGTTGAATATTTTCCAAATGAAATATCAAACACCAAATGAAATATCAAACCATTGTTAATTGTGACAAGATTTCTACAGTGCTACTAAAAAGCCTCTGGGAGGTACTGTGTCGCTCTGTGTTTCACTGTCAGCGTATGAAACGGTTGAGGATTTCAGCATGAAGCAGAACTCTGTAAATATTAGTGGGATAACTGTTGCAGAAAGACAGTCCAAAGGAGGGAGAAACCCCGAATTGCACGTGTGGTAACAGAATTCGGTAATTGTTGTCGGTGCATCTGTATGGGAGGCATTATTAGTTTTCTGTTGTGTGTGTCCATGGTATTGCATGAGTTGTATTGTATCAGTTGATTTGTGTTGTGATTTAGTCTTTACTTACTTAGCAACTATTTTAGAATGGTGGTATCTGTTTATATGCCGTGGTGCTAAGTTACCCAGTAACCTGTTGATGTTTTTGAGTAACCAACTGATATTAAACCTTTCTTGTATCTACAATTTCTTTTCATTCGGAACGTGATGGCAATATAATGCAGCAACACGTTGCGCAATATGGCTGGTGCATGATTGGGTCCTATGCCATCGCTACATAAAATATGGTAACTCTAAGGTAATCCTCAACACTGGAGTTGCTCTGCGCCATCGATTGTTGCCTACTACGTTGTACAAAATTTAGCCACAACTGCCAAATCTAAACGTGTTGAGCCCTATTTTCCTGTACAGACAACTACTCCTGTATTGTTTCATCTTCTATGATCAGTCTTCATTTAGGCACGCATTTCAAAATCTGTTTGATACCATTGTTTGCAGCATTTACAAAAGTTTCAGAAAAGTTCTTATATAACTGACATATATACAGTAGCTTATATGCCGAGCTTTCTTTACATTGCCAAACATCCACCGTATTTTCTTGGTTAGCATCATTTCAAAGCTGCTGAAACCATTTTACGATGTAACTGTGTACGCTTATGCACGCTTCTCTCTTGACACATTTTTCTCAAGTTTGCTGGAAACGTTTTGCTCAGATCAAAGTTTTTCTTTTGCTTCTTTCGAACGGAATTTTGTAGCTTGGCATAGTAAAGGTAAAAAAAGGTTTACATAACTTCTAAGAAACATGTTGGCAGGGTGTGAAGTATCTTTTGGCTGAAGTGCACATGGGACCAGAGGCAATGCAGTGACCTGGCAGGAAGATACATACAGTTTCAGAAGACAAATGTTTTCAATTGGGGAATGATCCTTGTGAAAAATGTTCGATTTTGAGCATGAATGGTCTGCATGAGAAAACGATGGTCAGTATGCATGACATGGTTCTTGGCTGAAAGAAATGGTCAGTCTAGAAAAGGAATGGTCCATATGGAAAATGAAATCTATTTTCATATGGACCATTTCTATCTCCATATGGATCGTTCCTTTCAAATTTCGAACCATTTAATGGTCCACATTCGAATATAATGACGCTTACGGAGATGGAGTGGTCCATACAGACCATTCCTTTCCAATGGAATTTCCAGAGTTGGAATTAATGTGATACACTACGCAGAGTATAACGGTAATTCATTTGTGTTAAAACAGAATTAAAGATTATACTTGTACCAGTTTTTGTGTTGCAATTGTGTGTAAACAATTTTCAGATATTCTTTACCAATTACAAGTAATCGGTGTTGTATGTGAAGTGTTTAACACTATCTGTTACAATGAAATTTAGTGAATATCTTTACGGAGCACAATTGTTACAGTTGCTGGCCATTAGTAATACACGTGTAACAGTTGCAGTTGACTGAACACAATATTTACAGATTATAACTGTGTATATATGAGCACAGTGTGGCACAGTAGTCCATTGGGTAGCACACTGGATCTGTAATTCAACGATTGTGGGTTTGATTCTGCTGAGCAGACTACGTGTAATGACCCTGGACAAGTTGTTTGTGCACATCTGCTGTGTCACATCTCAGGTTCAGATTTACTGAACTTGTAAGAGCAATAAATAAAAATAAGATATTAAATAAATAAACCAGCTGTAGAGGCGTGAAAACAGACGTTACTTTTTTCACCTTCCAATAGCACAGCCTCGATACTGTGTTTTTTGTTTTGATGCTTGTTTCTTTTCATCTGATGCGTTCACTTACTATTGTAACCAATATGTCTTTGTTACATTTGGCGCCAAATAAAGGCTCCCTATCAACTGCTCCCAATCCCTCACACGACGGACACTTAAATCGAGAGGGGACGGGCATCACACTGTGTTAAATGTTGCTGTAAGAATTCATCTGCTCTCTTTGAATGTATCTGTGCTACTTTGATGACTGAAGTACATAATATGGAGACTCTTGTGGTGCAATTCCTTCATCTGCAGAGGTGTAGCGGAAGCAGATCTGCAATTTGCCTTTCAGCAGTGGACGGTTTCCAGCTGCTGAAAGACAAATTGCTGATGTGAACGATGACTGGAGTGAACATGTCCGCCCACGACTTTGACGGTGACGATGGGAAATCATCCACCCGAGATTTCCACAGCATTCACAGGTCTGAGATCGTCGAGATGTGTGCCGACATGGTCTCTATCTTGACACACAGTCCTACCAACACTGTACATACATGTAGCTACTTATAACTTATATATATATATATATATATATATATATATATATATATATATATATATATATATATATATATATATATATATATATATATATATATATATATATATATATATATATATATATATTGTTACGGTCGAAGTTTTGTCAGTGACCATAACAGTCATAAATGAAAGGACAGTAGCAACTAGAATTTCAGAGTTTTTAGAAGGACCTCGGAAAGGGGGAGGTTTTGTTTTGGTTTGAGAGGTTAAGTTGTGAAGAAAGATTCAAGTCACTTGGACACATTTGTTTTGTTAAAAAGTTAAGGAAATTGAACCGGTATAGACCGTAACAATATATATATAATATATATATATATATATATATATATGTGTGTGTGTGTGTGTGTGTGTGTGTGTGTGTGTGTGTGTGTGTGTGTGTGTGTGTGTGTGTGTGTGTGTGTGTGTGTGTGTGTGTGTGTGTATATAGTCAATTAACACAAATATATAACGATTTAATGCGAAGAAAGGGAGTCCATGGATTTGTTCAATGTCACCAGGAAGAAGTAACCGAAGGTAAACTAGCAACAAGTAAATTACACTCTGCTTTCGACCCAAGTCTAGTCAGACAGCACATTGCACTGCGCTGGATCTAATCACCCTTTGCCGAATGTGGCAGTATTAAGGTATCCCACACCGTAATACAGCTCTGCGAGATCAAGGGAAGGGAGACGTCCACATTAGGTCATCTTCCGGACGTGACCATCAGACTGGAAACTTCTTTAGCGCAGTTATTTATAATGCACAAGGTATCAGTCGATGGCGGCGTATAAGCGGTACTGCATTTCTTGTGCAAATTACGGGGCCTCTAGTCTCAGCATGTAAGCCAATATGCGTCTCAATACATCGGCCTATTTATGCCCTACTGCCTAGGCCTGTTATAATGCCTTATTAACCCTTAATATGCAGATCTGTTTATATCTTAATATGTTGGTTGTTTATTCCTCAATACATTGGCCTATTCGTCTGAATATGTCGTACATTTACGTCTTAATGCGTAGGCCTATTATTGCTTTATTTCTTCCTTTATATGTAGGCCTAGTAAGCCTGGGTAGACCTGTTTTTGTCACGAATACGAATTGAAGATGTTTTAGCGGCGAATACAAAGGCATTCTTCAACCAAAGCGTTGAATGCTTCATGACATGACTTGACGTGACATGACATGCGTTGAAGCCAAAGCAATGCGACATCTCTGCATTCTCCATTCGTTCCAAATGATTTAGTTCAGTTCATTTTCTCTGCTTATTACTAATTTAACAACAACGATAATATAATAATAAGAAAATATAATATAGTAATACTGTATAAAAAAGTGGGGCATAAAAATGTACGGTGTTACAGCTTTGTAAGGAGAAGAGCTGAAAACCTCAATTTCAAGGACGGATTTGCTCCGCTGCATCAACAGGGAAACCTTTTCCTATTACGAGTAACACTGCGGCCGTGAATAACAAATTAGTCAATCCAGCCACTCGACTGTATATTGTGGAGCTTTTCATTGGAGGTTAATTTCACGCTTGTGCTTGCGAAGAAGAGAGATTTCTGTTGTCGAACTAGGAAGCTGAAAGAATTGATGGAGCCGAGATAGCCTTCTTAGATTGCTCACAGATTGCACTACCATATATTTTTTTAAAAGCTCAGCGCTGAAAGGAAGAAGGAGCCTTTTGCGAGCGTTTTGCAGTCATCTTCCCAATAAGTCGGCGTCTGAGATGAATCCGAGATACGTGGATGACTTTTGGATATTATGTAGATGACACCGGAGATGATTCATTTATAAGAGCAGCTTATCCGTCTCTGTCCAATTGCATCCTTTCCTGTCTATTTCCAATTTTCATTTTGACTGAGTGCTAATGCGTTTGCCTTTCACCTTTGTAAATGTAAATATACACGTTTTTCTATAGCGACCGTATAGCCTCGACCCTGCTCATTTTTTGACGAATTTATCGGGTGGGATCCTCCGCCACTGCTGCCCGTGTGCATGGTTCAATTCCGGTTGCGTCAATTATATATATATCTGCATATTTGCATAGCGTCTTTTTCAGGAGCCTCTCAAACGCACTGCTAACTTCTTTGACTCCTATCTCCAAATGCGGACAAGAAGAGGGAGAGTCCAGAGTAGATTTTTGCGCAGGTCCTCCATGGACAGTCCCAGAGACAATTAAACGAGAGACAATCAGTCTTTGTCTTTTATACAACGTGATCTATTAGCCATCTAGTTTAGTATTTCGTCATTTCGCCAATTTTAGGGGGCTTCCGTCCGTCCGTTCCCTGGTGCACCCGATGCTACATCCCATCCTGCTGCCTTGGTCGATCTCCCCTTGCCTCTTGCGCATAAGGGTTGCGTTTGCTCTGAGGGCCAGATATACCAGTCCCATGCAATCCTCCTGGATCTTAACTGAATGGAAGGCTAGGCCGGTACTCCGCTTGGTCACCAGACCGAAACTAACACTTGCCAGCGGTGGATCAATCTATCTAGGCATAGGTGAATCTATCTAGGCATTTTCCCTCCTTTCTTCCCTCCTTGGCTTTCTTCCCTCTCCACTGTCTCCTTTCCTGCATGCATGCCTTTTTCCTTCCCTACTTCCCTCTTCCCGACCTACTTTCCCCCTTTCCCTGCCTCATTCTTGCCTTCTTCCCTGTTCTCCTCCTCTGACTCTCCTAGTCCTCGTTTCCAATTTTCCTCTTCTGTCGTGCATAAGATCGCCAAAGGCGGTTCCGAATTCATTTCCTGCCAGCGGTTAATTCTTTGATCCTAGTACTTGGCTATTGGTCGCTACAGCACGGGGTTTCTTTGAAGAGATCACGTGAGCGTTTCTCTTTGCTTCGAGACGCGTTTTTATTATCTGGTCTTTTATGTAGCGACTTTCAAGAGTCCATTAAGAATCTCGGTTCTCCTTAGTTTTTACTGCTTCTGGTAAACGACCATCTAAGCGCATGCACATAAATTCATAATTCATAAATCAGGCACTAATGTAGCCAGAACGCTCATATGGATCAGTTGTCGGTGACAAAGCAGTCCCACTCTATTTTATTTATTTATTTAAATTTTGTTATTTATTTATTATTGAACTTATTACGCGCGCAAGGTCAGTAAAATCTGAATCTAAAGCGCAAGATAAGTGTGTGCGAACAACTTGCCTGGGTTGCTACACGGATTCCGCTCATCAGGCTCGAACCCGCAACCGTTAGGTCTGAGACCAAACGGACTACCGATAGACCGTTGTATCTCACTGTGATGTCAGACAGTTTATGAGAGCTTTAACCACACTAGTGCAAGCTGTTACAAGACATCAAAGAGCGCACCATAGCGACACTTAGAGTGTGGCTCGAAGGCATACATCTGCAAATTGTCTGGTAGGCCCTAATAGTCATAATCGGCATGGCTAGCCCTACAAGCCGTATATTTTGTGTCTGTATTTGACATTGATGACTGTAACGCTTACTGCCCCAAGCCTGCGGCTAAGTCAACGTCTGTGATCAAGCGCCCTATCGGGTGATTAATCATCGTCGATTGGAAGAATTTCGAAGCCGAGGTTGTTGACAACATCGGGTTATCGAGAAAAGCCTTCGAAAGGGTTATATTTAATCTCGCCAGAGGGCTCGTTAACATGCCACCGATGCACACGACTCCGTGATAGGTACTCCGTTTGGCAAATTGGCCGACGCTTGTGCGAATGTTGGCTTCCGGTTTAACGGCCATCAGAATCAAAACTAAAGCACGATATGTATATGTATACGCTTGCCTATCGCGCGCAGAGCGTCTGCGCGCAAGTTCAGCAAAATGTCCCTTCTGGAGGAAATCCGCCGAGCAGGTTTGTTGCCGTTGGATTACTGCTGAACATAGTATAGCTCAGTAAATCGAACCCCAGTCCAATCGCAGCATCTCCAAACGCCATAAAATGTAAATGTGCACATTTTTCTATAGCGACCGTGTGACCTCCTCGACCATGCTCACATTTAAAAAAAAATTATCCTGTGAGATCCTTCACTGCCATATACACGTACCCACAATGGTCTTGACCGATACCAAAACCATTCTTCGTTTGTATTATGAGAGGCGGCCCTGGCTCGGCTTTTCGGCGACTCCTATTCGGCAATGGACGCCGGGCATCTACAGAACCTACGTTGGATCGTCGAAAATGCTACAGAAACGACATCTTATCTAATTCACATCGACTGAAAGCTAGAGATGACAGCTCGCAATGAAATCACAGAAGACAGGCGCAGAGCTAGACAAAACGTTGAATTGCAGACGACTCGAGAAAAAGCCGAGCTAGAACGAACGCCCTTCAGTGTTCTATTGCGCAGTTATAATTATATCAGATCATTTATGTAATATTATGATCTATCAGATATTTATTTATGCAATACGCTGAGTTCATATACATAGAATATTTGTACTTTTATAATATAACCTTTATATTCAATAGAAATATCAATACATTACATACCAGATATGTTACATACATATGCAAATATAGTAGATATGTTGTATTCACATATGATGTGTATAGGCCTATATCTAGCATTGTGGAGCATAACAAAGTATATCGTAACATAACATAATATTTTGTCTTTCTCCAGTCTGTCTGTCTGTCTGTCTGGGTCTGTCTTTGTCTCTCTCTTCGCTTTAAGAAGGCTTTAAGCATCAGTCACACTGACACTAAGCCATTGTGCCTGAAGGATTTGTTTAAAATCAAATGCGACAGACGCTACATAAATATAGAAAAATTAAATTTAGAAATCGAGAGTGCTGCCGTCAGCATTCTAAATTTTTTAGAGTATGGACGCTGAAGATTACCTGATGTCTCCTGTGATTACTCTTCAAAGATATATAGTCTATGCGTTCAATATAGACATATATTATATATGTATATATTACATATATTGTGATAGCAACGGCTTATATATATTTAGAGCAAAGTTTATATAGGCCCTGTTGATGTTATATATATTAAAACCAAGGTTTCTGATGTAAACTAGGGCCTACATATATATATTGTACAAATATATTTTATATATATTGCATAAATATCTATATTTTTATATAGGGCCTACCGGTATATATTAGGCATATATTTTTATATCTGCTATTAATATATATCACTATGCGCTATTAACCTCATATTTACTTATTTATATTTCTCATGTATAATATATTACCATCAAAGTTGTGACCTGTACTATATATAATTATTTATATTTCTTGTGCATATATAATTGGTAGAGGTTTTGATGGGAGGTGCGTATACATTAATATTTTCTCTGTATGCACGTAAGTTACGGGATCCGACAGTATTAATATTTCCTAATACTGACTTATTGGCCAATTTTCCGGCCGCCAGTTTCATTACCAACGGAAGCCAACGAACGGCATTATGGGATCGACATGGCGACTTCCGGTTGTTTTTTTAGGCTGTGATCCGTCAATCCCGACTTAAAGGCATCAACTGAGTGTTTAGACTCGTCGCTCATGATACCTCGCTTGTGCAAAGCGTCTCTCCGATTACGTCATGCCCTGCGTTGTCCTGCGTTGTCCTGTCATGTCTTTCGCTGTCCTGCGTTGTTTTGTGTCGTCCTGTCGTGTTCTGTTTCCCATAGTGTCCTTTAATCCTATTTGTGTGAGTTGATCGGCCTGCCTGCCTGCCTGCCTGCCTGCCTGCCTGCCTGCCTGCCTGCCTGCCTGCCTGCCTGCCTGCCTGCCTGCCTGCCTGCCTGCCTTATTGAATGCTTTCCTGCCTTACTGAATACCTTCCTTCTTGTCTGAGCATGTCTGTTTGTCCGGCTGCCTGCTTGCTTGGACCTGTCTTTCTAGCTGTTTGCTGGTCTGCCTGTCTTCCTGTCTTATTGCCTGCTTGCATGTTGTCTTCATGCCTCTCTCTCTCTCTCTCTCTCTCTCTCTCTCTCTCTCTCTCTCTCTCTCTCTCTCTCTCTCTCTCTCTCTCTCTCTTTGTCTGCCTACCTTACAGCCTTGACCTGTCCGTCTCTTCGTCCGCCCGTCCGTCTGTGCAAAAGCAAAGAAGATAAAAATACGAAATTCTTCTGACTGAGTTGGCGCCTGATATGTTACACCATTACCCGCGAGAAGCACAAGACAATCGCATCCGATCGGATCAGATTTGGTTCAAGACGTTTAATATTTACAGTCTCTTAAGCACAGCTGTAAAATCAGCTGCGACGTCTCTGTTATGCTCCAATTAATGTTGTCATGGACATAAATTATTGTCTGCTGCCTTACCTTAATTTACTCTTACCTTACCTTACGTTACCTTATTAACCTTACCTTTCCTTGATTTTCCTTACCTTAACGCATCTTACAATACTTTAAAGTAACTTACCAACTTCTAGCTTTTCTCGGTTGCTGGTACACGGCTTTGGAATTCGTTGCCAAGTTCTATTCGTTCCACTCTTTGATGTCATTCAAGTCTAGACTCGTCTCTTTCAACTTACTTACCCACCGCAGCCTAACTTTTGGTTTATCTGACCTATCGGAATTTGACATGGCTTCTCCAATGACCAACTTCACTTGAAACGACCATCGGTTTTTGCCTTAGGCATTATGATAACGGCGCCATAGAAGTCATATTAGATTTTTATTTTTTAAAAATTATGAGCAAGCTGGTTGTGACATGATTCATAAAGCAAGGTAAAGGAGAAATTTGAAGGCATGTTACACAGTCTCGAAAAAATAAAGAAACCTATGTCAGCCAAATAAAATAAAAAATCTTCTTCAAGAGAAGTGGATTCTTACCGTACCCGATGCTGTTACCTCGTTTCCCGTCAGACTTATGGCAAATCGCGCCCAGAGATACGCGCTATGAACCTACCCCTTCCGAATAAAATCCCTAACCTACCCCCGAATTATTCATTCCACCCATTCTGTACGCTTAGTCGCTCAATTATGCTCGATTAGATATCGTCTGCGCAAATCGCTTTGAAACTACAGAACCACCGACGATGGGCCAAACGGGCGCAATATAAATGTATTAGGAACGGCACTGAAGCGAACATCCCGGAAAAAATCGTCCCAACCCCGCTGTGCCCTCCCTCTGGGCCGAAATCCGGAGATTACAATTACGATTACGTTCCAAATCCCACCTACGTGTACTCTACGATTACATGCCACAGAGGCACGGTAGTAAAATGGAAAGAGCGCTCGGCTTGTAACGCAGAGAGTACGGGTTCGAGCCTCCTCCGAGACCGTTACTGTGTAGGGATCTTGAGCAAATCCTTCACTCACGACTGCTCGGCGCTATCGAATGATGCTAAGTCATTAGATAGTGGCGCCTAATAAATGCAGAAATAATAAAATAACAATATGCTTGAGTATGTGTTGGTTTCGTGTGATTAGTTATTCCAACCTAATTAACTAGCAGCTGAAGTACCGCGTGGACTATGCTGGATAGGTAATGTATACGAGGACATAACAAGATTTGAAGAAAACATGAGGAAAGCATAATTAGATTTGAAACATGACCGAAAAGAATGCAGATAATTTACTCGCACTTGTCACCGTCAGATGGCTGACGTCGGGAATTGAAGACGATGGCGAATATGACGAACGTGTAGCTTATTTATTTAGCAGATATTTATATGAGTTTAACTGCGCTGTATAAACTGTCTTCTTTGTGCTAAATTACAATACACAATGTTTACATTTACAAGAAGATGAAGACGATGATATCGATGGCGAATATGACGAACTTGTAGCTTATTTATTTAGCAGATATTTATATGAGTTTAACCTCGCTGTATAAATGGTCTTCTTTGTACTAAATTACAATACACAATGTTTACATTTGCAAGGAAGTGAAGACGATGATAACGATGACGATTATGACGAACTTTTAGCTTGTAGATTTAAATAAGCAAATATTTAAATAAGTTTAAGTGTGCTATATAAACTGTCTTATTTGTGCTAAATTACAATACAACGTTTACATTTACATCTACGCTGTACGACACCATATTACCTTCTGTAACTTCAGTTATAGCGCAATACACCAGGCATGTTCGAGCTTTGCAACCCAGTTCAAAAGCAGTAGCAGTTTATTATATTACATTCCCACATTTCAATTACATTACCTTCTGCAAGGTCCTTTGAAATCTGAAAACAGCCAGCTGTGATTCGAGCTTTATCTAACCCTAACCTGGTACCGAACCCTTTTGCCTATCGATTTTGTTTTGACTGAGCGCCTGTGAATAAGCTGGTCCCCGCGGCGCGTCTTTCGTTGGGCGCTGTAGATATATCGGAATTACGATTACGATTACGAGCTTTACAACCCAAACCGAATACGCGTTCTTAGGAAACGTGTCAGCATAAATGAGCGACACTTGAAGCCGTTGTTAGACTGAGACGGAAGCTACTTGTACGGAAAGAAAAACTGAACGAAACAATGCCTCGAACGTGTCGACACACTTCAACACCTGTGTCCTGTGCTGCAATTATGGATCGGATGCCGAATGCTGTCAGTCTAAGACAGGTCGAAGAACCTACGGACGGACAGGTGGAAGGAAGGATGGCTGGAAGGATGAAGGATGGAAGGACTAATGAGCGGACGACAGAGGACTGAAAAAGGAAGGAAGAAATGAAGGAAGAAGGAACGGACGAATAGGCAGAAGGACGGAAGGTGCGGACAGCAGGAAGGACGGATAGAAGGACGGAAGGAAGGATGGATGGATGGATGGATGGATGGATGGATGGAAGGAAGGAAGGATGGATGGAAGGAAGGATGGATGGGCGGATGGATGGAAAGAAGGAAGGAAGGATGGATGGATGGAAGGAAGGAAGGAAGGAAGGACAAAAGGATGGTACAATGGAGGGAGGGAATCAGGGAGGCAAGATGGATGAAAGGAAGATGGGACGGAGGGAAGCACGGAAAGAAGGATGGACGGAAGAAAGGAAGGGCAAAAGAACGGTACGACTGTAGGATGGATGGAAGGACAAATAAACGGACAGCAGACAAAATGCAAACAGGCAGACAAAAGGACAGGGAGCCAGACAGATCTAAAGGCAAACACAGCGATACGTTTGACCGATTCGAGTACATTTAGAGAGACAGAGAGACAGACATTCAGACTGAAGCAGAGAAAGATAAGGACGCAGTAATTTGACAGCAATAGACAGGCACTTTTCATACTGAAAACAGAAAACAAAACGTTGTTCGCCTTCCAACTTCAATCCTCTAAGCAATTTCTTCCACGCACGCGTCTTAGAGACAGACAGGCAGATAGCGACACAGCGACAGATAGACGGTCAGACGGACAAACATACAGGTAGGCGGATAGTCTTGGATATACAGATAGAAGAACGGACAGATAGACAGGCACACTGAGATAGACACACAGTCAGACAGACAGACGTGACCAAGCGCGCGGTACAGCTGCCGAAACTCAGGCGCTGCTGCTGGACGTGGCGGATAAACCACAGCACACGATCAGCGCTTGAGCGCTTAGCTGAGCGCAGCTTGGTAGAAAGGAGGTTAGCGCTGGACCGAGTCAGCGACTTCAGTGACATTAATCCAACAGCGACACGGAGAAAAGGA
Source organism: Norana najaformis (assembly GCA_964023275.1). Taxonomy (NCBI): domain Eukaryota; kingdom Metazoa; phylum Annelida; class Clitellata; order Crassiclitellata; family Hormogastridae; genus Norana; species Norana najaformis. Next base: position 15,122,355 of record OZ029925.1, read on the forward strand.
CAGGAGCATTCGGTATTCAGGTAAGAGCGCTGATTCTCATTACAGGTCAAAGAAAGGAATCTGAACACAGATAAACAGGCAGCTGAAAACGTGGTATCGTCATTTTCTGGCGTTTCATTTTATATTCACTTTCATGCTTGTCGTAGAATCTTCATTTTCATACCTACTGGCGAATCAGGAGTTTAAAAAGGGAAGAGTTGGACGCCCGATGTGGTGAAAACAGGAAAAAAGTCATCGCCATTTTTTGATCAAATGTCAAGGTGTCCAAGATTTCTTAATAACCAGTCCTAGTAGAATTGTCGTGTTCTAACGCACCGTGTGTATCTTCATTTTCAAATCCTTCAGACAATTCTGTGATCCGTCGGTCTCTGCTATCTTTATCTCCAGGCCCATCGTGAGATGTTAATTTTCAGCCTCTGTGTTGGCGTTCTATCAATAATTTTTCAGTCGTTTGCTTATCATTTTACGCCTCGTATACAGTCTCCATTTTCAGGCCTACCACAGAATTGAATTTTTTGGCGTAGCCTACCTATCCTCGATGCGACTTGTTAAGGAAGTGTTTTTTATTCTCGTTTTAGGAGCCTCTTTGACATTCTGACTTCTGACTGGTCGCCTTGTCGAATAACAACCGACACGCGACATCTGATTGGTCACCAGTTTTTAATGACAACCGATATTTGACATCAGAAAACAGGGATAAGATAACGAAAAGGTCAACAAAACGATGAGTAATTTATCTAGTTAAGTCAGAAAAAACATATGAAAGAAGGCGATAGAAACTTACCATAGTTTAAAGGGAAAATCTAATGACTTCTATAGCGCCGTTCTAATAATGCCTAAGGTAGCTTCAAATGAAATTTTATTCAAAATCAATTGGAGAAGCCAGGTCGAAGCTCATTAGGTCAGGGAAACCCGAAGTTAGGCCGCGATGGTTAAGCAAGTTGAAACAGATGATCTTAATCTGAATGAAATCAAAGACAGAAACGACAGAACTTTGCAGCGAATTCCAAAGCGGTCAACCATCAGACGAGAACGTTCGAGAACCCGGCAGTGTTGTGGTACAAGACACAAGAGTTATAGGGGGGAAAACCTCCTAAATTAAGAAAGGCGCTAAATTACCTAAATTACCATAATGTCTAGTCTCTTGCCTATTTGGCTGCTACCATTTGAATTCCTTCTCCATATTTGTCTAGTGCTTTACAGTGTAAAAAATTACGCGTTACACCCGAAATCTTCCCTATCGTCTGCCTCCTGTTCTCTATACACAAATGCTGTATCCGGAGTAGCAGCCGTCTCTCCCAATATTATCCTGCCTCAGCGCCTCCTAAACACCCAAAAAACAGGCTCCAGGGGTCCCCAAAAATCAGCTTGATTATTCAGCGAAAACCTCCAGCAGTTGTCTGCCGGACACGAGCTGACCATGTGTCGTTGCCTGGAGATACCAGCCACTCAGCCTGCAGTCCGTTTACGTCTGTTATGGTTTATGTAATGTAATGTAACAAGCACTTATATAGCGCTCTTCAAGTACCTCTGTTTCTCTTGCAGCGCCTGTATCTGACTTTATGCCTAAACCTCCTATCGATTACACAATGTATCTCTTCATTTATATAGCGCCTGCTTCTATCGTGACATAGATCGACGGAATGAGAGGGAAGACGTTCATACATTCATAAATGTATAATGCGTGCAAATGCACGTCCCTTGAAAATTTGTGCCTGGAGTGTCTTGCGAATTGTATTTGAAAGCAACGAGTCTGGAAATCGATGCGCATAACCAAAATGAATAAGAAAATAGACCTCAGTCGAGCAATGGTCTGAACCAATGCGGAGAAAGTTTTACCCCATAATTTGTAATCAGACTACCCCAAATTGCTTTAAGCTTAAGTAATACGAACTAATTAATATTTCACATTGACAAACTAAGTAACTGACTGACTGACTGACTGACTGACCGACTGACTGACTGACTGACTGACTGACTGACTGACTGACTGACTGACTGACTGACTGACTGATTGACTGACTGACTGTCTGACTGACTGGCCAACCGACCGACCGACTGACTGACTGACTGACGAATATGTTCACTAACCGATCGACCGACCAAGCGACCGACTGACTGACTGACTGACTGACTGACTGACTGACTGACTGACTGACTGACTGACTGACTGACTGAGTATGAACCTATCAAAGAACTGATTTTTCTCCCCACAGAAATTACCGTACTATCTCTAAGTGTCGCCAACGCAGCGTCGCGTTTATAAAAGAAAATGGACGACGTGAAGACACTAACGAAGCAGAGAGAGGAGGAAAACATTTTTGTGTCATTACTGCCCGAAGTCGAGAACTACACCGACGGTGCAAACACGACAACCACTACCATCCTGCAGCCACCGAGGGCAGCCCGGGCAGAGACCGTCGTCGTCCTATCAGTGCTGTTCTGCATGATCGAAATCATCGGAATCATTGGTAACCTCCTGGTGATCGTCGTCGTCATGGTCGACAGGAAGATGAGACGATCCCCGACAAATATGTTCATCATAAACCTCTCGGTGGCTGATTTCCTGATCATGGTCTGCGGAGTTCCGGAAATTGTCCAGTTCATGCTGAACCGCGGGTGGTTGATGGGTCTGACGCTGTGTCGACTCGAACGGTTCGCTCTCGTCTGCTGTCTGTACGCCTCCATCATGACTCTGATGGCCGTCAGCGTCGAAAGGTAATCTAATCTAATCCGATTTAATCTAATCGAATGTAATAGTTACACTCTAAAGTAACGTATTCTGATCTGATGTAATGTGCTACGGCGCTATATAAATTGTCTTGTTAGTATTATTATTATTATTATTATTATTATTATTAATGTAATCTGATAAAATTTAATCTAACGATACGTCAGATAAATTAATGTGATGTAATCTATTATCTCTTACCTGCAATTCATGATCCATTGTCTAGGATTCATAATTCATCTATAATCTAATTCAATTTATATATTTCCTCAACCGAAGCTCCATTATCCAATAAGAATTAATCGTAGCTATGATTTAGGAGCTGTGGTTATTTAAATATCTGCTCATTTTCTATATCGATTTTCTAGGAAACGCTGTCTTTAGATGGTCACCTTTGGAATTTAAGTTTTATAGGATTTGGGGGACATATTGAGATAAAATTTAGCATCTATGCCCCAATAACATCAGCAAAACTTCAGGGCATATTTTTCCAGAAACCCCAGCTTTGGTATCTATTCTCCCAGCGAGTCACACATGCCCCAATATATCACAACTGCCTGTCGTTTGGAAGTTGGCCAGAGTTGGCCAGATGCGGACAGGATATCTTGGCTGCACGCGTATGGTCACGTCGCCAGTCTAGTATCAGACAATTCGTCCACAATCGTCTTAATCACAATAATGTCTGATGCAAGCAAACATCGATGTTAAGAGTGAATATCAATCTTAAAGTGTCTAGAAACAGCAGACACTGATATAGCTAGTCACTATGGCTACATCTTAAGCGTGGTCTGGAAGAGAGTCGTCTATGGGTCATTTTTTAATCGTAATCGTAATTCCGGGATTTCTACAGCGCCCAACGAAAGCCACGCCTCGGGGACCAGCTTATTCACAGGCGCTCAGTCAAAACAAAATTGATAGGCAAAATGCTTTGGTTCCAGGTCAAGATCCAAAAGTCAGACGGAGAGACAGCGTGGCAGCTACGGATGGTGGTGTTTGGGGTTGGAGAGGAGAGATAAGAGGAAGAAGGGGTGTCAGGGTATGATCTGTGAAAGAGGAATGTTTTCAGTTTTGAGTGAACGGCCGAAGCAGAAATTGCAAGCGGCGGAGCATCGATGAGTTTGTATGATGGGTCAGAAAACTGTCGCAGTTCAAGGGGGAATTTATTCCAGAGTGGTGTTGCACCCACCCAACCCCACCCATCCCACACAGGACCCAACTCGAGCCGACCCACCACTAACACACAAATTCTGACCCGAACCGATCCATTTACTAGCGGTTAGTGTTAAACCAAAACCGTTTAAAAGTAAATGGATATCTGAAACCGGAACGGCAGGTTTGCGCTATAAAAGCATTGTTAAATTAAGTGAGTAAGCTGAGAGAGATTCAAATAACAATTGCATCATCTTGTTGATTGTATATCAGCCTAAATTATTCATTACACAGCCTTCTTGACCCGACCCGATCCGAACCACCGAATTTTCCAAAATTCCGACCCCATCCGACCCGACTCGTGGGTCCATCCAATCCATGGACAACTCTGGTCTGGAAACAGCAGAGAACAGTGTACCTGCACGCTGATATACATCATTTGTCTCGTAATACAGCACATACACTATGGCCTCCACTCTTGAAGTAATATCTGGATACACATTAATTATTAATAATTTAATTATTTATCTAGGACGCTTATAAACAACAGTTGACGCGGACATAATACTAATCGATAAAGTATGAACATAAATGTAAATGTACATAATTTTTCTATAGCGACTGTATGGCCTCGAAACTGTTCATTTTTTTAATGAATTGAACGGGTGAGATCCTTTACCATGGCTAACCGTTTGAATGGGTGCCGCGCCATGTAAGGTCCTCGTGTACAAAGATTCAGATCTCTGAACTAAATCACAACCGGTACGCGATCCGGCATCCTCACGCATAGAGGCGCCTTTGACGTATGCGTTAACCAATGTAGCTAACCAGGCCAGTTGAGATACCATGGCGACAATTGTGACGTCAATATGTGTCAGGCCAAGTGAGGCGCATTGACTTACACGTACAAATGTAGCTAACCAGGCCAGTAGGGTCAAAGTTCGTTGTTTTGTGACATTGGATATACATTGGCCCAGTTGTGGTCAAAATTCTGATGGTGTCATGCGTGGTATCATAAATACATCATAAACACCGAAAATAATAAAGTATCAAAAAATGTCGAATTCCATGTCCTTGGGTAAGCCTCATATTTAGGCAAAATGTAAGTATGGTAAGTAACATGTGACTACTAAAGTATGCGTGTAATACACGTCTTATGCATTGCATTGCGTCGATATAGCATTCGACATAGAGCTCAGACATATAGAACCAATGTTCGTGATACGTTGGCCCAGTGTTGGTGTGCTGTCTGGGATGACGTAGCAATTACGGAAGTTACGAGATTAAAGACACCCCGGAAATAGGCGCCAATGATTTTATTGACAGATTCATAAAGATCTGGCCGTCTGATGACCTCCTAACCTGCGCGCGACAGCTGGCCTGAAAGGCGCCACATAAATCGAAGTCATGACGTTACTTTGATATGTTTACGTTCAGTGCCAATTAATATCCTCGTCTGTCGTGGAAAGAGAAAATCACACTAGATGGGAAAAGGGTTAGGTAATGTAAGAATGATCATAATAAATTCAATATTTCTTTTTAGCAGAGAAGACGGCGAGAGCGTAACTGTAGGACTAAACTCGGGAGATTTTTAGAGCGCCCACAGTAAGCTAAGTTGCTGGAAACAACTTAATCACAGGCGCACAGTCAAAACAAAATCGATAGACAGGAAGGGTCAGATTCGGTTCCTTGCGAATTGAGCTTCTTTCTCTCCCCTCTCAGTGCTCCGTAGGCGCCTGAAGACTATACTGCTTAACAGTGATTTTACGTTTTCGGGTCGGAAGCACCTCTGTTGAGTTTATCCTTTAAGAGGCGCTTTGTAAATCTCAAATTACAATTACAATTACAATGGTTAGGCAGGCAGACAGAATGATGTATAGAACTGGAGTGCTTAGATACGAAAGGGGAAGAGGAGGAATCCGGATAGGATTTGTGGAAAAGTGTTCTCAGTTTTGATTGAAGACCTGTCAGATTGAACGGAGTCCAGTGTTGGTTAATTTATAGGATGATGATGAGTTCTCTGCCCGAAGGCAGGTCCATTGGCTTTATGCCACCTGGGGATGAGATGAGTGAGGTGGTTTCCCGTTGCCTTCCTTGCAGACAATTGTGGGCGAGCAACTTGTCCAAGGTCGCTACACAGAGGCTTGAGGCAGATTCGAACCCGCGACCCTCCGGTTACAAGGCACAGACCATACCACTACACCACAGTTTGTGGGATGGGTCAGATAATTCTGAGATAAAGAGACAGAGATCGACCAGGTGTCAGAGAGCCAGCAACTACAGCCAACTGTTTGACTGAACGAGTGAATGAGTGAATGAGTGAACGAGTGAACGAGTGAATAAGTGATTGAGTGAATAAGCAAATTTCCAAATGAACAAGCGGACGAGCAAGTGAATAAGCTTGTGAGTTAGTGAACGGGCGAACAACTGCATGAATGAATGCGCAGTGTCCTCTGCGTATAATCGTATTTCACCCAGTGCAGTTTACCTTGTCCAATAGTTTATGGTTTTCTTGCATTACATAGAGCCGTTTTCAGCTAAGGAACTTGGCAAATAAATTATGACTAACGCATAATTACAAGACAATTTCAACTGATCTCTGCTGTTCCCACAACCACCCTCTATTTACCTCCCTACACAGACTGAGCTACATAAAGAGACAAAGAGGCAGCGAAAGAAACAGAGTTAGAGAAACAGGGTGACCGAAAACAGACCGACACAGACATATAGACCTAAAGATTGTAATGATATACTTAAATATCATAAAAAGCTACTTTACTATCGCGCTAAGAATCTTCAAATCTACAGTTAAACAAGCATATAAAGCATGGGCGTCGGAATGGTTTTAAAAGTGGGACGGCTCACTCCTCAGCCGAGCAATAAGTGAGTCGCCGAAGACGTCGAGTGAGCCTCTGGAGTCTAATCTATTGGCTTCTAAAACGCCTTACTTCCTTCCTTCTTTCCTCCCTTTCTCCCAACCTTCATTCCTTCCTCCCTCCCTCCCTCCCTCCCTCCCTTTCTTCGTTTCGCTTCTTTCGGCCGGAAACATAGCATTGGCAAGTGGTAGCACATTATACAGTGTTAAAAAAGCGCAACCCTATTGCAAATCTACTGTTGTGGGTTTCCAAACACCGAAAACATCTACACTACGACCTATTTGAACCTTTAACTGCTGGGTAGTTTTGAATCGTATGCAAGACCACCTCTCTTCCAACCCACTAATTTCTCCATCTCAGTCTGCATACCGTAAATTTCATTCAACAGAATCTGCCCTGCTTGCTGTTCATAACGACATCATGTGTTCCATGGATAAGGGTAAGGTGACAGCACTTGTTCTCCTTGATTTGTCTGCTGCCTTTGATACTGTCGACCACTCTCTCCTTTTGCATCGTCTTCAACATTGGTTTGGAGTTTCTGGTCCTGCCGTACAATGGTTTGCTACTTACCTCAGCCCTCGCAGTCAATCTGTATATTTAAATGGACATTATTCAGCTAGTGCCTCGTTGACTTGTGGCGTTCCGCAGGGTTCTGTACTTGGTCCTCTTTTGTTTACATTATACACCACACCTCTTGGTACTCTGCTAGACAATCATTCACTGGGATATCATTTCTATGCTGATGATACCCAAATCTACATCTCATTTGACAGTTTGACTTGTCGCTCGTCTGTGGAGCTGTTGTCTGATGCTTTTGAAGAGCTGCAGTCTTGGATGGCGGCTAATAAACTCCTCCTTAACCCCTCGAAGACTGAATTTCTACTACCCGGCACTCCTCAGCAACTTAAGAAGTTCGAATGGCTTAAATCCGTAAAACTGGGTGATTCACTCAGTGAGGTGATTGATACTACTCGTGATTTGGGTGTTGTTTTTGATTCTGCCATGTCTCTCACAAACTATGTAAATGGTATATGTAAGTCATCATACATGTGTATTCGTGACATACGCAGAATTAGGCATTATATCCTCAAGTCTTCTAGAATATCCTTAGCTAACGCATTGGTCTTCAGTCGCCTTGACTATTGTAACTCAATTCCTGTTGGTATCACTAAGTCAAACATGCAGAAACTCCAAAGTTCCTTCCTTCCTCAGTTCCCTCCTTCCTTCCTTCCGCCCCTTTCTGCCGAAAACAAAGCAGTGACAGTGGTCAGTATCGTAAGTTGCTTCATGTGCAATTCGATCCTAGAATAGAGACTCACCTGTTCTGCGTTGCATAATTAAACGGCGAACGTTCATAAGCAAACTGTTGCAGCTTCTACTTCCATGTAGAATTCGACATTTCAACTTCGTAATTGGGGCTTTTTTGCCGTTTCTTCCGTGCGCCACGTTCTATTCTTTTCATTATTTTGGCAACTACTGTATAAGATAATGCTCACTTACACTATATATCTGCTCAACTGATCGGAGCCTAAGCTTCAAATATTTCTAACGCCAACGTTCCAAATGTCTAGATTCACAGTGGGGCAGTTTGCTAAGCCTGAACATTATGATATCACGTTTCCATGGCTAAGACGGCTAAGATATAATGTGCATCTGCCAATAGACTTGGCACACATTTCTTCCGAATTTATATACCAGATCTTGACCGGTTCATAGGTCGACTGCGATAAATTCTGCTGACGGGACTACCATTTCTTACAACTGCACAGAAGTTCGATATTTTCGATGACAGATAAGATGCAGAAAGCGTTAGCCTTTCTGCCAAACAGCCTCTCTGCTTAATTACTTGTCCAGATTTAGGCCTCCTGTAGCGTAAGCTGACCAGTGAGTAGTCCCAACCCATGTTCAACGTTCAATATGTGAGTCATACAAACAGTTAAATACCTAAAATATTTCTAGAATTTCAACTGAAAAGTGGAACGGCAAAACCCTATTCTTGCCGTCCCACTTTTAAAAGTGGGATGGCTCAAGCCGTCCCACGGATATAGGTTCCGACGCCCATGATATAAAGTTATACAAGTATCGAGTGAGCCATTTCCTGATCGGATGCTAACGGTAGAAAGTCCATGTCTCCGCAGACGCGTGCTAGATGTCTCTGGCTTACCACTCATGTGGGCGTGGCCAGAATCGGCCAATCGGAAACCCTCACAAAGATAGAGAAACAGAGACAGCCAGAAAGACGGAAAAAGATGGAGGAAGACAGATAAGAGAAACAGATAGAAACAGACGGACAGGCGCACAGACAGATAGAGCATTAGGACTATCGAAAGAGAGAACTGTATGAATAAATTTAAGAGGTATTAAATGCCAGTAAGTAATTTGGAGTCAGTTGGCTAACTGCACTCTTAAGTCCTGGAACTAATTTTGGCATCGGAAACATTTATTTATATAGCACTTCTATTTTGTGTAGTCGTGCGGACTTTCTACATCTGTCGTCGATGAAAGAATCCCTCCTCAAGAACATCAAAACATGGTAACCTGAAAGATATTAAAAGGCGCGACTTAAGATTAAGTTAAGAACCGAGGACCGAGAAACACTGAGGTCATTTATTCGCACTTTTTATCGACACATGGCTGGCAAAAGGAACTGATGGAGATGATGATGGTGGAGATGATGGTGGTGGAGATGATGATGATGATGATGACAATGATGATAATGAGGATTATGATGATGATGGTGGTGGTTGTTGTTGTTGGTGGCGGTGGTGGTAAATGGTGGTGGTGATGATGATGATGATGACGATGACGATGACTTCCCAATTTCACTTCTGTAGCTTTACATGGCGTTCCTAGAAAATGGGGCTTCAGGAAATCCTGTCTCATAGCTTCCTGCTGCGTGAGTGATCATTTTTTCGGCGAATTCAGTAAAAGCAGACGGAGGCAATTTCCAATCGGCGATCTCACTTATGGCGGGCTTAATGGCAGGAAAGAGCAGACGACCGAAACAATGGCGGGAAATACATCCTAGGGGTTTTAGACGGGATACCCTTGAGCGATTGAGGCACATATGTCGGCGGATGAGGTGGGTGGGTGGGTGAGTGAGGGACAAAGCAGCCTTAACGTGGGATGGTGGGTTTGGGTTTAGGAGTGTAGCAGGAAGAGGAAGAAGGAAGAAAAAGAGGAGAAATGGGAGGAAATCGATGAGGAATGGATGAGGAAGAGAAAGAGTGATAGCAAACGAAGTGAAAGAATCAGCTGGAGGAAGGAGGAGAAATAGAAGGAGGAAGAGGAATAATAAACGATAATCATAATCCGTTGGAGAAGCCAGGTCGAATTCCGATAGGCCAGAGAAGCCGAAGCCAGGCTACGGCAAGTAAGTAAGTTGATATAGACGAGTCTCACCAACATTCACCTCTTTCAGTTTCTGCGCTGGTCTTTCACTCAAGACTGAAAACATTCCTTTTCCAAAAATCTTATCCTGAATCTTCCTCATCCCCTTATCTCTCTTCCCGCTTCTATTTCAAACACCATCCACCGTAGCCGTCCGACTGTCTGAGTGCCTGACTCCTGGATCTTGACCTGGAACCGAACCCTTTTGCCTATCGATTTTGTTTTGACTGAGCGCCTGTGAATAAACTGCTTCCCGCGACTTAGCTTTCGTTGGGCGCTGTAGAAATCTCGAGATTACGATTACGATTACAATTAGACCTGATTTACATCAAAGAATTGGCAGAACGAACTGAACTGGGCTGTGAATTCCAAAGCTTTGGACCAGCTACCTACGTAGAAGGCACGAGAGCCCAACGCAGGGCACAGCAGCTGCCACAGTATCCAATGATCGAGTGCAATATCTATTGGTGCGAAGGATGAGCATGGAACGTAGATAGCTCTTCCGATAACTCTCGATAAGATCAATCCCTATCTATCGGATCCGGTTGCCATAGAGACGTTGCTGCTGATGTCGTCGATCATTAGTGGTCATGATCGTGAACGTCACGTAGCGACATCTGTCGTCGGCTAATAAAATCGTCGTCCTACTAAGAGGGAGCAGAGCGTGTGTCTCTGCCCTCTGCCGACCAATTAACTAACCTACTGGCGGTCCTATCATCGATCAACGCATGCGCCCGTTTTCCGTACAACTTTATCACTGCTCAGCCAGGCACTTCGATTGGCATTCCCCACCTTTCTCTGCGTCTGTCTGTTTGTCTTTGTTCGTGTTTCTCTCTCTCGTTCTCTCTCTCTGTCTGTCTCTCTTTTCTGTCTCTCTCTGTCTCTGTGTGTCTCTCTCTATTTCTCTCTCTCTCTCTCTCTCTCTCTCTCTCTTTCTTTCTCTCCCCTCTCTCTCTCTCTCTCTCTCTCTCTCTCTCTCTCTCTCTACCTATCTATCTGTCTGTCTGTCTATCTATCTATATATTTATATATATCTTTCTCTCTCTTTCTCTCTCTCTCTCTCTCTCTCTCTCTCTCTCTCTCTCTCTCTCTGACGATTTCTACTTGTCTCTGTCTGCTCCTCTATGCGTGTGTATCTCTGTCTGAATCTATGTTTTCCCTGGCGTTGCTTCTCTGTGTATGTCTGTCTCTATCTGTCTATCTCTGTCGCTCTGCTCTCATGTATGCGACTGTCTATCGCTGTGTCTATTTTCAAACTGCCTCTTTTCTCTATTTTTTCTGTCTTCCATCTTCACTGTATTGTTCTCTATCTTCCTACCTGTCTCCCGCCCTCTCTCCATCTCTCTCCTCCTCTCTTGCCCTGTCCTCTTCTGCTCTTGACATCCTGATGTTCTGCTGTTCTGTTTGTTTCCCGATATATCTTTCCTGCTTGGCTCTGCCTGTGTCTGTCTGTGTTTGCCCGTATGTCTCTCTGTCTGCCTCTCTATCTCTTCGCTCATCCGGAATTCATGGGTAATTGACCTTGGAAGGAGCGTCACATGTTTCTGATGCTTGAATAGCGAGTATCTCTTCTATATCTGTCTGCTTGCCTGCCTGCCTGTCTGTCTGTCTGTCTATTTATCTCTCTGCCTGCCTGTCTGTGTCTCTGTCTCGGTCTGTTTGCCTGCCTGCCTGCCTGTCTGTCGGTCTGTCTATCTCTCTGTCTGCCTGCCTGTCACTCTGTATGTCTGTTTGTCTGCCTGCCTGTCTGCATGTCTGTCTGCCTAGTTCCTCTGTTATCCAGTAGCCCTGATAGTCGCTTCGATCTGGATTCATTGCACTGTCGTACTAAGTCATCTTCAGCAGCCGGTTTTTAAGCACCATCCATCCATCTCTGTTAAGTCTTCGTGAAACTCTATGGATGCTGCGGCTGCAGAAGTTATTGCTGATCATGACCGTATAATGTATTGTAATTGCCAGATTCATATGGCGCCACTATCGGCTGATTACAAGGAGGACGACGATGATAATGAGGAGGATTGTGAAGAAGATTGCGAGGATTAAGATGAGGATTTATGAGGATTGTGAGGAGAATTATGAGGAGGCCATAAGGTCCCGCAAGGGTGTAGTCAGGATGTCGATCGCAAGCGTCGTTGTCTGCTTCGTCAGGTATACACCCCAACTCAGTTGCCACTCTTCTACAACGTCGTGGCTGCCACTCCTTTTCGAGTCAACAGAGTCCTTCCTAGTGTTAGGAAGTGTCATCGAAAGATGAGGACAATGAAGATGATGACGACGATGATGATGGTGAAAATGAGAATGATGATGATGATGATGGTTAAAGTGAGAGTGATGATGATGATGGTGATGATGATGATGAGGAGGAGGAGAATGGTGATGGTGATGACGATGATGATGATGATGATGGTGATAACGACCACACGTGCGACGACAATAAAGCTGTTGCTGTGCCAGTGCTTGGCGACGAAACTGATGATGCCCAATTTCCGACGAGACCGACGGGATCTCGCCAGCAGTTGGCGCACGTGATCTCTCCAACCGGAAGTGCGTAATCGATGCGACCGCTGTTAGCGCCCTCTAGCCGCGCGGCACTTTATTCGCCGAGCGACGCCAGTTAAAAAACGAGAAACAGACGGCAGCGAAGATGTCGCTTAATGCTGGCGCTAAACAAAGCTTAGTTAAGTCTCAGAGACCCTCAATTTTTATTCAGGTACTGGACCCTCTTGCTAATAAAAGTGGCGAATATAAATAAAAGTACATATAATTGGATACTGGCAGGACGGATGGACGGATGGATGGATGGATGGATGGATGGATGAAAGGAAGAAAGAAAGGAAGGAAGGACGGAAGGAAGAAAGAAAGAAAGGAAGGAAGGAAGAAAGAAAGAAAGAAAGGAAGGAAAGAAGGAAGGAAAGAAGGAAGGAAGGAAGGAAAGAAAGAAAGAAGGAAGGAAGGAAGGAAGAAAGAAAGGAAGGAAGGACGGACGGAAAAAAAAGAAAGGAAGGAAGAAAGAAAGAAAGAAAGAAAGGACGGAAGAAAGAAAGGAAGGAAGGAAGGAAGGACGGACGGAAAAAAGAAAGAAAGAAAGGAAAGAAGGAAGGACGGACGGAAAAAAGAAAGAAAGAAAGGAAAGAAGGAATGAAGGAAGGAAGGACGGATGCATGGATGCATGGATAGTTTGGGTGGGTGGATGGATTCTTATTTCCTGCAGACGTACAGCCCAACAATGAACTTTCAAGGGATGGCGATATGCAATGGAACATTAAAAGATTTTTCAAAGTTCCTTAGACGCTTATAGCTTTGTCTCAGAGGAAATTCGAACGCTCTCCCTCCGCCTTACAAGGCGAACATTCAAACGACTGATGAATAGATGGACGAATGACCAAGATGCAGCCAAAGACATCTACACAGACAGGCAAACAGACACACGCATAGGCAGACAGACAATCAGTCATCCATGTTCAAAGGAGATCACTGGATCTATCCATGGAGGGAAAGGCCTAAGTAAGAAGTCTCTAATGCAGTATATACATTGTTTGTGAATTTATACATATTTTTGTGCACTCATGTATATATATATATATATATATATATATGTATGCATATTGCATGTATAAAATCTCTTTTGGTAAACAAACTTACGTATGTTTATGGAATTTTTACTTTAAAATATATAAATGTATTTTATGTGAATGGATATATTCAGTATATATACATATATATGGATATATAAATACATATTCTTATGTATATAACATATTGTATAGTCTAGGTCTATATATAGTGTATGCATAATATATATATATTTCAGTTCTTTTTGGAAGTCCAACGAATTTATATGGAGGAGTTACTTCGTGTGAAATGAACCGAATGTTATGCATCTCAATTTTTCAGTTTTGTTCGGTGAGACAATGACAGAAAGACAAGGAGACGGATACACAGACGGACACAGACACATACACTGATACAGATACACAGATACTGTTATTGATAAACACAGAGAAACAAAAGGATACACACAATGATACACAGACAGACATAGAGAGACAGACGAAGATACACGTACAGATGCAGAAAAGATCCAGTCAGTCGCAGGAGACGAAGGCCACTGAATAGACGCTGATAAGGACATGACCTTCGCCATTTACCGAGTTGCATCGATTTTTGAGGGCAGTAACCTCGTATTTTTATCAATTTTCGATCATTCCAGCAGGCACCCACTTGAAAAGACAAACAGAGAGACAGACAGGCAGACACATAGACAGACAAACTCGCGAAAATGACAACAGGCATGCAATCTGCCTAGTGTCACTCTCAGTATCACTCCGTTCGTTCGTTCGTCAGCCCAGATGTCTGTGCCTGCCTGCCGACATGTCTATCTGTTTGCCCCTAGCTATATAGGCCTATGGCTGTTTTTCCGTCTGTCCGTGTGTGTGTGTGTCTGTCTGTGTGTGTGTCTGTGTCTGTGTGTGTCTGTCTGTGTCTGTGTGTGTCTGTCTGTGGCTGTGTTTTGTCGCCTGCATTCAGCCTCATTTTTCTGAATCCATTGATTTTATAATTAGGCGAGTATTTCCCCACAGACCCCAACCTACTTCCAATGGACAATTCCTAATCAATGGTAACACTTGGCCCCCGCACGACCTTTCGACTTCCTCTTATCCTTCTAATAATCTCCCCTCCTCCTTCTCCTTCTCCTTCTCCTCCTCTTTCCCTTTTGCTCCTAATTCTCTTCTTCTTCCTATTCCTCCTAAATGTAAACGTACACGTCTTTCTATAGCGACCATATACTGGCCTCGACCCTGATCAATTTTCAGTGAATTTATCGGGTGAGATCCTTCACCACCGCTGCCCATTTGATCGGGCGCCATGCCATTTAAGGACCGCAATTTTCTCCTTCCTACTTCTCATTCTCCTCCACCTTCATCTCCTATTCCATTAATTACCTTTCTTTACCTCGTTTTCTTTTTTCTCTATTCTCTCCCTCTTTCGATTTTCCATACATCTTCTACATTGTCCGTCGTTCGTTCGGTCGGTCGGTCAGTCTGTCGATCACCCACCCACCCACCCACTCACCCACCCACTCACCCACCCACCCACTCACCCACCCACCCACTCACCCACCCACCCACCCAGCTAGCCAGCCAGCCAGCCACAAGTCTGTCTGTAGGATGATAGCTGTCGAAAGAGTCCAAATAAGTTAGAAACTACTGTCTTAAATCTCCAGAATATGTTACATTACATTGAATTACACACACTATTAGTGCCTACAATTCATTTCATTTTGCTACACCACACCACACCGAATTACATTAACATTAGCACTACACTATCGTTTACATTTACATTACACAACCGCTTACATTACAGCTTACATATGCACTACATTAACATTTATGTTATATTGCATAACCATTTAAATTACAATTACAGTTACAGTAGCCCACAATTCATATTTACATTAACGTTTGCATTACATCACCACATGCATTTGCAGTTACATTGCAATTCACATTTACATTACATAACCGTTCACAGTTACATTACATAACCGTTCACAGTTACATTACATTACCGTGTACATTTACATTACATTACCGTGTACATTTACATTACATCACCCTTTACAGTTACATTACATTACCGTTTACAGTTACATTACATTACAGTGTACATTTACATTACATTACCGTTTACATTTACACAACACTACGCTGCGCTGGTGGACTGCAGGTACATAGCGACGGTCCATCCGATCCAGGCTCACATCGTCTGCAGCCGACGCCACACTCTCGTCGCCATCGGCTTCATCTGGCCCCTGTCGATCCTCTGTGCCCTCCCGACGATGCTCTTCAACACCCTCCGGCGCCCTGCACCCTCCGCTCCCGTCACCCTCTGCCTCATCCACTTCCCCGGCAACCACGTGACCGGAAACGCCGTCTTCAAGGCATCCGAGTTCACCGTCTTCTTTCTACTACCGGTCGTCGTACAGGTAAACGTAACTCTAAAAGTGTAAGGTAAATGTAAGTGTAAACATAACTCTAAAAGTGTAAGGTAAATATAAGTGTAAACGTAACTCTAAAGTCTAAAAGTGTATGGTAAATAGAAGTGTAAATGTGTCCGCCAAATGAATTCAGCTGTAAAGTCTCCGAAATTTCTCTCGGCGTCGCACTAACACCAGATGGCGAATAGGCGGGTTGGGGAGACCAGCATATTCACCGGCGCTTAGTCAAATCAAGTCCGCGAGACCCAGGCTGTTTTGCCAGTTTCAGTACAAGGTCAGAATCCGGGGGCTCAAACCGGGGAGACAGAGTATTTGGGTGCTATGATGGAAATCGATTATGGTGGTAGGAGAATGACAGAATAGTAAAAGAAAACTTAAGGTATTGGACACGGGACCAGCGCATCGCAGAGTCTCATTTACTTCCTGGCTTTCGAACTTATACTGTTTGGTGACACAGACAAGTCTACGCGAACAACTCAATTGTCCCCAGTAGTTACATGGAGGCCGCTCAGCAGGTTGGAACCTGCATTCGTTAGGTTGCAGTCCAGACGCGCTACCACATAGACAGACGGCTGTGTCGCACAAAAACAGGACAGGAAAGCTAAAGTTGTCTTTTCGTTTTCGAAGGTCGTTCTCTACTGCGTCATCGGTCGACGACTCTTCATCGGGACAGCTGATCTTCACCGGAAGTTGAGGGTCGCCGAAGGCGGAAGTGGAAAGGACTCGGAGGCCATAAGGTCCCGCAAGAGTGTAGTCAAGATGCTGATCGCAAGCGTCGTTGTCTACTTCGTCAGCTACGCCCCGGCTCAGCTGCCCCTCTTCTACAACCTCGTGGCTGCCACTCCTTTTCGAGTCAACTGGTCCTTCCTAGTGTTCCTCATGACGCTGTCGTATGCCAACTCAGCCGCCAATCCTGTCCTGTACGCCGCGTTCAGTCAGAACTACCGTCGACGGTTCGAGAGGCTGCTCTGTCCATGTCGACAGGGAAGGCGCGGCTGGGAGGGAGGCAGAGGGGCAAGTGGAATAGGAGGGAAGATCGGGGGAGTGGCAGAGGGCACGGCAAGGTCACAGAGGTCCCTGATGACGCTAGATACCTATCATCCGGGTATGAAGACCAGGGTTGTCATAGCGACGAGAAGAATCTCAGCCACGGTTGAGTCGGAGGTCTAGACAGACAGACAGACAGACAGACAGACAGAGACAGATAGACGGACAGACAGCAGACAGATGTGCAGTCAGATGGATGGACGGAGAGATAGGCATAGGCCTCTAATGCAGATAAATGACTAGTTTGGAATGAACGTTAGTTGGCGTTTAGATGAAATGCCTGTGTCAATTAGCTTAGCCCATCTCATGTAAATCAGCTAGAGATGCGTGGCCTACTTATGCTAATTAGCTGGGCCGATATTCATAATTTAAGTACTCGTTCCCGGACTGGCTTTCGTCTCTGCAAATTCTTAAGTCATTCGAACTTTTCCCCTCCCATCCGTTCATTAATTCCATCAATCATTCATTCCGCCTTTCAGTCACTGAGCTGATCTCCTAGGACGGTTCTGAATTTTCAGACGGACTCATCTGGAAGCGACCATCGATTGATTCAGTACTGCATTAAAGTAGTAGTGCTATAGAAGTTTCCACATTAAATGGACTATCGAACTACCACAGACAAGTAGACAGACAGACTGACACACACACAGAGACATACAGACACAGACAGACAGACAGACTCTGACTGACAGCTATCTATCCACACATACACATACACACACACACAGAGATAGAAAGACAGGCAAAGAAACATATACGAAGGCAAACAGAGAGCCATGAAATTAAATTTCTTGTCGGCTACAGTTCCTGACCTTTTCAAATCTTGAGAGCGACAGCCGAGAACCAACGAATTTTTTCACCCAAAACAACACGCACAACATGGCAGCGGAAGCTTTTCGATTGCAAGTCATAAAATGCAATTGCTCGAGAGATTCCTGTCGTCACTAGCAACGGACTTTTTAAATAAAGGCGACGCTACTGCCAACGGTTTTTAGCTGTTCGTCTGTACACGACATCTGGCGAGTCAGTTCAACGTCGGAGTCAAATGTACAGATGTACACGATTTTCTGTAGCGACCGTATGGCCTTGACCCTGCTCATTTTCAATGAATCAATCGGGTGAGATCCTTCACCACCGCTGCCCGTTTGAATGGGCGCCACGTACCCGTCCTAGTCTGAGATTGGTAAACGCCTCAACAATTATTTTGAACTCATTTTGGTATATACAGTTATCAGATCGATCGATTGATCCATCCATCAATTCATCATTCCATTCATCCTCAAATGCCAGTTTTTTTCAGACATAAAGTATACTTGGCTGTCAGGGTATCCAACCCCAAACCTGTTAAGATAAGCCCAAGGGACTGTCTTCTTGCTCTAATACTTCTGCTTCCTCTTCTGCCTCCGCCTGTTCTACCACTACTGCTGCTACTACCACTAATAGTACTACTACTACTACCACTACTATTACTACTAGGATCATCACAGACAAGGTATACATGCACGTTTCTTGCGTAGATTTCAACTCCAAACGCAATGACATAAGCCTGTAATGTTAGCAAAAGTAAGACCCACGGAAGCTCTACTCACAACATGCGCCACTGACAAATTCGCACGGATACAACACCTGGACCTTACAGAAAGATGTAGATACAACCAAAAATGCCGCTAAATACAAGCATAGGAGCATACACTGGTGTATTTAGAAGACAAGCCAGTCTACCCATTTCCTTCATTAAGTCCTTCATCCCCTTTATTAAGTCCGGATTGCCCAGACTTGCCGTCATTCAGCCAGGTCATCCAACTGCCTTTCTCTGGTAATACCACAAGACCCGAACTACTCTTGGTAAACGGACCTTTTAGGTTGCAGGATCTAGATTTTGAAACTCTCTTCCTGTATCTGCTCTTCCTGCTCAGTCGCTTGTGTCGTTTCGTTCAACTTAAGACTTACTTTTTTTCAAATTGCTTATCCGCCAAAGACTGCCTCTGTCTTAGTGGACCGATCTTTGGGATACTGACCTGAATGCAGCTCGGTTTGGGTGCTCCATCAGATTCTGTCTTGTGTGTTAAGGCATCGGCGCGATTGAAGTTATTAATTAATAACTAATGATGGCCCTCTAAACCCCCTTCCAACGTCCCCAGACAAAGGCGGATCAAGGAGGCAATCCAGCCATCACCAGCATTTCATTCAGAGGGCAAGGGGCATGAAAGAAATCAGAATCATAAACTACAGAATTTCTAAAGAGCTACATAAACCTAATTGCAGAACACCAGCTCATCCACGAGCGCTGCATCAAAAGGCAAACAAGTCGTCTTTGGTCCTCAAAACCTGCGATGACTGAAACAAATTTTTCGCCACACAGTACAGTATCTGGACCAGACACAGTTGAGCATCAGTTGTTTGACAATAAATCAGTCACTGTGGCCTGTCATTGGGCCCACAGTGGGCCCGCAAGGTGCCCATGGTGGCTGGCGAAGGGTCCCACCTAAAGTGGCTATCACATTAATACAGCTCTTCACTATAATTAGATAAACTGTCTGACAGTAAGCAACACTTGACTCGTCTCCCATAATCTTAGAAAATGCAGGCAGTTTATCCTCCAGCAAGTAATATCCGGAAACAGCCGACACTAATGTAGCCAGAACACCATCCAAAGTAACAGTCGCTGTCTCCTGCCGCCATAGTGACCTCAAAGTAATTAGACAGTCTGAATGTGCTCTGACGCCAGACAATTTCTGCCTGTAAGCCTTCCAGTTTCGTGTCTGCTCTTAGCAGACATTACTTCTCAGAGTGTACCTTCTCGACGTAACATCCATGCAGATTTCTTCACTGACTGCAAATCAGGATAGTTTCAAATCCAAGAGTTCCACTCCAAACAGATTTTGTCAATGGTGATACATCTATAGAGGTTCTTTAGAAGGTGCTATAAAAATGATCAGTTTATCCATCATGCCCCCTGCCTGAACTTCTAAATATGCCAAAATAAAATACCAGATCTTATAGCCAAGTGTCTCTCATATTAACCTCGGAACGCTCGAGTCCTCTTAGCAATGTCTGCCAAGAGCAGATACTAGTGTATCTGGAACGCTAACTAGACACAAACTCTAATGTTCTAGCACATTCTGTGTCGCCTAACATCAGACAAGTTCTGCCTAATTCCCTCAAGAGACCACAATATTGTCTGGCTGTAGGCCACAACTAAAGCATACTTTCTTACCAGGCAATAGATTCTCGGACTATACTAGTGTTGTCTGCTATGAGACATTACTTTTGTGCGTGATAGGGCAATTTAAATGCGCATTTATTCTGGCTCAAACAGTCACATTTAACGGGCCCACATCAGGCTACCTGCAACTGTACAACTGTTGGCCAGCCGAAGAGGGTTCAATGTGGGCCCAACAATCGTGGCTACCAGGGAACCACAACCTCAAGAAGTGCAGTCTCAAGGTTTAAGGATCTTTTCGCTGAAGCACAGGCATGACACCACTTTGCACAGGTGGACATTCCATGGAAAGTTGCACAGGTCAATATTCCCAGTAATGTCTCATAGCTGAACAGATTTGAACCTTGGACGTCAGAGAGGAAGCTCAGCACAACCACTGAACTCTCAAACCGTGGCACTGTTAAATTTATATGGCGGTATAACTAGCACAATTAACTGCTCAGATAATCAGTTTAACGATAAAAAACTACACAGGAAATTATCAAAAGCTGTTATAAAAATTGTTACAAAAATAAAATGGCCTGTGGAACTCTGTTATTATGGTTAATTTCGCATGCATGATGGAGAAAAATGAGAAATACAGAAAATCCACATAGATCTCACTCGAATACACAAAATGAACATAAAAAGGATCACCGTCAACAGATCGACAAAGAGTAGATCGATCATGTTTTCTTGATCATACTCAAATCAATCAACCAAACAATCAATTCCATGAAAACATCCAGCTAACCAATCAGCAATTTCCTCAAATCCATCCCTTTCACCCACTGTTCTTCCATCAAACAATCATCCAACAACCCCTCACTTTGTAGACACTGAATACTGACTACAGTTGAACATGGCCATCAATCCTAATCAATCAACCCAAAGCAATCCATGGCATCATCCAAACAAATCAGCCAACCTCGACAGATAACCTTAACAACCCGCACCCTAGAGCAACAGCAGCCGACAGCCATGTTTGTTCGGCCCACACCGTGCCAGTGGGGGCCAAAGAACGTTGCTGTCAAGGTGTATGCTGCAGACCGAAAGCACAGGAATGACTACCACCTGAAACCTCACTCAGATACCCAACAACCTTTGGAATGCACAGCAACTGGAATTACATGACAGTTCTACGATGCCAGTTTTGTGCTTCTTAACACAGTACATAAAATGGCACATAACGTTTGGCGCTTTGTAGCAGACATCTTCTGCATGTCTCATATTGCACCTTATAGATCCATAAGGCAGTCAAGTACCAGTGCTGTTGAGAGGTCTTTAAAAGGTGCTAAGTAAATGTCTAGAGATGTACAGCAGTGTCCCCTATAAGAAGACATTACTTCAAGGTCTTAGAGTAATGACTGCTTGTGTAAGACTGCAAATACGACAGCACAATCTAGAACAGCATCTTTCACGAGGTTTGTAAAGGCCAGCTACATAAATACATAAAGTGAGCACATGCTCATCGCGTCAGAAAGTACACACAAAATTGAACGCAGCAAAGGCTCGCAAATGAAAATACCTAAACACCTACAAATTCAACGATGCAGGTCTACGCGAAGCAACTACAAAAGCTTAACATGACTTCTACGTTAAGTGAGGCGCAACGTAACAGAAACTAAAATAAACACAAAATTGAAAAAACCATCAAAGATCACAAGTTACTTCCGAACACTACAAGCGCAATTGATATAATTACATGCAAAGTATTTAGTATGCGCATATTCAAATGAACGTTCATTAACTGCCAGAAAACTATTCGTAAACAGGTGCAAATAATTATATGCAAAAATTAATCACTACACAGATATTCATATAAATCATAGCAGCACTAAAATTGTCACACAATCATATCAACATGATGTCATCACTTAAACTGAAGCAGAAATTCAGAGGCAATATCTGTGTATTGGCAATACTGCCATTTTGGTAATATCACTCAAACAGAAGTTACCCCAATATTGCTCAACAATAAAGGGTAAAAATGGCATAACTGTTATTCCAATAACTTGATGGCAATATCGCCATTTGACTGAATTGCCTGCAAAAAATGTTGCAGCAAAATATGAAAACCAGACTGGCAACATCGCCTGCAAGGACACATCAGCTCAAAACTAACGATATTGTCAACATAGGAAAAGCAAGGGCAAAATCACTAGCAAATATCATGATTTCTGCAAAAGGCTCTGACTATATCACCATAAATGCTAATGACTGTGAATGAAATTCTTGTTCAAGGTCCCTGGGGAGAACACACTATAGTCCTTGGAGGCTTTAACCTGCATATTCACAAACAAGGCAATCACTTATTCACAACAAACAGCCAAAATTACAGAAATACACAGTTTATGACACGTTCACACTGAATGCCAGAAACATGGCAACATTACGGCACACAACATATTCACACTGAACCACAAATTATTGCAATACCGCAAATCATGACATATTCACAAGAAATAGCCAGAATTGTAGCAATACTGCAAACTGCAACACGCATGCAAATGACAGGTCAAAGTCGTGGCAACACCACGAACTAAGACATACCAAAAACACGGCAAAAAACTGCACCAAAATACAAATGACAAAACCTGGTCACGTGCTTCAGTAAGCGAAAAACATACCTCAAAACTTAACAAGAAGCTGAAGATGCCACGCAGACGAAAACAGATCGACATGGACACATAGACATACAGGTAAGCATCCACATAGAATAATGCATGGCAATTTCAATGTTTACATCATACAATCTGCTGGACAGTTTTGACTCCGAGAAGACAGAAGATAACTGAGATTAAAACAGCATGAGGGATTACATAGTCGGAAAAGTGAATGTCGACACACAGCCGTAGGCGCTGAAAACTGAAGCTGCACTTCAACGGGAAGGAAACTTTTCAAAGTTATCTGGAACAGAAACAAAATATGGCTTTATGGCATGGGCTTTCTCACTAATCAGCAAATGCTATATTTTGACATTTTTCCATTGAAAACCCACATTGTTTTGTTGTGATTCATTCAGCTGACATTCTCTGTTTATCTGAAGTTGCATCTGTTTAGATCAGTTTGACAGCCATGGATGCAATATCTTCGAGAGGTTCTTAAGATGCGCTATATAAAAGTTTGATATATAAGTGAAACATACATTAGCAAACATACAGACTGAAACATAATTTGACTTTATCTGAAAATAATACATTTTACAAATACAGATTTACACCAATATCACTGAGGAATATAACATTATTATTATTAAGGGATTTATGCACCAGACATCAAACTTGAATAAAATAAATAAACTTCAGAAAACTGAAATATTTAAGCGCTACACAAGCAAGTAGTAACCTCATATTTTCCTCAGTTTGATTTTCAACAGAATGTGCAATTAATTATCTGCCAAATCGGATGTCCCAACAGCAAAGTCCTAGGCCCCAAAGAATCTGCATGTCCTTCGTGCAAGGGATAACAACTGAAAACTGTTCTCTTTCACTGGGGCTGGGCTGGGAGCATCTCTCAGTAGTTATTTACTTTATTTATTTCACTTATTATGTATGCAAAGTCAGTAAATCTGAGTGTGACGGGGAAAGACAAGTATGCATGCACAACTTGTCCAGGATCTGCACAAGAGACATGAACCATAATCACTCAATTACAGATTTAGTTGCAATAGAATAGATCACCATGCCGCACATTTGGAATGGGCACAAAACAAGCGCTCTGAATGAATGAATAAATGAATGGAAGTACAACAGACATGAAGCCTGGAATAGTCGTTGCACATCTTTGAATGTATCTGAATATTTATGTATTGCCTTTTGAGATCCTCTACTCACATGTTCTGTATCTCCTGGAAGGCAGAATCCATCTCCTCCTGCAAGGCCTTGTTCCTTGCCTTCTGCTGCTGAACCTCCTCTGTAACATAGCACCGCATACATGTCAATAATGTAACACCAGCCATAACGCCACATGTTGCACCTAGCATAACATGACAGAGAGAAAGACACAGACAGCTAGGTACACATACAGACAGATTGAGAAAGATGCAGAAACATAGAGACAGACACAGAGAAGAACAAAGAAACAGGTAAGCAGTATGGCAAACAGGCACAGACAGACAGACGCTAAAGGAGAAAAGAGAAGCAGATGGAAAGAATGTTATACAATAAACCAGATAGCTAAGCAGACAGACAGGCAGACAGCCAGGCATAGCCATAGAGAGGTCAATTGAGACAGAGGAAATCAGATGGAAAGTTGTGAAGCAACAAGACAGGCAAGTAGACAGACAGGCAGTCGGACAGATTTATAAGCATGAAATCAGACAGACAGATCATACCTTCAAGCCTGTCGACATCGTGTAGCAGCTTGCTTGCAGTACGTTCTGCCTCGCTGGCACGGCTCTCAGCCTGTTACACAGTAAAGCCCTTAATTCACTCTTAATTTACACAACACAATGGTTATCTGTAATGTACCATCTATGAACTCCTTCATTTACACATCAGCATTTAAGCTTACTCTCTTAATTACTTAGGAGCCACTTGACACTATTTGTGTTTAATTGCTTCTCCTATGACTGGGTCACCTAGTGCATGTTGTATTATTATTCCTACCATTATTCATATATATATATAATTATATATGTATAGCACAATAGCCATACATATAATATGTATATATGTGTGTATCTATAATGTGTTTCCAACTGTGGTTGAGTGTCATTCTGTACGTCTGCCTTTGTGGCTGTGCATCTTGCTTTATTTGTTTGCTGTCATGTATTTAATTTTTTTGTGTTTATCATCCATGCCTATGATTCCTAGCTCAGTCAATAGACATCAGGCATGTTAACAACAAATGCATTATTTACATAATTACTTTAAAATGCTATCGAAAAAAAATGGGTTACTTTTAAATAAACAATTTACACTGTGCCTATCTCAGCCAAAATCATTTAAGTGCAAAGGTCAGTGGAGTCAATTCCAACGAGTTGCTCACGAGCATGAAACAAAACTTTTGATATATCTTAAAATTATAATACATTATATCTAAAAATTAGATTACTTTGGAATAAAAATGAGAACTCACATCCTTTAGACGGGCTGTCAAATCTTTAATGGTGCCCTCGTAGGAATCTTCACGCTGTGATGCCTGTTTTTAAGATAAAGCATTCGACAGATACAACAAATGTGACTCAAATTCAGACAAAAATTGGTTTTAATCATCCAAACGTGTCCAAACGGCAAAATCAGTGCAAAAGTGGCTAAACCATTGCAAATTAGCCCAAAATCTGCCAATGCTCAAGAAAAAATTCACCCAAATTTACCAAAAAGCAAGAAAATGATTCACCAAAATTCACCAATATCCAGGGAAATAATTCATCAAAAACCAAGAAATGATTCATCACAAATCACAGAAGAGGAAAATGAGCCAGCTGTACATTTAGAACTTTGTCCACAATTCCTTCGAAGCCATGTCGCAGGCAGATCTGAACCTGCACACCCTACATTACAAGGCAAGCACTCAACCATTCAGTCACTGCATCATTGTTTATCTCGGATTTTATCTCCAATTTATCTCTGGAGAAATTTCCTGTACCTTGGATTCATTCAGTTCGAGAGATTTCAGAGTATTCGTCACGATGTGTAGTTCTGTGTCCAAAGACTTCACTTTCCTTTAATGAACAAGAATAACGTCAAATCACTGATAAGCCACAACACAGAACACTGTAACAACATAATGCAAATTTATATAGCGCCATCAAGTGAAAAATTGCTCCTTCTAAAACAGTCTACCACTAAAAATTAGAACTTCAGTGCCTGAAATAGCTCAGGAAATGTTTTATTTAATTCAGACCAGAAAGCCATGTTTCAGTTTCTGTCCGAGGCTATTAAAAGGCACCATATGAATGTTCGGACACAGATATACGTTGTTTGGAAATCTGCAATATGATTGTGGTTGAAAGCAGTGAGTTTGGTGAGCACATCCATCTAAAATGAGTTGGAAAATAAATCCCAGTCAAGTAAACAAAGCAAGTAAAAATGAATAAGTAAATAAATTAAAATTAGACGTTTTCTTTGTGGCCTAGTACAACTGTTTTTAAATCCCACAGGATCACTGCTACTTTGGGAAAATTAAAAGTCAACAGACAAATAATTACATGAAACAATAAATAAATAAGTCAATTTGGTTAATTACCTAGTCTGTAAATAAATAAAAAAATAAATAAGTAAATAAATAAATAAATTCACTAAATCCACAAACAAATAAATAAGTAAATAACCTACATTTCAGCAGTGTCTGCCCTTTCTTCAGCTCTGTCAAGTTCGTTTGTACACAGCTGGAGTTTACGTGAAACCTGTAACAAAGATGTGCTCATAATAAGGCAGTTTACTCAATCATTGATTTAATTACCATATTTACAATACACTGTCATTTGGAGCAAGATTTTCATCACCTGTGAGCAAATAAACTGCTTCACTTCACTACCAGTAGTTTCCCATAATTCCAAAATAATACAGTTTATTTCAAGCAAACTTCCCCGCTGCATTCAGTTCCTTTCCCTTAGCCATCAGACAGAGACACTTTATATAACGTTCCCAGATATTTGTACAATATCCAGTTCAGAATTGTCTAGTGTGGCTCACTGAACAGTTAATTTAAAGTTTATATACCAAACGTTTCATAACTGATTGGTTTGGTTCATACAACTTCAGATTCAATCTGCTTACCCACAGCAGCCTGACTTCCGGTTTCCCAGACCCACTGGATTTTGACCTGACTTCTCCACTGGAAGACGATTCTTTTGCTACAGTTTCACCTGAAGTGCTCAACCATCGATTGATGCCTTTTACATTTTGATAATAGCTCTCTAGAAGTCATTAGCTTAGATCATGAATTTATGTAGCCCAAGGCTAAGAAGTGCCTGTCACGTACCTCTTCATACTTGCGTTCTGCTTCTTCGCCTGCAACTGTCGACTCCTTGACCATCCTCTCGAGGGTTGTAATTCGGTCATCATCGAGGTTCTGTCGGTTCTCGAGGGCCTTACGACCTCTGCAAAGGTCAAACCACATAGTTAGTACGTAAATACTACAAGAATATCGTAGATACTCACATATAAGTCAAAGCTGCATATAAGTCAACCCCTAAGTTTTCAACCTTGGAAAGGGAAATGTCAGTGACTTGTGTATAAACTGATGTGTTTTTACAGATGTTGCTGCCAAGTAAGAGCGTCATTAACGCAGCCAAAGGCACCAAATCAGATCCAAATTGTGGAATGTGTGCTCTACCAAATACAGAGCACAGCAGCTAATCAAATGAACCCTCTAGTCTTATTGCCTAAAAACATAATTACCTGATTAATTTATGCTAAAAGCAAGGTTTAAACCCATAATAAAGCTAATTAAATTGTGAACACATGCCAGCATTTCGCAAATAATTGTGCATTTACCATTGTTTTGAAAACCAGGAATTCGGAATGCAGGGTAACAGAAAATATTGTAGTGTTATTATAGTGCTAGCATTAACTGAACAGAAATTACCATTTAAAAGATGCAGAGCATGTTATTTTATGGTAAAACAACAGGTTTAATCCAGCTCTTTAAAATTACAGCCATCAACCTCACTAAAAATAAATGAAATGTCTTTACACTTCATTTTGCATCATCCACATAGTAAGTAAGTAATCTAAGGTATCACTGTCACAGAAAGAGACCTTTGGGACTGCTAAAGGATAGGAATTCTAGTCACCTTTCACTTTCGTCAGCAACCTTGCCAAGCTCAACCAGTTTTTCACTGGCTGTCTTTAGACGCGATTGAGTCTCCTCGAAATCGTCCTCAAGGAGTCGCAACTTTCGATTCAACGCTGCCAATTCATTTTCCGCCTGAAGAAACAATCAGTGCATGCCAACTTAGACAATGAAATTCAAGGCAGAAAATTGAAGGCACTAGATATTTGCCTATAGATTGGTTGGCAAAGAGGAACACTGAAGAAATTTGATAAGATCAACACAGTAATAATAATCATAATAATTATAACAAAAAACTGAACAACAATACACAGAAGTCTTCTTATGACATGCTTCATTCTTACACGAATAGTGATCATAGCTAAGGACATCGTAATCGCAGTCACAGATGCGCATTTGTATAGCGTCATTTCAAATTGTGTTTAATCAACCTAATTAACCTATTCAATTAACACAGGTAACTGTGCAAACACAATGCCGGCATCCACTCCCAGTTCTGTCACCATAGTGGAGGAAACTGCCAGACATCTCACCCTGCAGGAAAGGTTATGACTAACACTACTTCTCCAAAACAGGATGGCCACCACCCAGGATTGTTCCTCTACAGCATAAGCCAACCTTGTTCCCAATAATACCACTACTACTATTACTACTACTACTACTACTACTACTACTAATAATAATAATATAATTTACATAGTGCAGTAGCACTGGAAAATAGCTGAGAGAACAAGAGACAAACAGAAAGAGAGCAGGCAGAAAGACAGACATGCAAACAGAAAGACAAAAACTAGGCAGGCAGGCAGGCAGGCAGGCAAGAAACTAAGAGAAAAACCAAGACAGACCAACAGACAGACTCCTCTCTGAGACAGACATTCAAGTACAGACAGCCAAGCACACAGAAAGACAGAGTCTTACTCAAGCACTTGATAGAATGAGTCATCATAAAAGCTGTGCCTGAGACTGCAGAAGTAGAGCCTATCCAGACAATGGCCTCTGTCTGCTTCATACATGTGTATATAATACACAGGGTACATTTATCCCATTATAAATATATACTTATATTCACATACACGGCTAGCTGTATACACACAGAGTATCTGATATATATATATATATATATATATATATATATATATCATGTACACTATATAAATATAAAACTACTGATATATATATATATATGTATGTAAGAAAATCTGTATGAACAATGGGCATGAATGACGGCAGAGTCCCAGTTTGTCATTCATCATTCATGGTATTGGATGTGTCAGACAGATGGAGGAACAAACAGTAAACAGTAGACTGTAAATGAGGCAAATATAATTCAAGTTTTATGCAGACATAATGAAGCCTACCAAAGACGGACATAAACAGATCCATACATTTATTATATACAGACATCAAGAACCGCATGTAAACCTGAAGCTTAAACTTGGCAGACAACTTTCCTGTTGTGCAGCTTATCTTTGATATGTGAATGTTCATCCTTCATATACATACTTACATACATATACACATGTGCACATAACAATACAATACAATACAATACAACTTATATTTATAACGCGCCTTAATAAAACAATGTCTTACTCAAATGACGCGTTACAACATAATAATTAGTTATAGTATTGAGAGAATATATGAGTCTTAAGTTTTAATTTAAAAGTATCTATTGAAGAGCATCTTCGAATAGATTCAGGACCAGCTACTTCAAACATTCTTTTATCAAACTGTAGGTTAACTCTTCTGACTTCAAAGTCCCCTTTTGAAGTCGAACACTGCTAATCAATATAAATATACAACATATATACATAAACACATAAAACTGCTGATCTATATGTAAATATATATACACAAATATAAGACTGCTAATAAATACAGCCATATATATATATATATATAATTTAGCATAACCATCAGTATTATGAATTGAATAATACAGTGGGTCCTTCATAAATTATAATGCTACCTTTGCCAGCCATATGAAGTGGCGAATCTTAAGGTCACATTCTACAGCTCAGTTAAATTCAGAGCTCCCTGCATATAATATACATATATAATATGCACATACGAAATAATGATTGTACCTATATATATATATATATATATATATATATATATATATATATATATATATATATATATATATATATATATATATATATATATATATATATATATATATATATATATATATATAATAAAGATACATAAAAATTTGAAACTTGCAGTCACAGAGCAGTGCAAAAGGAGGTGAACAAAAACATATGTGCATATATGGCATAAATCTTTCTTTATACATTTCTATATGTATCTATGTACATATTTATATACATAGAAAGATATAAATTTATTTGTATCAATTATAGCTCAATATATACACACACAGAGATGAAAGAACGGGGAATATTATTAACTTCGTGTAGTGTCACAAACTGGATCCATTACTAGCGCTGCTTTTTTGCCTGAGGATACTTCAGTGACAAAGTCTGGTGCTCAAATGCTAGTCACATCATCAGAAAAATGTGTCATTTGTCTTATTTTGTTTTTCGCACGTGACCCAACAAAAGACCTTTCAAAAACACAAATCTCTTAGATTTTAACTAATTCTAGCCAAATTATTTTTATTCCAGAATACGGTCTCACTAGAAGCAACGGTCCACTGCTCATTACAATAACGGCATTACAGAAGTTTCTAGATTAGATTAGACAGGATTTTAATTTCAAAATGTGGTTTTATTTAGAAGCAACCATCAACTGACCCCTTGTTCAGCATGATAATGGCACCATGGAAGTTTCCAGTCTAGATTAGACCCGATTTGATATGTCCAAAAGGACTGTCAGTTCGGAATTTGGTCTCGCTTAGAAGTAACAGTTGACTGGTGCCTTGCGCATTATAATAAAAGTGCTACAGAAATTTGTAGAACCCCTCAAAAGTGCTGCACACATGGCTATCTAACTGATCGGAGCAGGTGCAATTTAAAGATAAACAGAGAACGTTTGCTGCGATGAATCACACAATGCCAAATTTTTCCAGTCTCTTGGACATGTAACTCATTAACTTGAGCGTGTCACTCCCTTACATGTTTCCCGGATTTGATGAATAACTGAACCAATTAAGAAAGCAGTCAAGATACATGAAACCATTAAATTCTACCACACGGACCCAGTCAATCACCAAAACCAACCCCCACCCACCCATTAACCCAGCTAGCCAAATCCCACACCAACCTACTGCAAAATCCCATACCCTTACCCAAGCACCAAAACCAACCTTTATGCCTATCAATCCACCATAGCCAAATACCACACTGACCCACCCACTCACAGCCAAACCCATCAACCCCTCCAAATGCCAGTTTACACTAGAGCTCCATAGAAGCTACAAACGACTCCCCACCCCCTTAAGCAGCAGACACCCATCAACAGGTCATAAATTCTCCCAGGCCATAGGTCAAAGATCAATCAAGGCAACAAGCACCCTAGCCCTCTGGTATCAGGTGAACCCAACCCTTTCTTCAGTGGCTGGCCAAATTAAGGTCCAGGAGAAGCAAGTGAAAACTGTTGAAATGCCTCAAGTCCTAAACATAATTCAAAGACAGAATGTCTTCAGTTGTAATTAGTACATATTAACAAAATTAACATCTGCAAAAGGTTAGCAACAAGGTCACCAGAAGGCTAATACACTCTTCAAAAGTAATGTCTGCTAGGCACAAATGCTAGTGTGGCAAGAACTGACAAAGAACACTTATCTACATAAACTGCCTGGTGTCAAAACACACTCAGTGTTGCCTGCTGTCAGACATTTATGACTAATTACAATGTCTGCAACAATTACCATGCCTACTGACAATGTCTGCCTATTATCCATACCAAATGTACTGTCTCAGTATGTGAAGCCTCACAGACCAACAATAATGACGTGAAATTACAATCACAACAATAATTTGAATTTACAAGTTTACGAAAACACGACTAAAACAAGAACATGGCCAGAGATGCTTGGATATTCTGTCTTGCGGACAGAGAGGCATAGCAGATAATTAGTGCTTGCGACTACCAGATATCGACTACCAGACATCAGTGTTAAGAAGGTCTGTATCCTGGGATTCGTCAAATGTAGATAAGTAGGACATCTAAAAATTCTGTCACATTGCATTCATACCACACTTTGTTCTGCCATGCTTTCAAATCACTTCAAATCGCTCAAAACACTCCTGAGGCAATTCCTTAAATTGCTTAAATTCTTTCTGTAGACAGATTTATTTAAGCATTCATTCACTTGCTCACTTTGTTAGTTAGAATTCAAATGCTGTTGGCCAACATGTTTGCTGTGGTCACATGCATCTAGAGTTGGAACTAAAATACAAAATGTGAAAACTGCTCATTCACTCACTCATTTATTTTACTAACTACCTGAGTAAATGTTGTGGGTTTGTTGCTAACATGTTTGGCTTTTTCCATGTCCTGTATTGAGACCCTATACATCATGCAAAATTGTAAAGCCATTTTGAAGAACTGCAGTCTTTTAAGCTAATCTCGAAAGGCAGCCATAGGTATGAAGTGTTAGCATCTTCTTTTTCTTAGCCTCAGTATATCAGCGTGGTTGGCCAGGCCTCTCCCTCGCCGCTCAACGTTCCCACTGACTGTACAGTCTGCATACTTGTTTTATACAGCTACGTTTGTTTCAACCACGCAAGTGGAGCAGAATTCTCTAAATGTCTTTCTGCCTTGCAGGGAACTGAACCCCCTCTGGGTTGACAGTCCCCTACACTAACCACTAGACAATACAGAATGTGACACTGACTATTATTAGTTAGTCGATTCACTCAATCAATTACCACACAATCAATGGCTGTCGGTTTATCACCAACATGTTTTGACTTTCTCTTTCCTCTGTTTCCAGCATGTCAAACAACAATTGTTACAGTTGGCATTCACTATCAGGCCATTTAATGAAAAGGAAATTTCCTTTGTCAGTAAGGTTGGCGGGTCGCTGTTGTCAGGCACATTTCCTCAGAAAGGCCTTTGGCCCTATGGCCATATCCAACCAAGTGCTGTTGGTAAAGGAGGCATGCAAAAAATGAGCAATTACCATATTCCACTTCAAGTGGAGGATGACGCGCTCTTTAGTCTAAGAAAATTCTTGCACATAGTTTCGTACTCAAGACTGCCACAAGCATGGTATGGAGTTTTACTGCTGCAGGAAAATAAATGTCACAGAAAAATCCATTCAACACCTTTATTACATTAGATAGCCATGTTTCAGAGTTTGAGAAGTGCTCAAATGGTGCTATATATGTATATATATATATCTCCAGATACATATACAAGCAAAAAACTAGTAAACCACAACCCACATGATAAATCATTGACCTTCTGATACACCCTTATTTGCATATACACTCTACTTTTTGACACACCCCTATTTGCATATAGTTTTTATATCACAATTAGTGTACTATGATGGAGAGCTCAGACCATTATAAAGCCTAAAACAGGATCCAGCCATCTTCAGCTAGGTCGACCAGGGCAGATCAGTGAAAATAGATGCATCCAAAAAATCAGCAGCTCACAAAACTCCCACACCATACTAGAGGACAAAAATTAATTCAGCTCTAAGGGGGGACAAAAGTACCTATGGTACAGGAAATATCAGTGAAATACAGTATGAACAGGATATGAAATCTGAGTCTACATTAAAGTCGATACATTCTTATATTACCCTGAATCAACACAGTACATTAACAGGTACTATCATCGCCAGAAATGGTCCTATACAAGAATTTCTTAACAGGAATTGGGGTTTTTGACATTTGTAACAAACACCCACGTGGATTAAGGCACTTCGAAACTAAGCACACGATGTACCGTTACACGCCAACAGGACCTGAACAACACCACTATCATTTCATGCATCGCTAAATCGCATCACATACGCTCATCCCGTAAAAAATTAAAATCTTCGTGAATCAAAACACCCAAACACAGGGTACAAAAAATTACGAGGCTAAACAACTGACACACTTCAAAGGGGCAACAATTCGGCGGCACAAAAACGCACGACACCCGTCGCCTTGTCATACCTGACTCCGCAGCGCCTGTTCGGCTTCAAGTTCTTTGCATTTCGCTTCATACTGATCTTTCGATTTATCCATTTCTTCGCGTAGGCTCTGCATTTTGTTCTTCAGGGACGTTAGGGCCCCGGCTCCTGCTGCGCTCGACATCTTGGGTACGTGAAAAAATCTTCGAAAATCGACAAAAGAAAGAAATTGCTATCGAACTGATTGTCTCTCTTGAAATCGGTCACCGGTTATAATAAAACGTCTCACTCCGCCGACTGAAAGGCGGCGCCAGTAGTGCAAACGCAAAACCTTCTCAAAACTTGAACTTGAACTAAAATATAAAAAAAAATTATTCAATAATTAAAAACAATATTTTTGTAAAAACAAACTTGTGATTTTCTGTTAAATTTTCTGGTCACAAGTGGGGACTATTTTTTGCGACGTGTCGCGCCATTACATGGAACAGGATGCAATTTACAGTCACAAATTTGGACCCGCGCCTGTGGATTATGTTAAGGCGCACTTCACACTTGACGAAGCTTCCCGATACGAAGAATAACAACTCCTAAAATTCTTTGTATTACCAGAATAATTGTTATGCGCCATTAAAAAGCTTTGCGTCCCAAACTTTTCTTCTCGCTAGTTTATGTTCTAATCGGCGCAAACTATCCGAACTACGCCTCGGGAGATGAAACTAGCAACTCTCCGTGCCGGTCCCAAGCCCGGATAAAGGAGAAGGATTTGCCAGATGAGTGTCGGTGCGCTGACAGTAAAAAACAAAAACGATTGAAATGTGATGCCAGGAAGCAACGATGGGAAGATCAAGACATTAGTGTTGGGAATGATGGATGGACCAAACAAGAGAGGACGACCCCACAAAGAATGGGTAGACGATATAATCCAATGGTGTCGAACATCACTCCAGGAGCTGAGCCATGCCACACTGGAAAGACAACAGTGGAGGAGCATAGTGAGAATTACATCAGACACTTGCAGGCGTTGAGCGCATGGTTTATGATGAGGATATACAAACCGCCTAGCTTGCTCCAGAAGATGTAATTTCCTAACAAGCATGCACTAAGCAAGTTATGCTTACTTTTTCGTAATCATAATCGTAAACTGCAAATTTATAAAGCGCTACTTAAAAGCTAAGCGCAGGGCACCAGCTTATTCACGAGCACTGTGTCAAGTCAGCGGGGTTGTCCAAAGATGCCATGTCAAGAACCAAGTCTAGCTGCCAGAAGATCAGAGAGAAGGCTTAACAGCGGGACAAACGTACTCCTAGATTATGTTAAGCAGCAGTCTGTATATGGCGCCATGAAGTGGAGAAGCAGAGAAGTAACAAAGAAAAGCCAAGAGTACAATTCATTTTCCTCCGTGGATCAGAATGCTTAAAAATGATCCCCACAGCAAAAATCAGTTGGCTTCGGAAAACTGCAGGAATTTCAAGACTACAAAATTAGAAATGACATAAAACAGTTCTTCGATATCCAAACAAACTCTGCTGGACAAAGTCATTCAGCCAAGACTCGGATGATTTTGTCATGTGGAATGAATGCCAACTAACCAAATCCCACACAATGCATTACATGCAAGATGCAAAGAAAAGAGAAGCAAAGCAAGACCACGACTATGCTGGATAAACAATATAAACGAGGACATAACAAGACTTGGACTAAACACGAGAACAGCACTTAATATGATAAAGACCGGAAGAGTGGAGATAATTTATTTGCACTCATCGCTACCAAACGGTTGGCATCAGGAACCGATTACCTATCATTCATTATTCAAGTAGGTAATCTAATTGTCATTCTCTGGTTATGCCATACACTAGAACTGTTTTTGGTGGAAGAGCTTTTCCGACTGGTGGACCAAACTTTTGGAACTCTCTTCCTTCATCCGTTTGTTCTCCTCACAAGACATTCTCGTCATTTCGGTCGCAACTTAAGACTTACCTTTTCCAACTGGCTTATCCTTATAGGCTGCCTTTCTGTTTCAGCAGACTGACTTTCTGGATATTGTAATTAGAACTTCTACAGCGCCGGCTATAATACACAACGTATCAACTGATAGCGCATCAAAAACAAGTCGCAGTCAGGTGAATATCCGAAAAGTCTGTTCTGTGTTATCAAGTCTAGAGCACCTCTTATGAGTTACTCTGAAAATGTGCTATATAAATCTGCGATTACAAATTACTCAAGGATGCTTGCATGCATCTTGACGCAACACAACATTACACACATAGGCCTACCTCCGTTGTTTTATCAACAGAAAAATGCAATGCACTCAGTGCAGCACAATTTACATGGTAATATACATTAATTAATGAAGCACAAAACATAAACAACACAACAATGAAACTAAATCACTTGTCGGGTAGATTGGATTCAAAGTTCTTGAAACTCGCTGTCGACATTACCGCCAATGGCCTCCCGTGTGAGCCCAGATTCGGTTCAAACTTGAGCCAACAGCCGCCGTATTGTTATTTTATTATCGAAGGGCATTTATAAAACGCCTTTTCAAAGTACAGAAAAGCGCAAATACTGTGTCTCTAAGAAGTTAACAGAATCAACTGCACAGTACTAAAGCAGTCACTGAGGCATATGGCCAGACATTATTATTGTACCCTTATGTAGTAAACTCTTGAAGGTAATGTCTGGAAACAGCAGACACTACAATATGGTCAGAATGCTCATAAATATCAAATGTCTGGCCATAAAGCACAGTCACTGTGGCCTATAAACAACATTAATGTGGCCTCTGAAAAATAAGCACCTGCCTTCTTTATCATTATGACAAAGTTTGTTACAGTCCTCTCAAGGATAAAACCAGAACCAAAATGCACCTTCTTGACCAAGCGTAACAAAACCAAATGGCAACTGAACTGGCACAAAAAACAGAGATATAAATGAAACCATCCAAACCATATACAGTGTACATAAGCAACCAAACCAAATACAGTAGCAGTGAACCTAACCAACAAACCAAAAGCCAATCAAAATTGTGCCAGTCAATTAAAGCCATGTTCACACTTGTCAAACTCAATTTGCAGAACACAAAACATCAGCGACATGTGTCAGTCTAAACATTATGCCTAACAGCCCTGACCTAATCCAACCTAACTTCCACAGCATCACAGTTAATAACACATTTAAAGCTAATATCTGATAGCAGGAGACACTAAATGCGGCCCAAACTTTTGAAATGACAGACTCAGTGGTTCAAAGCAATAAATTTTAGGAGGGAGATTAAATGATCCAACCAGTAAGAATATAACAATGTAGATGGCACAACCACACTATCAGTAACTCCAAAATTAACTCACTACGCATAACTGTAACACTGTGCTACATACGTCGAATTTGTACAAATTTGTACAAACAAAAAACATAAGAATTGCAGCATAATTCAAGCACATAATTCAAGCACTGCTAAGACGACCATGCTAACTGTACACTCTACAATCCATTTGTTACACATGACTGCAACACTGTAACTTGTTATTGTAAATAAAGCCAAAAACCGGATGCACTGTAACACAAGAAGTAAACCTGGGCAGCACAGCAACAGGAACAATATGCATGTA
This sequence comes from Norana najaformis, assembly GCA_964023275.1. Lineage (NCBI taxonomy): Eukaryota > Metazoa > Annelida > Clitellata > Crassiclitellata > Hormogastridae > Norana > Norana najaformis. The sequence continues at coordinate 15,160,151 of OZ029925.1, forward strand.
TCAGGATACTTAAATAAAGCCTTTAAAAGCATATCCAATCCTTGGTGACTCAATCAAATCGAGTCACATTCAACTGTAACACCCTAACTCAAAGACGTACTCTGCCAAGATGTAACGTAGCGTAACTCAAGTAACCACGTGGAACAGTAACTCTGCAAGTAACTTCAGTAACATGTAACTCAGCATCATATTAGTGTCACCCATCAACCAATTACAGTTACTTGAACAACAATATAATACTACTTATTATTATAATAAGTTATTGTTACTCATAATATTAATAATAAACTAACTAACTCTCCAGAGCACGCACCTTTCTATTAATTTTTGAGTTACACTCTTGGGACATAACCCTTCACGTACAACGAAATTAAATCAAACTAAATAAAATGAATGTTATTAACTTAACAACTCCTTTCAACACAAATCGTGAATTTGGATATATCACAATCAGAGAGACGTGGATCCCAAATTAAATTCAGCTGTAGTTTCATCGAGTGCCTCTGCCATAATGCAGTACTAGAAACGGCTACAAAACACAGAATCTTAGTCATAAAACAATTATCAAAATTAAACAGTAATACATCCAAACAGGCACCCATTTGATGCTAAACAGATTCCTGGTAAAATTACATTACAACTGGTAATGTCTAAACCAAGAACGTTGAAGAGTCACTGGTGAATCGAGAATCAGCGTTTATTTGTCAAATCATTCTGTCCTGCTTTTCTTCGAACTTTCTTCTGCGGAAACACAAAAAACAAGAAACAACAAATCATTCACGAATTCAGTTCTCTAACTGCACAAAAGGCCGAATCCTTACTTCTTCAGTATTTGGCCCTCCAGATGCACATATCTGTTGACATAATTTCACCAATTCTATTGTTGCCCTTTCACCAAATTTGGAGTTTTTCAACATCTCAACTGGTATATCATCTATGCCTTCACATTTACCATTCTTTATTTCTTCTATTACCTTTTCAACCTTCTCTATTACCAATCCACGTCTCATATCTTCATCATCAACAGGGTCCCTTGTGATTTCATAACTGTGAACTCCAAATTACTAAAGCTCTCCTTCAAAGTCTAAGCACAGGACACAGTCTTATTCATGAGTGCTACGTCAAGTCAGAGGGGCTGTTCAGATATACTGTAGGAATGTACAAGACCCAACATCCATGAGATCAGAGCGACCACTATGTTATGACATAGAAACGTAGATAACTCTCTAGCTTACCTTACTTTTCCTTGTTTAACTAACCTCACCTTCCTTACTTTACCTTTTGGTTGTGGAACCTCTAATTAAATGCAAAATGAGGTATTAAATTTCATTATTAATTAGTAACTTCTACAGCGCGGAGTGCGGTGTCTAATGCACAAAGTATCAACTGATGGTGTACCAAATCCAAGCCACAGTCAGGTCAACATCCAAAAATGACTTTACATTATTCCAACCACCATAACTTACTTACATATATTACATAAGGTTAAATTACACAGTAACATTTTAAATTACTTGATATAACCATTAGGTTATACCAGTGAAGGAGGAACGGCAGAGATACCTTCATTACTAGGGCCCAAATCAGTTGCATGGTGCCGTTTAATGGATGCGTTCCTGGCCAACTTTTCCATGTCGAGCACACGGAAGATCTGGCAGAATGCCAACCGACGGAGTATATCCTTCAGATGAAAAGAAACAATGTCATCAGAAATACTTGAAAGACGCTATATAAAGTGTTTAGATACATGCATACATGCCACTGGACAAAGTAATGTAAGGACAGGTAACAAAAAGGTTGGGTATTTCATGGGGTTGAAAGTAGAGGAAGGAAAAGTAAGGAGGCAAGGAAAGGTAAGATAAGTTAGCGAAAGTAAGGTAAGAAGAGTAAGGTAAGCTAGGAAAGGAAATGCTTTAGCAAAGGTTAGGTACGGAAAGGCTAAGTGCACAGCCACCTGATCTAATCTTAGAGTGAGTCTAATCTAACACCAATGCCAATCCCGTCAACTGGCTCTCCACCTCCATCAGTGCCTTCCTCCTTGCCTCAGATCCCTCCCTCAGTGCCTCTCTACCTACCTACCTCCCTCCATCAGGGCCTATTTCCCTGCCCATCCCCCAATGCCTTCCTCGGTTCAGATATCAAACCTGGGCTGTTGTAGTGAAGTCCTCTCTCTCCTGCTTGGTCATGATCCCTGCTGCATCTGTAGCTTCCTTTTCACACGGATCCATCAGTCCAGGACCACCTGCACACCGGATAACAAAGGGTTAGGGCTAAAAAGGGGTAAAGCTAAAATCTAATATTACATAACCTCAGGTTTATTGTTTTGTTGCCAAAATGCAAAATACACTATATCCATCCATCATTTACTCCACCCATCCATCCATCAACCCATGGGTGCATACTTCCATCCACCCATCTTGTTCTACCATCCACCCAGCCATCCGCCCGTCCATGCATCAAATCCAAAGTTATTTTCCAATCATATTGAATCTAATTGTATCAACATCATTATCGTCATCACCTTCATATTCTATAAGTTAAACGTATAAATGAGTTATTGTTAATTAGAAACAGATGCCTTGTGTAAGACTGAAGCATTTTAGTTGGAGTCCCTTGTTGCATCGTTCCTCCAAATCTCATATGCTGAGGCTAAGCTAAAATTTCATATCCATGGGTTTGCTTAACAGACAATGTTGCTCTTCTTCTTCTTCTTCTCATTCTTCTCTCTTCCTCTTCTTGTTCTTCCCTCTTTCACTTCGTAAATGTATAAATGAGTTATTGTTATCCTCTCCCTCTTCTGCTATGTTATAATCTAATTTAAGCAGAGAAGCCTACCTGGAAGTAGAATTCCGGCCGAGATGCATTCGAATACTCGGCGGAACGCCTCTCCAGGGCTCAGAGAATGACCCGCACTGCTGATACACTTCTCAACCAACAACTCCAATGCCTGAAATTCATTAAAGCAATGCCACCAGCTAAAAACTGAACTGGTTCATTTGGACTTCCTTCTTCAATTCTTTCAATTATTTATTCCTTCCTTTTTTCCTTCCTCTGAACTACCCATTATCATCCATCCGTCCGTCTGACCATCCTTTATCCATCCACACATTTATAAATCCATCTTTTTCCTTCAGGCCATCCGTTCATCCATCAACCATCCACCAACTTACCAATACCCACCTACCCATCCATCCATTCTTCCATCCATCAATCCAAGCATCGAATGGATACATTCTTCTAAGTTCCATCTTTCTATCCATCAATCTGGACAACCCAACCAATCCAACCACCCCATTTGCCCGATTGACCATTAACCCTATATGTTTCAAATTGGATAAACTTCACCTTTTACTTTCTTTTCCCCAAATACTCCATTTTCATCAACTTTTTAAAGATGGCAAACACAAAATGGCACTCGCACCCATTCTGGCAAAGGGCGCCACGTTGATTCACGATGACATAAGTCACGAAGAACTCGGATGACGATGACACACGACTGAAGTCCGCTGGCCCTAGCCTATGAAGACAGTCACGTAACCATCAGTGTCATAGTCAACGTTAAAATCATCTTTTTCAGAGGTCCTAAAAGGTGCTACATAAATTTTCAGATACACACATGCATTGATGATCAATCTTCACGGTCATCATCATCAACATTCTTACTGCCCTAGTTGTTATCATCATCATCATCATCATCATCATCATCATCATCATCATCATCACCTATACGTTTAATAAAAACAAAATGCACCACCAGTTTCATCAAACACGATTTATGCATACGAATCCAGTGTCTGTCGTCAGCACCACTACCTTAAGTCAGATACTCACAAACACCAAACTTCATTATTCAGCTCACAATTTAAAGACTTAAACATTCACTTATCACCAACAGCAGCAGTAGCAACAGCAGCAGCATCTCCATCATTTCCAGTACTACCATGAATCAATCTTTACTCATGATTCGCCATTTATCCTTCATTTAAAATTTTGTCAGTGACTCATCATTGCACCCAGGATTCATTCATTCACCCGTAATTCATTAATTCATCCATCATTCGCCAATTTACTCATAATTCACCATCAACCCTTCATCACCACGCTACCCAACCCTCACTGATTTACTGGTCTCAGTGGAAAGTCCCTACCAAATTTCTACCATCCAAATCAGGATATAAAAGGGGCAACAGTTCCCATGGATATACGATTCCATAGCAAAAATAACAGCCAAAGGAAATGCTAAATTTTCATAAATAAAACTTCCCAATGAGCCTCACATTTCTTAAACGAGTATCCCCCCTAAATTTTATTCATATTTACTAGCATAGTAATTATTAGTTATCAAATAGTTTTGCATTAGGCAGGAAATCTTAGAATTTAGTTTTCACACTGTAATACATAAAACTTGAATTTACAGTAAAACCTTGTTATGATGCAGCCCACTATGACGTGGATTTGTTTTTGACATCCAAGATTCTGTTCATAGCTCGAATTTGCAAAACCGTTGTACAATCATAATCGAGTATTATACAATGCCTATTTGAGAAAACCTAGACTGAAAGTGCACTACAGCACAAAGCGAACTGGCTTTAAACTACAAAGGCTGACGAGTACTAAAAGGTTGGTCAGGTTAATTTTAAAAACAGACAAAATTTTGTAAAAGTGACAACGTGCCTTAATTTTATAGATTTTAACATGAAAAATTTTGAAACTTTTACAAATTTTGTTAAGTGTTGAAAACCGGCAATTTATTAACAGTATTTCTTTTTCGTCATCAAGACATGTGACCTTGGTACGCCATAATCCTGACACTAAAGCAATCTTTTCAAATCCCTAGGCATGGCTGACATTTTCAAAACTTACTTGAGGTTTCGCTGTATCAGTGGTAATAATTTCATTATTATCACGCTGGAACTGACTTAAGGTGCTACCATTTACCAATAGCATCTGACGTAAGACTAGACTTAAGTGCAGATTCTGTCGGTTGAATGAAACTTACAGACTGAAATGGGAAGATTAGTGATTTGGAGGATAGATGAGTTTGCATACGATTTATAGCTACCCATAAAGTATTTTCGACATAAAATAAAGTTTAGATGGGTCTGCAATTAGACATATCACCAGAGTCGAGAGGTTTTTTAGCACAGAATTAACTATAGCATGAGCAAAAGCAGATGGTGAGGATCCCTCATGCAATGAGAAATTGATTATTGATGTAATGGTTCGACTCAAGACATCAAAGCGCTCTTTCAAAAAGAAATGTAGAAATAGTGTCTAGGATGTAGCTTTTGTTAGACAAAGAAAATTGGATTTGCGAAACTCTGCAAGATTTGTCGGCTGAAAGTAGTCTAAAACAGAAGGCAAAGATTTTTGTTGAAGAAATTTATTAGACACAGAGGAACCAACAATTTTCAGCCTTATGGTTGAAATTTTATCTGTAAAGGCCAAGAATTTACTGGCAAACTCGTGAATATCCGAGTACACAGCACGAGATAAACTTAACTTATCACTCTGTAATAACTTATTCAAAGCCATCCACAAAGTTTTAGGTGATGCAGAACTTAAGCGATTAAATTTGTTGCAAACAGATCTGCCAGATGAAACAAGTTTACGCACAAGTCCGTACGGTTGCTTAAACCTAGTACATATCCATGAATTTTTAAATCAATTCTAAATGCTAGAAAATTTTTATGAAACGTAGCCAGAATGAGATCATGATAAAAACAACATAAGAAACCAAATTGCAAAAACATTCTGTGGAAAATTTAACACAGTTTAAATTCTGATTAGTAATTTATTAAATAGGTAAGTTTTTCACCTTCTGAAATAATTCCAATTGGTTAACCAGTTATCTGAGATAGGTTCAGAAAACTTTAATGTTTGAAGTTAAATTTGGCAATTAATTTAAACTAATTTCAAAATAACTAAATTAAATTTCACATACAATACAAACTGGTTAACTAGTTATTTAATTAAGATAAATTTATAGAGTTTTAAAAAATGTATTAAAAGTTCAATTTCACAATTAATCAATGTAAACAAAGTTAAAATAACTAAACTAAATTAAAACTGGAAAAGTAAAGTCGAGTACACATGGCTGGGAAGGAGACCCCCCAAGATGATAAATTTCGACTCAGTGGAAAGTGAATACTCTCAAACCTGAAACCATTTAGCGTGTCGCAGGAGCGCCAGCGCTTCAAGGCATTTCTGCCTGTCCAACACGTCGGGCGGGTCGGCCACTGGAACTACACTTTCTAGAACACAATGCATCAGCATGGAACCAGTCTGCTGGCCAGGAACCAGCGCACCTGGCACGTTGCCAACAGCTGCTGGACCATTGCCAAAAAACACCACATAGACAAGATATTAATAATAGCGCATTCAAGAAGGTTAACGCAACAGATAAGGCAAATTAAGTAAAGCAACGTGGTTGTCAAATATAAGCTGGCTCAAATGTTTTTCAACAGTTAACAATTCTGTGAAAATGAATATAAAGAAAGCATGAATGATCCACATGCTGCTTAAAGTTTCTGGTAATTTCCATTAATTATAAAAGATCAGAAGATGTACAAATTGGTTCAGCATGTCCAACAATTTCTTTCAAAGAAAAACGATAAAAAATAAACTTCATTAAAATTTGCTTTAAATTACAAATTTTTTTGTAAATAATCAAATTTCACAATTTGAACTTTATTAAATAAATTGGTTCAACAGGTCAGGAAATTTATGTAAATTAAGAAAGACAAAATTTAAACCTTCTCTTAAAATCAGTTTACCGAGTCAGGTTTAACTCTGAGATAAGTATTAAAGAAGCAATTGGGATCACATTTAATTAGAACCAAGTCATTTTGATTACCTCAGTTACTGGTAAGCCATTGGCTGAAACATTGCTGAACAGATGATAATTAAGTCACTGTTCAAAGTTCAACAAACTGGTGACCTTAAGCTGAGCCGATTGACCCTAATTGGTCGAAAAATTTTTTAAACATATGATAATTAAGTGATTGGTCAAAGCTCAACAAACCAATGACGTTACACTGAGCTGAATGACCCTAATTGGCTGAAAATGTGTCAAATTTGACCCTTTTTGAAATACTGGTCAGAATGACCTTAAACTGAAAGCAACCTATGGTCAAAATTTGCCAAGGCGACGATTCCAATACAACCACTCGTCAATTCTGTCAGTTTGATGTGTGTCAAATTTGACTCTCTTTCAGCCACTGGTCAATTATGACTCTTTTTCAGTAATTGGTCAGAGTGATGACTTTAAAAAGGTCATCAATAAAAAATATTCAAAAGTGACCAATCCAAGACAACAATTAGTTGAACCTATCAATTCGATGGCTCCAGACAAGACCAATCACTTCCTTCACTGGGTAAGCATCCTCTACAGAAACCAGAGTTCTCAATGGTAATGTAATTAACAAGAAGGTAGTGTAACACAGCAAAGTATCCCTTAACGAACAAAAATTTATTCAATTCCTGAAATTCTGAATAGTTAGCTAGTGACAGTGTTAAATTTTTCAGTTGGTTAGTAAAATACAGTTGACATATAATTAAATACGTTGTAGTAAAATTATGCATAACAATTACTGTACATCTAAGAAATCAGGACACGTCTCCTGCGCCAAAGGTAAACCCTTAAACACCAGCCAAAAATTTTGAACAAAATAAAATTTAACCTATTTACTGCAGACAGAAAAGAAAATCATACTATTCAGAAATGCACGTAATGTAATGTAATATGATGATGCTGAGCATTATCTTACGTTTAAATAAATGCCTATCAGTTTCAGTGCAAAAACTTTCAAGAACCTGGTTTAAAAATTGCTACAAATTATCCTGATAATTGTGTTGTCTAATAGGAATATTTTTGTACAGTAAATACACATAAGGAAAATTTATTGAATAAATTTACCCTGTCTTTGATCAATTTACAAACTAGTCCAAAATCTGAACCCAAAATAAATTAAAATATTAAATTTAAAAACTTTTAAAATAAAAAGCTACTAATGATGTCAACATTCAATAATTTGCATCCCAAGTTTCGTAAATAACAATACTGAATACTACTGACTCTACACTATGATGTACCGTGACTTATGATGAATTTAACTGAAATTAAATTAAACTGGTACTGGTTTAAGTTGTTCCAAAAGTCATAGAGCACTGCAAATTTATACTAGCAAGTCTAAGTTTTGAAACAAAAGTAATGGTAAAACACTGAGTAAATTGAATGTAATGTTACTATTTTACACAAAAAAGTAACTTATTATAATTCGAGTTGAAAATCGTTGAATGAAAAGAGTTAAATGACGCAGGAGAGACAGCACAATGCAACAGCCAGAAGAAAGTGAGTTGAAACTCTGCGCTGCAGCTGATCGATTTGATCTAGATCATCGTTTTCACAACACAGCATACAGGAAGAACAAAAAACAATGACAGCAGAAGCGAGTCTACGCACAAAACACCGAGGAGAATACTTCTGTCTTTAGCCGTAGAACCGTAGGACTCAAACCCTCAAGTCTCTGTTACCTGATCTACTAGAACAGAATTTATCACCCTCCAAACTGATGCTTAGATAAACATGAACAAGCAGTTTTTAAAATATTGGCCAGATCATCGAAATTCATTTCCACTATTTAGCAAACATGCAGTCAGTAAATTGTAAATATCTCAGAATATCACTGAAAACCAAACTTGAATACAAGAGCAATTCTGTAAATTTTGGTTGTCGGTGTTATAAAATAACACATTTTAATACTGAAGTCCAAAATTCATCACAGTTTACGCAAATGTGCAGATATTAAAATTTTGAGAGATGCGAGATAAACTTGGCAACTGAAAGTTTACAATTTTTGCCAACCAAATACCCAAATTACAGAAATTACAAAATACTTAAATAAAACATGCAAAATACAGGTACATAATTTAATATGTCTCATCAAATAGAAAAATTCTGATAATTAAATAACAAATTTTGACCCATAAATATTTGGTCAGTGAAAGCCTGTGTAAATGCCATGTTATATACTGGTAAGTAATGGGAAAAGGTGTTTTATACAGGTCCTCTCCAAAGAGCAAAAATGTCACTTTAATTTTAAGAAATTTTCAACACAATTTAATTTTCATCAATGGGTAAAATTAAAAACTTTTGACCAGAACATTCATATCCAATTCTATCCTGAGCAAAACCTTCAAATCCATGTGATGGCACAAATTTTTAAAACTCGTTAGGATTCTTTCTCAACAGATATTTTCAACAGATCAGTGGAATATTTAACTAAAGTCCAACTAAAGCATAAGTCATTCCAGAAAGTCTGACTTATATACTACTTCCTCAGCATTCATTAACAGCCTCAGGAAGGAAAACCATTCTTGTATCGGAATTTAACATCATAGAAGAAATGCAAGGAATCTCAACTAAATTAAACTTCAATTAAACAATTGTCAATATTACTTCAAATTTCACAAGAAATCTGTTCAAACTTCAAATTTCAAAGCAAATCTAGTGAACTTTGCCCAACAATTCAATTCAGCACCCTTACAAGCAATTTTCAAATTCTGCAAAAATCACTTCACATTTCAGAGCAAATTTTGTGAAAATTATTCATATTTCACTGAAAACCATCCAAAAAACTTACAGCACATTTTACTGTAAGACTTTTCAAAATCTAATTTGAAAAAAGTGACAAAAAAATTATATGCTTCTTCTACAAAGCCCTTAACTTAATATCTCAAATGGACAGGTTTCAAAAAGCCATGGGTATCATATTACCACAGACATCAAACTCCAATGTACGTAACCACCTAATAAACCCAGATACCCACAGATAGCATAATACCCTAAGTATCCAACTGTCCAGAGGCATCAAAAAACCCTTGAGGTTAGAGAATATCTACAAAACGCATACCTGAAAGTTCTCATTTTAACTGGTATGTTATTACCCACAGGCAAAAAAAATCAAGCAACTACCTGTTACAGTCTAAAGATCCACAGGTATCAAAATACCCAACGGTATCATAATACCGAGAATATTTCTTGACAGATATGGATCTTCGACATGAGGTTGTTTACAAACAGTCTGGTAGTTGATCCATCTACAGACATCTCAATTTACTTTCTTGCTGTGGCAAATTCTGAAAATTGCAACAATTTGCGAGTCACAACATAACACAATTGTTAAAGTTGTATAGCAAACGATACTGAAACCAGGACAAACATGCGGGCTTACCGGGCGAGAGGAGCTGTTCACGGATGATTGGAGACGTCATCATGATGACGCAGTTGGCCTTTGGTTCCACCTCTCTCGTCACAATGCAACCGGCTTCTTCAACACACGGGTCGACCAAGTACCTTGTGCTGGAAACACTCTGTCACAACCACATGCATTAATATCATACTTCTATTTAGGTAATTTAATCCAAAGTAATCAACTGATCAACTGGTTTCTTTTTACTAAACCAAAAGCAAATCACTCACAATATTAGCTCATCAAAAGTTCTTCTTCGGACGAGCTGCAATAGTTGAAGCGACCCCAAAATAAGTCAGGAAGTTTCGTGTTCCAGTCTGTGGCTCAGTTGGTTGACGATCACTGTATTCTGTAGCCCACGGGTGACCTTCTGGTCCCAAGCTCTTGCATGTGACACCTCAATCATGCCATGGTCGCTCAGAAAGTGTAACAGATTGTCTTATGCTGAAATCTGAACTGTTCCATCTGATGTATGAGAAACATTTTTAGCTAAACTTAAGACACAGTTAGATTAGGTTAGGCCACATAGATAGCTGTGTTCCAGTACCCTGAGAGGAGCCCAAAAGGCACTACATAAATGTTCATATACATATAAGCATAAATACATACATACATATCTCCCATCTTACCCTACTAGCCTTCAAAACACCAAATGATTGAATGAAGGAATAGCTGAACAAATGACCACACAGACTGACCACAAGGTGCTTTGAAAGGGCGTCCACCACCCTGTTCAGCAACGATCGGGTTGGCTTTTCAGCACACAGGACTACAAGATGGACCGTGTTGTCCCCCTGGAGCAGAAGGCCCTTTGCCACAAGACCAACACGCATCACTCCTTTGATCGACGATGTGCAACTGCCATCAGTATTCCTACCAAAAAAATCACAATCACTTAATCTAATCTAATTCATAAGCTATTCTGATCAAATCCATAAGCTAAATTAATCACTGTTATATATAATATAATCTGTGACTAGCCTGACTGCAGTTTTCAATGTCTCTCTCTCTCAATAACCCATGTTAAATGGAATGAAACGGGTGAGGTCAAACTAAAACAATGGATGCTTGCCTTTCAGACAGATGTTCCGAGACCAGCTTCAGGCCTTTTTCGCAAGCAACGACTAATGACTGAATAACTTCAAGCTGCAACATATAAACAACAAACATGAAAGACTGAAAGAAAGACAGAAAGAATGAAATACAGAAAGAAAGAATGAATAACAGATAGATAGAGTGAAAGAAAGAAATACAGAAAAAGAAAGAATCAAAGAGAGAAAGATGAAAGAATGACAGAACAAAAGAAAGAAAAGGTAAAAAAAATGAAAGAGATAGATCAAAAGAGCAAAAGCAAGCAAGGAAGAAAGAAACACGATGGATGATTGAATATCTCAAAGAATGTACAACAACCATCAAAGAAACAATTATGCATGACAAATTAACTATCCTTACAATATACCACAACTGAAATTTGACAATGCCCCTCACAACGGTTCACAAGTGCACACACTGAACCCGAGCAACAGCAAACATCACAGACAGCAAGAGGTAAGTTTCTAGTTTAAAGCAAAAGATAGACCCACGAAAAGAATGATGGGACCAGGAACTGTAAACGAACGCCAGCCAAACTTACAACGTCTATAACATACTTTCCGGAACATGCTGATCATAGAGAGGATTGCCCTGAGCTACAGGATATTACCAGAAATTTTAGGAAGGATGGCAGATCATTTGCACATGTTTGTAAATAAAAAGTGCCAGCATCAAGCAGGTATGCTCAAAGACAAAGCCAGCGCAAAGAATGAAAAGCAGGAGCGATAAGGTTTCGCTAACAGAGAGTCCAAGATGCAGTCGCAGTTGGCCTGGCTGTTCTTAGACTTCTTCACCGAAATGTGCCCATTCCACTCACGGCCTCACCTGGGTTTCAGTTGGGTAGATACTGTTGTGTTTGGCCATAACGTGGCGATCATTAAAACTATCAGGTCTCCTGCCCGGCTAACAAAAAACAAAACACTTTAATATTCTTTTTATTCATATGATTTTTACCTCAGGTAGAAATCTTTTCTCAGCAATGACAAAATTACAATAAGGGGTAGAAATGTTTTTTTTAACTGCAAGGATTATATCCTAAAAGTAAGATGAAAAAATTATTAATCTCATTATGGTTATCAGTATTAATATTCTTTATACAGCGCCGTTTTCAAATGGCTAGCATCACAAGGCAAGCACTCACAACAAACGGTAATAATTATAATTGAATATATAATAAAATATTAAGAACTTGTAGGATTATTACACATATCAGTGATTATTATTATAATTTCTGCATTTGGTAAGTGCCAATATATCTAATTACTAAACATCAATTGATGGTGCTGAGCAACTGGGTGGCAGTGGGGTGAGGGCCTTGCTCAAGGTCCCTACAACAGTAACCGTCTTGGAAGACTCGAATCTGTACTCTCTGCATTACCAGCCGAGCGCTCTAACCAATCAGCTACAATGCCCATGAAGTAATCAAATCTAATCTTCTCTAATGACTTCAGCAGTGCTATTATCATAAGGTCAGTAAATTGAAATTAGAAGCACAAAACAACATTTCTAAAGTACAGTAGTTACACAGTGTCTGCTCAGCACGCTCAAACCAGCAACCATAAGATTAGCGCACTACCAAAGAGAGGATCATCTCTCAGTGTTGAAAGCTGCTCATAAATGAGCAATTGCCCGACTTGCCATACCTTACCTCACCACTGGCCAAGCGCTAGCCACTGAACTCAATCCCTGCATGTCACAACATTTAATAAGTGTTCATAGAGAGATGAGGTAACAGACTGGTATGGCTTTTCCAGGAACTGAAACCCCGTCCACGTGGAACGGTCCAAGAAAGGATCCCTCTTCATAGCGTCTCTGCTCACATTCCAACCTATGAGAACAAAGTCAAGAAAATTAATCACAAAATAAAACAACATTATTACTTGCAAAACTATGACAAAACAAAAAAAATTACAATCAAGCAGCACATAAATTTAAAAAAAACAACAAAAATTACTATTGAAATACAAAATTACTTAAAATAAAATATTAATTCCATAAAAAACAAAATCAATGACAGGAAAAAACACAGAACCACTGGAATCCAGAAGCAAAATGAAAAGAGAAAATAAAGAAAACTAACATGTAATAAGAGAAAAGTAGATAAGAAAGAATTACACCGACATAAAATATTCAACACTGGACAAACAGGCAATGCTCATGGTTTTTACGACATGGGATACATATTGGCCCAAAGTTGGTATGCTGGGAGGGATCGGGCATTGGCCCACTATTCGTCCCATGTATGTAACACGACAGTTTGATGGCACTGAGCAATTGGGTGGCAGACACCGAAAACATACTAGCATAAGCATCAACAGATGTCCAATTTCGTGTTCCTGGGTTCGCTTACCTACACAAAACAGGAATTAAGCTAATGTAAGTGTGCCATTACGGTGAAAACGTATACGTGGAATATACATCATACACCCTTCATTATGCCGATATAGCAACTGACATAGGGCGAACAGAGGACCAACGTTCATGATTTTTGGGATATTGCATAGACGTTGTCTAACTGCTGGTATGCTGCTAGGTAAGCAAATTGAAACAGATGGGTCTAAGTTTAGACTTGGATGACATTAAAGAACTGATAGAAGGCACAAGATACAACAGGGTCAACGATAAGACAAGAGGTTTAGAAGGAAATGCTTTCCACTGACTTCCACTTATCTTCCAAGTGGAGTTTAGAAGATGACATCATCTTCCTTTCTGATGCTCCTGACTTTGCATCGATCTTGATACTCGAATCGATTTTCTTCTACAAAATCCAAAGGTCATCTTCATTCTTTCAGTAAGTTTGTACAATGCCTCTACAAGCTAACTATATAGAAATGGATATCACTAAATACCTTATTATAACAGACACCATCACAGTTGGGGACGAGAATCCCAAAACAGAATGCATACAAATATAGTGTATAGCAAATCTACTATCAGCAACTCTGTGCCAATTTAACCATAAAGAAAGACTCTAACCTAATCAAACCAAAAAAAAGAAACTCTACATAATCTAACCCAATATGCTGATATCTGCCCTACCAATATAAAACCCCAAAAGCTAATAGGGTATAACAGATGACTAACCTTGTACATAAACCGATGTCGTTTGCCCTTTGAGTGCATGATCTTTGCAAACGGATCTGTGAACTTACAATCGCACAGCTTGCAGAAGAAACTGCTTGCGATTCCGTTCTCATTAAATATGTCTTCAACAAACTCCAAGCCTAAAATATCACCAGAAATGGAAATTACATAAACAGAAGAAACTTAAACAACAAAGCAAAACGCGAAGCAACATGGATTAAACAGAAGAAACAAGAAATTAATCAAAATAGAAAAAAATTATACAAAATAGTCAAAACTTGAACAAAACAGACAAAAATTAAATAAAATACATAAATGGAAAAAATTAAAAGTCAAAAAATAAAAAAACTTTTTAATTCATTATATAGACCAATTTTTTACTTAATGCAAACACCTTTTAAATCTTGATGATAGCTGATGACAAATTAAAAAGAAATATTAACAAAATAGTAATAATATTAATTAGTGAATGGCTTACCAACTGGATGAACATCAGGACCTGCATCGCTGTAATCTGTAAAGCAAGAACACAAACACAAATAGAGCAAATTGCAAAAATAGCAAAAATAAAGACAGAAATAAAGTTACAATTATACCATGGAAAACGACTCAAAAATGCTGTTCCCAATTTTCAATTTTGAAGGATCATCTATACCTTGAGTTATAAAAACTTTGATTACTGATTATTATTATTATTTACTGACAAAAATTAATAACTTGAAGATTTATACAGCACCTTTAATCAACCCGACCTATAACAATAAACTCACCTTCAGCATCATTCCTGTTGCCCTTTTCGTCGTATGAATTTCGACTCGAACTGTTCACTGAAAATTACCAAATCAATATCTATATCAAATCAATTTTGCAAAAACTAAACTGATCAGAAAGATAAAAGTCAGCCACAAAATACAAAATATAAGCGTATAACATCTACATCAGCTGACGGCACACGTTTGCATACTAATAAACCAGTTAATTCCAGGTCTCTTTGCACTGATTTCTCAATGTCCACCAACAGGCAACAGAAGACTTTGCAACAGACTTAAAATTTACTAACGGATTAGGCGAAATGCAGTTGGAGACTTCATCGCTGAATCACTGTGATTCACTGTTGAGTTTTTACCCGGAACAGTCACACTAGTTGAAAGCCTCGACACGCTGGTTCCCACATCAGAACAGGAACCGGGCATTGTGGGAGATGACATTGCTGGTTTCACGTGCAGCTTTAAAACCTGAAACGAATATAGTGATAGCCAGACACTGTGCAGTGTTTTAAATGGATACAGTGAATCTTCATTACAGGTTTGAAACATTTCGAAAGTTTATTTACAAAAACAGAAGATTAGAACTGTTGTTATTATCATTGTGCTTTCTCCTGTGTTTGACCTGCCTCTTACAACAGTCTCTAGTGATATATAATTATATTGTAGCATTTGACTCTATTCAGCATACATTTTCTACCTATCTCAAATGCACTTGTTTCGATCAGCTAAATAACCACGTCTACGGCACTTTTGGAAGGTATTTAATGTCTGGATGCAAGCACAAGCCAAGAGAAACCACTTAAATATCCTTCAACCCTAAGACCACAAATCTGTACCCTACTTTACCTGATTTTACTTCAATTCACATTATCAACCATAACTTTAATTCAACTTAACTTAACTGCCAAACATGAAACCAACACTGAAAGCAATCTAAGAATGCCACTAATAACATCAGTTCATGTCAACTCACTTAACTTAACTGTCAAAAACAAAACTGAAAAGCAATATCAGACTGAAATGTAACTGAAAGCAATCTGAGATTTCCACCAACCCTTTGGTGCCTGGAGCTGCGCAGATGAGCGGCGTACATGTCGGCACTAGTGCATATCACCTCGCAGACATCACAGTGCAGTGGGGCTCGGTCAGTCGACCCTGGCTTCAACTTTGAACTAGCCTCCTTTCTCTTGTGTTTCTGACCCTCCAAGTGTTCACGATATGCCTAAAAATTCACATTTGGATAGCTGCAATTAATTCGGTAATGGCACTTCCTAATAATAATTAAGGTTAGTGTAACTGAACTGAAATTAATTCACATTTCATCCCACTTAGTCCACAGCAATTAATTACTTAATGGTATGTGGTTAATCGCAATTACTTAATCTGTCTTCATTAACAGCAATATTCAGACAGCATCAAACATAAATTTAAATGAATTGATGACCAGTAATAGCAATGTATCTGGGTTGTTTTAGCACTTAGCACCTCTAAGAACTGCTGAAATGTGTTATGCAATAATAATTATATGGCAAGTGAATCTAAACTAGGCAGCTGTTACTCAAGCATTCTGTGTCTCAAGTGCTTATTCACAATTTCCTCGCATAATATGTTTAAAATGGATATAAACAAATAAATAGATACATAAACAGATAAATAAATAAAAAAATGAACACCCTGCACTCACAATTCAGTGTTCAAATGCAAGTACCTTCTCCCTGCCAGAACCAGATGAGACATAACCCTTCCAGGTGTCATTAATAGTCTCTGGACAATTTTTTCTTTCCTGAGGTAAAAAACTAAATAAATAAAATCAGTAAAAATGAATAAATAAGAGCAGATAAAATACCTGCGATCCGGCACAGCTGATTTTGCAAATATCACAGTACTGCAGCTGAACAGAACGGGACGCTGACTTTCCATGAACCGAAAATGCCGTCTTTTCAGTCTGTCGACCAAGCAGAATGCCAGCGCTTGATGATCCACTGGAACTTGCACCTGTACAAGTGCTTGTCAGAGAGATGTTGGCACTGCTTGACCGTGAAGTGCAAGTGGTGCCAGTGATGGTGCTTGTCTTGGAGCGGTTGTAGAAGCTGTTGACGGATGAGGTTGTGCTGGCGCTTCCCGGCACCTCAAGACCTAGAAAAGACATTTATTCAGATTATGCATGCATGCATTATGTATGTATGTGTGCACATATGAATGCCTGCATGTAAGTGCATATATATGTATGATGTATGTGTGTGTTTGTTTTTGAAAACAAAAAATTCAAAAACAAGACATCCTTTCCTCCTGGGCTAATAAAAATTAAATCTCTCACATTAAAGTACCAGGACACATCATTATGCCTTACAGCTCCAAGAGATGGCACTCCAGACAGTGCTTTATCATTTTTAATAATAATAGCAATGATGATGATGATGACGATGATGATAATAATAATTTAATAATAATAATAAATAGTCATTTTCATATGATGTACCAGGATTCAAACCCTGGAGCCAGAGGCAAGACATTTATACAGCATCTCTATTTCCGAGATTCACACTCACACGTAAAACCAAAACAGACAAACCAGATGTCAAAGCAGCTGGGGAAGGATGCATTGTCACGGCGCTTGTCGGACATCGTACAACCGAAGTTGGTGCTGACAAAAGGTTGTCATGGACTGTCGGTGCTACAGGTGCTTGCGCCAGCACTGAAGGTGCCAGAGCCATTGGCTGAACATTGTACGTCTTGATTGTCACATTTTGGCGCTGCGGCAAAGGAGCTGCATACGACGTGGCGATGTACAGAGGCTTGGGTGCCATGGTTACTAGAAGAACAAATCATTTATGTAGTGCCTTTCCCAAGCAGAAATTAATACATAAGAACCTCTGTAAACCAACAGTAGCCTTTAACTTAGCCCAACTTAAATAGCTTTACTGAGCACCAATGTCATAAACGGATATCATTTACATCCGCTATCATGTGGCATAGTGGTCTATTCAATAGAGCACTGGGTCAAAGTTCAATAACAATAGCAGTGCAAGCAATAAGAACAATATTGAAAATGACTTAACTGATGAGTGTTGGTATGAACAATCAAAATGATGACACATGACAACATTACTTCGGTGGGGCACAGCAGTCAATTGGATAGAGCACTCAGCTTGTTAGAGAGTATGCATTTGAGCCTCCCCTTAGACAGGTGCTGTGTAGGAACCTTGAGTAAGTCCTTCACTCAAAACTGCTTTGTGCCTCAGATTTACTGACCTTGCACATGTAGTTAACATAAAATAATAATAATAATAATATAATAATAATAATTACTGACAATACCATTAGCAGCAGTTGATACTGCTACTGAAAGAAACTCCGTATTAAAAAAGAAAATGACAATACATGTAGCATCAATAACAAAAAACATATCCAACAATACCATCAACAGCAGCTGTTACTACTAGCAGTAACAATACATAAGCACCAAAAATGACTCACAGGTATTGTATCCAGGGTCAGAGTTCACCGAGTAGTACGAAGTGGGTACAGTTGCCTGCAAGTACCTCTTTGTGGGGTCATAAACCTGTTGCAGCTTAGCCATTTGCAGCGCTGCGTTGTTCGCCATTTGGGGTACAGCGTACACCACTTGCTGGACTGCAGGACTTGCCCCTGCCAGAGGGGCATAATACGAATCATAGGTCGGTGCAGCACCAAACGTTGGAGCAGCCTGCAAGATAAAGAATATGCAATGACAGATGAGCTCGAGTTCTAAGCTAATCTAATCAAATCTAATCTTGGGATTTCAACAGTGTCATAATAATGCAGAAGGAATTCACTGATGATTAGCCAGAAGTGAAACCATGTTCATAATCATAATCCATTAGCGAGGTCCAGTTGAAACTGAACAGGTCATTGAAATATAATCATAAAATAACCAAAAAACAAACCAAACAAATAAATAATCAAACAAACCATTTAAGGCCTGTGTAGCACAATAAAACAAACAATAATATTTATTAAACACAAATAAAGAAAAACACAAGTGCTACTAAACAAACAAGTAAACAAAGCAAGCTACAATCAATCAAATTAAACAAATGCATCAGGCCTATTACATAATCAATTGTAACTATTATTCTTACTAAACTTACTGTTTTTTGATTAAACCACATTATAATACCCTTCAAAAACAATGAAGTAAAATATTTCCAGGACCTTTTTTCTAGTTTTATAATTTTATTATTAATACCGTTAACAATTTCTTTATTTTCATTACCACTGCTATCATAACTACAGTATACTTGTTTGTAATACTGACTGCTGGTACAGGCAGGACTTGTGCTCCCATGGCAGAGATGTAGGGTGCGGCAGTTAAGCCCGCCTGGGGGGAGGCATAGGGATCATAGGTCTGAATTTGGGGTGTGGCTGCTGCATAGACAGTCTGGAAGGGTTGTAAGTACGCAGCTGAAGGGTTGGCCACGGCAGCAACTCCCGGAAGGGCTGTGGCCTGAAATGTTGGCTGAATGTAGGCTCCTGTTATGTTCCTGACGAAAAACAAATTAATTTCCTTGTCAGTTGCTACTGTCATGATAGGTAAAGTAAGATAAGAAATGTAAGATAAGGAAGGTATGGCAGGATAAGGAAATAAGGTATGGTAAGAAAGGTATGGTAAATACGTTAAGGCACAGCAAGTCAGATAGGGTAGAGGATAAGCAAAGAGGGTAAGGCAAGGAATGGTATGGAAGGTAAAGGTAACGAAACGTTTAATCCTGATAGCAAGCCTGATTTCCGATGTAACGGATGATTACAGTTTCATATCACATGATATCTTACGCATCACGATTACGGAGTTACAAAAGGCAGATGGGATTGGATTAGGAAGCACTGCCACGTTAAGTAATGTGTGCAATGTAATGTGATATAAATTACGTAATGTAACAGCTTGTCCCCGTTTGAAAGCCTCTGTCTTACCATCCTGACCTTTAGAAAGCGACCCGATATACATGGAAATATCGCTCATACTTTCCCAATGCTGCCCTTTGTTCGCGGAAATTTTTAAATGCTTAAGAACCAAAAAAGGCGAAATATGACAGAAAAACTACAGATCAGTATACAGACAGCGACAGAAAATGAAGAAATCCAAAGCAGAAACCAGAATGTTGCAGTCCTTGATAAAATCCTAACCAGACATATAAAATTATCTGATATGACTCAAATGTGAATTTAAACTTAAGCTCCAAACACGGTGAATATCTTATATTTTACAAACCCATATGGACCTCCTCCAGTAAACCCATAATAACTATTCGCCATGTTGTTCACACGGTTGCTATGAACAACCGTCGCACTTAGCGCCCAGACAGGACGCCCAAAAACCGTATTCGCATATTATTAATTAATTTATTTATGCTTTTGTCGCGCTTTAAGCAAGCGCAGAGGCATGCCCAGATATTATTAATTAGGATCACTCGACCTCAGTTTTGTTTTAAAATTTTGTGATTTTTAAAATTATTGTCTTCATTACAGAACTATAATCGTCTAGAAAATATGAAACCATAATTGTCTAGACAATATGCCTAAATTATACTTGACTCTACTGCTCATTTATAATAGGCCTACTTGGTCAGTTTTTTGTTTTATGCATAATGCCTGTTGAAAAATAACTTAATAAATTAGTTAATTTTGGCACTGTTATTGACTATATTTAAACTTAGACCAAAGAATACACTGTAGACTTGTTGTTGCCATAGAAACGTCTTTTGTATTGCTCCTCTGATCGGAGGCATCCCCAAAGTTCGGCCACAACTCTGCTTTCATGTTGAAGGAGCTCTGCTGGCTGCCTGTTCGGAAGCGCATCAAATTCAAAATCCTAGCATTTTTACATAATTTCCACTCAGGTTGCACCCCTTCTTATCACAGGGAGCTCTGTGTTTTGGCAGGGCCGCAGACTACTTCAGTTGGCGGTACGGGGTGACTTGCTTGTCCCATCCGTCTGAACAGCCACGGCAAAGCGCAGGAGTTTCGCCGTGGTTGGTCCCGCTTTTTGGAATGGGCTGCCTAATGACCTACGCCAGGAACTTCTTAGTCTCTCCACCCTCTTTTCCGCAAGACCTTCCTATTTCCCAGTGCTTCTAGGTCGTCGGACCGGGAGTGCCTATGAGGAGTCTATCTTACAGTGGCGCTTTATAAATATTCGATTACATTACATGTGTACGTGTCAGATGGGCTGATGGGCATAGGATGCCCAAGTGGGCACCTAAGAGCCTTAATAGCTATGCCTAGTACTTTTAGAGGTAGTTCAACACCTGCTGAACAATTTCAAACGGACAAACATTATAACTCATAACATTATGACTAATTTGTGACCTATAGATGTTCAAAAACAAACTATGAATCTGAACCAATGGCTGAACCCCACTCGAAAATCTTGAACCAGTCTATTGGTTGATGAACAGTCAATTTTTATGGAAGTAGGCCTAAGTGACCTAATAATTTCTATCTTGCGAAATCAGTTAACTTTGTACAATTTCTATTTTCTGTCAGTATATGCCTGTACACACATACATACGTATGTATGTATGCATGTATGTATGTGATTTATGTGGATGTATGTATCAGAACACTTGTATGCCCGCTTTCTGAGGAGCTCTATAAAGCGCCTAGTCCCTGACTAAGTGCGACTTAAAGTTAGTTTAAATTGTGACAGCATATTTAATAATTTAAATGTTGCCTACTGTAAATACGATAAATTAAGATTTAAACTTTCATAAAAATTATATGCATGTCGATAAAGGATGCACTTCTTTTGTTATAGCCTTTAATATGAAGGACATTTTTCTGCTCAGATGTTCTATTGTCTGTATCCATGTATATATCAATGTTTATATATGTGTATGTATGTATGTGAACATTTATAAAGCGCCTATAAGAGAGACCTCACAAAGGCATTCACGAAAATCTTGAACTGCAGATGTAAGCTTGTATAGGCATACTCAAATTTGATGATGGTAGTTCAAATATGTTGCATAAAGCAAATTCAACAATATTATTATCTTACATCACCACTCTGTTTTTAATTAATAAGACAATTTTAAAAGCAAGATAATAGCACGTTTATTTTAAAACTATAAATGACAAATGCCAGCCATAGGATCATAAATTTAAATTTAACGATAGGGCCATTAACTAGAAACGCGATAGTCATTTTGGCAGCGCATGCGCATTGAACGTTTCTTTCTTAGAGACGAGGGCCACGATTCCTTCGGTGACTTCTTACACTGTATACTAGCAGCGACTTAATGGTGAAACGTGGTCTGTGTGGTAGTCATTACCTAGCCTGCGACGCAATCGTAACACGTGGCCTGTGACGTCGTTATTTACGTAATCTATCACGTGCCTGTAGTCTAGCCTGCGACGTATATTAAAACGTGGTATGTGACGTGGATAATGATGTCATCTATCATGTGGTCTACGAGCAATTCATTTCAGCTACGCATACTGATTTGTCCTGTGACTAGTTCTACGATTTGATCGGCAACGTAGTCTGTGGCGGAACAGTGGCATCATCGTATCCGTGAGAGCTGCATGAGAAGCAGCAAGCCTCCTTGTAGTAGTTATAGCGGCAGAGACGGGCCTGAACGACGATCTGACAGGTCTTCATCTTATCTCGACATGACACGACTGCGCGCATGCGCAGAGCGCGGTCAGAAAAAAGAACAAAAAACACTTCTATATAAATTGTATTAAAATTCGATCTGACTTTTTAAAGAACTTTCAGTGACAGAAAAATACAGAAGGGTTGTCGTATATACAGACGGACGGATGGAGGGACATACAGGATTATTATAATAATTTTTGTACAGTAATGTAGAGTAATGTAAGACCTAAAAATGTATATAGCACCACTTAAGTAAACACCAGTGGGGCAGACGTAGAAGAGTGAGACATATTTACAGGCAACATGAGCGATTCTGTCTGTCGATTCGCCTGCCTGATAGTTTTTCTGAAGTCTCTAGTCCGTCTGTCTTCCTGTTTGTCTGCCTGTCTGCATTTCTGTCTGTCTGGCTGTTTCTCTTTCTTTCTTTCTTTCCTTCCTTCCTTCCTTCTTCCTGTTGTCTTTCTATTTTCCTTTAACTGACGTGGTCATCTGTCCGATGGTTTTCTTCGGCTGGTCCGTCTATCTGTGTTTTTTCTGTCTTTCTGTCTGTTGGCTGTCTCTATTCTGTGTCTCTGTGCCTCTGAAAGAAACTCACCGAGCTGTTGCGCTTTGTTCCTGCCGAGCTTTGGGGCGCACGGGTTTATATTACACGTCTGCTTGAGTTCTGGCTTGTCGAGCGGGTCGCACGACTGCGACACACGTTCCTTATCGTCGAGGCATTTCGCCCCTCGCACCTGAATGCCCGTGTTACACGTCCGAGAACACTACAATTTGGAAGGGCATATTTGACCGAAGATTCGGTAATTAACAAGTGACGCTCGATAAGGCAAAGTAGTGAGGGAAGGTAGCTACGATAAGTTAAGAAAAGTTAAGGCATGAAATGGTAAGAACAGTAATGCAAAGTAAGGTAAAATAAGGCGAGGCGAGGTCAGGTCAAAGTGAGATAGGATAAGGCAAGGTGATATATGGTCAGGCGAAGTCAGGAAGACTGCACTTGTAATCGCAAGTTTATATAGCGGTAGACAAGGTAAGAAAAAGCAAGGTAAGCCGTCGAATGGCAAGAAAAGGTAAAGTAAGGTGAAGTGAGGTATAGTTTAGAGAAGGTAAGATGAGGTGATTTGAGGGATGAAAGGCAAGATAAGGAATGGTAACATAGGGTGGGTTGAGGTGAGGTCAGGTAGGGTAAGATAAGATGCTGGCAAGACAAATATAATAGCTCCGATTAGCTAATCTGCCAGATCAGATACGCTGGCCTTTTGTTAAATAAATTGATGCAGTGACTATTCATTAGTAGTTAGTTGAACTCTAACCTGTGACCAGTCAGTGGTGAACCAGAGCGGTGGGCAGGGCCCCTCTGAGCATGCTATTTCCTCCGAGGGTCTTTCCGATTGGACGCAGTTCTCGTCATTCACAATCACCCTCAATGGGCCCAACTTTTTCATACAGACAATGTCGCGTCGTCTCACCCCCTCACCGCAAGTCACCGAACACTAAGACAAGCGTAATGTAATCACAGATTTACACAGCGCAGTTTTCAGCATCCCATGTAATGTATGAAATAAGAGAGTATTATAGTAGTAGAGGTAAATAGAAAAAGGTAATACACTTGATTACATAACCATAGAAACTCGTCAGAAGCATAGAGGTAAAGTTAACGCACTTGTTAACCTGCCATTACAGCAATTCACCAGAAGCGTGGTCTCAAAGTCTAAGTAGCATACCGATAGTCGCCATTGTTTCTGAGCTTTTATTCTCCGGCTAGCCCGGTCCGTACAAGGGGACCTTAACTGGCGTGGCGCCCATTCAAACGGGCAGCGGTGGTGAAAGATCTCGCCCGATCAATTCATTGATTGAAAAATGAGCAGGGTCGAGACCATACAGAAAAACGTGAACATTTACATTTTACATCGTTTGATTAATGCGCAAACAGGACCAAAGCAATTCAACAACAGGACTCCTTATTTAACCTCTTAATTCATTTACCGACGAGCAGAAGATGGTGGCGTGGTACTCACGGATTGATACGCATCCAGGTATTAACCCAGCTCAATTTGCTTTAACTTTATTGCAGCTGCCAGCATCGTAGCGACGAAACAAAGCAGACGCCGATATAAATAGCTTACAGTGTTCAACGACATCAAACGGTCGCCAAACCAGAGTCATACAGAAAAGCTTTTTGCGAACACACTGATTTCGCGGCTCAGAATCATATTTACAGACCCGACGCGAGTAATAAGTGCGACAGACAGACAGACAGACCTGGATAGCGAGATCTAGATAGATAGATAGATAGATAGATAGATAGACAGACAGACAGACAGACAGACAGACAGACAGACAGACAGACATACATACAGACAGACCTGGATAGCGAGATCTGGATAGATAGATAGATAGACAGACAGACAGACAGATAGACAGACAGCCAGACAGACAGATAGATAAGCATAAATTATGTAACATCGGTTGTGATGATGAGGCGAGGTCGGATGGAGTGGGGCTTACAGGTGTCCATGAACTGGTGAACCAAGTGCCTCCGCAGGGCACTTCACTCCTGCACTCCTTCGTTGTCGGTGGTTTCGTCTTTTCGTTGCACTTCTTGTCGTCCGCTCCACAGTGCACTCGACGCGAGTGCACGCCTTCGCCACAATCACTCGAACACTACATACACACATACACAGTTAAGGTCAGGTCAGGTCAGGTAATCAAAGATAAGGTAAGGTGAAGTATGGTTACCACTCAAATATTTCAATGACCACCCTGCTTCTACCACCGACCTATTTCGCCACTCAGCTGTTTTGACGACCCACCACGCACATATTTTAGGCGCCCACGTATTTCAAACACCCACGTGCTCATATCTCGACTACCCACCTATTTCACCAAATATTTCAAAAACCTATCTGTGTACTTTAATCATTTACCAATTTTTGACCACTCACCAATTTCAACCACCTGACTGTCATCTACACACCTATTTTAATCACACATATTTTTATAACCCATCTGCTCGCCGTCGACCTGTTTCGACCACCAAACTGCCACACCGAGCCACATAATTCGAGGACCTACACATTTAAACCACCCACATATCTTGACAACCCTCATATTTGGACAACCTGCGTGACTCAGCCATCATCCTAGATCAGAGGCGTCGATCCGTCGTAAACATTACTAAAGTCTTAAAGTGAAGAATGACAACTTTTGTCAGTCCAGAGCTGCCTTGCACCGGTTTTACAGCTAAAATATTGCCGGGGCCCAAGCAATGGCCGGGCACTCAGGCTCAAAATATTGCCGGGGCCCGGGCCCCAGGGGCACCCACAGGATCGACGCCACTGTCCCAGATGCTTCGATCACCCACCTGTGTTGGCCAGCGGCTGTGATACCAAGACTTGGAGCAGGCTTCCATCTGACAGTCTTCAACAGTCTTTGGTCGGCCGCCCTTTCCCTCTCCTCCACATTTCCACTCATCCACTGATCTTCCATCCGGGGCTTCACACGTCACTTCACGCATCCGACGCCCCTTCCCACACGCTGACGAACACTGGTCACGTAACAAGAAAGAAATTAATAAGTTAATAAATAATGAAGAATTCATGTACGTTCGTGTGTATGTTTCTTTGTGTAAGTTTGCATGTATGTGTGTGCGTTTCCATTTATGTATGTATGTGTATATATATATATATATAAATAAGTAAGTAGTGTATGTTTGTTTGCTTGCTTGCTTGTGTGTATGCATACATGATGTATGTGTATTCGTCATCGCCGTCGTAATTATCGTCGTCGCCGTCATCAGTTTGGAACGCCTCAACAGTAAAAACTCTCACTGGACATTTATATTGCGCCATCGTGAGATTTAAACAAATTCACCTGAGACCATTCCTTGGTCCTCCAGACGTAGCATGGTCTGTTTTCGTTGCAATGCCTCTTCACTTCCGGTCGGGCCTCGTGCTGACACCTGGCGGCCGTTACGGTGACTACGGCAGCGCTTGAGATGCGCTGAAGACATTCTATCTGGCGCACCTGTTGACCCAGGTCACATGACGTCGAACATGGACCCCAGGCACTGGCTTCCCAGCTGAAGAAGAAAGTATAAGAATGGATGGATGGATGGAAGGAGAAAAGAAGAGAAGGAGGGAAGAAAATAAGATGGAATGATGGATGGTTCGATGAATGATGTACGGACGGACTGATCAATATATTATTATTTTTTTACCCGAGGTATATATGATCCCACAGGATAAAAAACGAAAGAAGAATGAACAATTCTGGGACGGTTAGAAATCGTCAAGATCTGGTGGAGCAAAAGTAAAAAGTATAGTGGGTGTCAATAGAATTGAAGCGTTGAACTGTGACAGCAATGCCCTGGAAAAGATAACTGGTGTATTATTATTATTGTTTATTATTATTATTATAGTTATTATTATTATTATTATTAAATCTCAAACAGCAACCTCTATGTCTCTAATACACCAGCTATAAGCCGATGGCGCACCAAAATGTACACAGTCTATTGCATAATCGATCCGTCGCATTAAAATCAGTGAGAATCGATGAAGATGTTGACCTCGGTGGACATGGTCTGTTGTTGCACGTGATGTTGGTTGCGGTTGGCTTCGACGTGGCTCCGCAGTTCTCGTCCGTCACTGGAACCGGCGAAGTACCTGTCTTTATACAGACGACCATCGTACTCTGCGTACCTGGACTCAAATGAAACAGTATAGTTCACAAGGTACTACACTTAAATCAGTCGACGTATCCACATTCCTTGCTCACCCCTAACACTGGTAGACATTGCACTCGACCAATGGACACTGTGACTCTCATATCTCATGATGACAAAACCTACGATGCTATCAACTCTGATAACGACAACTACAATGATGATGATGATGATGATGATGATGATGACGATCATGATGATGATGATGACGACGACGACGACGATGACTAATACAATGATGACGACGACGCTTACCTCCGCCACAAGTTCTTGAGCAGTTGGTGAAGCCTGAGATCTTCCATGCGTACCCGTCCTGGTCATACTTGGCAACGTCTTCGGCTGATTCCAAGCGTCTACCCTGAGACAATTCCTGTTGGATGAATCCCTCTTGGACAGGCTGAGCAGGAGCAGGTGGTGATGGTGGCTGGTAGACGTACCTGGTTTCGGCGGAAGCGCCACCAGCCGACCCGGGTGGAGGATAGAACCCATCGGGGTGATTTCGCAAGGCCTGGGGCTCGTGAGGCCAACGAGAACGAGGTCCGTAGACCCTCAAGGAATGGCCGGCGATGCCTGGATTGTACGAGTTCCGGTAGAACTGGGCGTGATAGACGGTCCCTGGGTCTGATGACTCGCGTCGCTGGTAGATGGGGATATCGAGGAGATCTGACTGTGGGCCGGCTGGACGAAGTGCGTAGCCTTGATCTTGTCCTTGAAGGTAGTCGGCCGGTAGTTGTTGCTGGGCGCTGGGATCGAATCCAGTACGCTTATGTCCTACTCCATGGTAAGTGGACAGGGGAAGGCGGTCGCGGTATTCGGTTTCCGGTTGAAGGTCGTAATCGGGATGGTCTTCTTCGCTTACGTCCGGTTTGGCCGCATCCACGTCCGGTCGCGAAAAATCCGTTTCCGGTCTGCCGAAACCCGTCGCCGGCTTAACGAACCCCATATCCTCCTGTGTCAAAGAGACTTCCGGTTTCTGGAAACCGATTTCCGGTTCTTCAAAACCCATTTCCGGTTTGGAGAAGGCGGCGTCCGGTTGCGTTCTGCCCTGTTTCTGACGAAGTAGACCCTGGTGGTGGGAAGGGGCGACCTGGTAACGGGGTGCGTACAAGGGGTTGATTGGAGAGTTTCCGTAAAGCTCGGGTAACTTTCTCTGGGAGTCGTAGGACCCCTGCGCCGTCGGGTGATAGAATCGACCGTCAGGAACCAATTCCGGTCTTCGCGCCGGATACTGGTTCCTGTTAGGAACCCACTTCCGGTAGCCGAGATCACGGTCGTGCCCCAGTTCCTCCGATCCAACCTCCCGATATGGTTGATCGGCCTGGATCTGCGTGTCGTTTCGTGGTTTCGTAGCGGATGTCCTTTCCATTTCGGCGGTTCCTTCTTTTCCATTCGAAACGCTTCTCCATGAGGTGCTCGTTCCGCTTGGGTGAATCTTCTTTGAGGAGTGAATCGGTATAGATTTTTCATGCTTCACTGGCGTCGTGGAACGCGGATTGCGATGATGCCTTGTACGGTGGTAGGTCAAGGTCGAGGGATTTTGCATGGGAATAGAGTATGTGTAGAGGATTTCCGTTGTGCCGTGTTCTAGTTCTTTGACTACCTGCAAAGCAGAAGCGAAGTAAGGTATTGATTGATTGGCTGATCAACTGATTGATTTACGAAGATTGATTGGTAGGATAAATTGATGGATTGACTGACTGGCATGCTGACTGATTGACTGAGTAGGGAGAACTCACTGACTGACTAACAAGATGATTGACTGACTTACTGATTGATGATTGATTGATTTCTTGCTTCATTGATTGGTTATGTTTCACGTCACATAAAAATTAAAATTAAAATTTAGTGCTTTGGCATAGATTTGAAAATAAATTATATTAAATTAATTTCGAAAGTAAGTAAATCAAAATTTTATTTATATTACTTTCAAATCAGCAAAGCAAAGAATGCCGAGGAAGGGCAGGGTGAAGAAAGCAAGACAGTGTAAATCATTCCCTTATCTTCCTTCACAGTCTTCAACACAAATACGTTAGTTGTTTATGGTTTTCAGACATGCCACACTGCCTGATGACCTCAGTTTCTTTTTGTGTCCGACAGCCAGACAAGATATGCTGCCACGCGATATCGCAGTCTCGTTCTAGCGAGACGTCTGAACGGCTCGTTTTTCTCGGATAATTAGACGATTATTCACGATAAGTTGGTCGGTAAGGTATACAAGATTATAAATATAGAAAACCTCTGTGTTTGTATAGACATGCATATACACATACATAACCCATGCAATATATTCATACATACATGTATACAACTATTCATACATATATACGCATATACATACATATATACAGATATAAATAAATACATATCTACATGCATGCATGCATACACACATATAAATGCATACATACATTTAAGCATACATGAACGCATATATATTTACATACATACATACAGACAGACAGACATGTACAGATGCACACATACATAGATACGTACATACGTTATCAGCCGTTTAAACGGTGCTCCATGCGGAGATAAACTGTCGTCGGCAATCGGCGACCCTCTATATCACGGCTATTCAAAAGGCAGACTGCCGTCTACAGCGCGGACCGCCAACCCCCCCCCCCCCCCATTGTAAGTGCACAAAGGTCCGGGAAAACATAAATAACCGTCCATGCTTATCACTTTAAATTAAACTCGCGTGAGTATATGTTTACTGTCCAATGTTGCCAAGGAAAAATATGCTAGCTCTTTTTCAATGTCTTGTGTTGGTGATTGGCATGACATTACTCCACTATTTTGATCGACAGTCTTTTATTTGCCACCCTGCGTAGTTGAGAAATTGCAAATGGCTCCACCGAATGAAACGGTGGAAATTCCACTATGACGTTGGTGGTCTTCAGGGAAAAGCAAAATTGGTGAAACTTACCACGGAATTTTTACAGTGTTTGCAAACGCAAGAAAACTTGCAATACAATAAACCAAATGCAAAACTTCCAACACAAAGCGACATTTGCACAAAGCGACATTTGCACAAAGCGACATTTGCACAAAGCGACATTTGCACAAAGCGACATTTGCACAAAGCGACATTTGCACAAAGCGACATTTGCACAAAGCGACATTTGCACAAAGCACTGATGAGGAATGCACAGACCATGTACTCTCCCGATTACAAAGCATAACGAAGCTCAAAACTACCTTGATCGCCCTGACTAATATAAGTTGCGTATGTTCATTCAGATGGTGAATAAACTTGTTTTCATTTAAAGGCTGTCCTTTTGCCTTACATTAAAGCTAAATTTAAATTTTAAATTTATGCTAAATTTAAATCTACGACATTAAATAACTATTGAAATACGCGGAACTGCGGTATATAAGAAAAATTAGATTTCTTCTCAATACTGGACTGTATGGTCCGTACAATGGATTTTAGCCAATCAAAATTTCTTGACCTTCGATCCAAAAACCTTTAGACGCCCTGCTTTACATAGGAAGACTTCAACAACAGTTGCCTAATGGACCCCAGGCTGGATACATATGCTTAGTTCTAACCATTCCCATCTTCGCTTAGACTTCTCGCCACTGTAGCAAATGGCCCCGGACATACATATGAACATACATTCATATGCTATATATATTTAAACTTCTACTAGTTTCCTGTATTCATATGCGAGTCCAATATTTATATTTATATATACTGATATAAATAAAAGTTAAATATTAAGCTAGTTAAATCTTAAGTACATTATAATATTCAGTATATATATATATTGACTGAAACTATTGTCTATATATTATATGTATACAAACACATATTGGAAACTAAATGTATGTGTATATACTGGAACTCGTGAGAGTTATGCATATATATAAAATATGTTTGCCAATTATATTCACATATATTATCACATTTATCCAACCTGGTACCTCGTTGTACCCATATAACTTCCAAGCGTCTCGCGGAATTTTCTCCTAACTCTGAAAACGTTCCCATGATAGACAACATATTCATTGTGGTCGTTTAAACCAATGTCTGTTATTAGCAGGCACTAACATTGTCTGAACGTAAGCAGACATATGCACTGGTGATGAAC